>VXAL01001185.1:295240-391322 GCA_013399475.1 Chauna torquata | reverse complement strand
AAAATCGCTCTCTGATCAGCCGTGCCCGGCGAGACAGCGGCTTCGCTAATTTTCAAGGCATAACGCTAAAATGATGGGAGTAATTGGTGGGTGGAAGATCCGAAACCAACGGGAAATGTATGGGCTTGACGACCTCTGGATAACCCGGGTACCTTGGCATGAAAAATGCAAAAATATTTACTCACCTTGAAGTTTCTATTTTTTTTTTTCTAAGCTTTTTTTTATTATTATTTATTTTGTTTTTATTTCTTAAGCCATCTTTTGAGATTGTTCAAGCTCCCGTCTGAGGTTTAATTATAGTAAGCAGGAAGAGGATGAAAGGGGAATGGGTTGATTCTGGGGGAAAAAAGGAAAAAAAAAAATCACCAGACCCCAGGGTTGGGAAGGTGCTGGACAAAAAGACTTTCTGTGACTCACTCACACTCTGAAATGAAGATCTGAAAAATGCTTACAGGCCCCCTCTGACTGGTTTGAAAGCAATTCCAGCAATTAGGAATTAATTCAGCATGGTCAAAAGGCGATTTCACTGCAAGTTAGATCAAGTTATCCAAACTTTTACAGAGTTCAAGTGGTGGAAATGGGTCGCTGGGGTGGAGGTAAGCTGCAGGAAAGAAAAACAAGGAGTGTTCAGAAAAGGAAGACGAGGGGAAGCCATGGAGCAAGAGCCGTAGGGATGGTGGGCTCATGTTAGCACTGGAGGTTTGTTGTTGGGGGGTGGTGCTGGGGATGCTTTTCTTTTTCTGTCGTTCAAATGGGAGAAAGTACTAAAAATGCGCCAGAGGTCCTAGGTAATAGAAAGATGAGTTTTAATTAAAAAAGGAAATCAGTGGGCTGGCCAGCCGACGAGTCCTCCAGGTACAGTACCAGGGGGACCCCTTCCCAGTTAACAGTGGGCACCAGAGGTAGCCCAGGTGGAGGAGCGGGGCTGCCCCAGGACGATGTGCGGGGCCAGAGGCACTGGGAGGGTGGAGGGGGGGACAAGACCGGGCTTTTACGCACAGGTGGGCCAGCAATAAGGCCACCACGGGGGGGGTGGCCACCCACCCTGGCCCGGGAGGCGCGTGGCTGTGCTGGCTGTGGGGTGCGCCCCAGCTCGGGTCCTGCCGGGGCTCAGGCGTTGGGGTTGTTCCTCATGAGCTCCACGTCGGCGTCCACCATCTCCCTCACCAGCTCCTGCGAGGAGGGAGAGAGGCAGGTGAGGGCCCCAGCGCTGGGGACGAACGGGGTGGGAAGCGCCCCGCGGCACGATGAGCACCCCCGGCCCCCGCGGCAGGACGAGGAGGGGACGCGGCTCCTCCAGCGTGTTTGTTCGTGCGCTGCCCTGCTGTGCCGCGGGGGTGCCGGGTCTCTCTTGAAACTTGCTCGGTCAAGTCGCGGCCTGCGCTCCCATGCTGGCACCTGAGCGCGAGCACGCGCTTTTTTCCAAAATGCTGATACCTGCTGGGCCCGTTCCAGGTTAGCAGAGTCACAGGGGATGCCCTGCGCTGCCATGGTGGCTGCTGTCTTCCAAGCAAGAGAAACAGCCCAGGGTGGTCACCAAAAACGTGACTTCTCAGTGTGCCCAAGGCACCCCACACAAAGCCCCCCGCCATGGATTGCTCTTGGAGGACATGAACCCCTGGTACAAGGTACAAAGCACACCACTCACATCAAATGTGACTCTCGGCTTCCAGTTCAGCTTTTGCTTGGCTTTGGTACAGTCTCCTTGAAGAAAATCCTGTGGAAAAGAAGAGAAAAACACTGTGAGAACCGTTCCCCTTCCCCATCTTGCAGCGTACAGGGCTGACCTCTGTGCTGCTTGTTCCCAGCTGAATGCCCCCCGTAGCCATAACCTGTCCCGAGGAAGGAAACTTGAGCAAAAGCCTCCAGGGTGAGGGAAGCCTTGGCAGGTTGTGCTCTGCGGTTGATGGGCGTCAGGCGAGGTGCAGCACCTCACCAGCACGGCCGTAGCCACGCGCGCGTCCCTGCAAGCTGAGCGCGGCTGGAACGGCTCTCAGACCCGGCCACCTTCCGAGGACAAAGTATTTAAGATGCAATTTTAGTGGAAGCTTATATGCCTATAAATCACCAGGAGGCAGCATCCTTTCACCAGGCTATTTCAGAGCAAAAGAGTTATTCTTTGTTTTTGTGTGTGCGGGGTTTGAGCTCCAGCCTTACTGCTTTATAACGGTGAACATTTTATAATAAGTTGTCATGTGTCTTAGTCATGCTGTTGAATGAACTGTTTCAAAATCTTCCCCCCCCCACTTGTTTAAATAATGTAAATCACAGAACAAACATGACAACTAATCTCTTTCAAATAAAAACGTGATCACAGACAGATGATGCTGAAAGACTGTTGTGAATATGGGTAACCACATGCAACAGTAGTAAACAGCCAGCTTTTGAACACCTGTATCTTTTTTTAAATATTTTGAGCATCCACAATGACAGAAAAGTCTAAATATCTCATAAATGAAAATAAATTACCTTGAAACTGTTACAGAAACCAAGACTCTTCATATTCACCTCCCTGTTTAAGTATTCTTAAAAGTGCTACCACACCAAAACAATCCCACAACCGGTCATCAAAAATAACAAAATTAAACAAGGAAGAAAACTCCTTTATCTGCATCTCTAAACGAACAAAGGAACTGACCAAATCTTCCTGTAAAATCCAAGTACTTTGTTTAAACAGTTAGCTTTTGCAATTGCATGGGATGGTTTAATAAAATATCATTTCTCCTTACAAGCTTCGCTTCTCTGTAGTAGTAAATACTAAAATTATATCCGCCCGTGTTTAAAGAAAAACAAATCAAACTTTGTCACAGAACAACAAAGCTAAGGCCGAATCCTGCTCTTGCCTTTGACTTGACCGTGGTAGCACGACAGGGTTTCCTCAAAGATCCCTGGGCTGTGCTTCTCCCTCTTTTGCTCTCTGACCAGCGGTGGGGCTGACGAGCACTTTGTGGCCGCAGGTTTTTCACCGCACTGCTGCAGACCACACTTTTCAGACGCTATCTTATGTGCGTGTGTGGTTGAGATCGTGCTAACTTCCAAAATCACCTCATCCTGTGCAGTAAAATGTAGGAAATTCTTCTTCGTAATTGTGCTGCAGAAAGCTAGACAGCTCGCTTCCAGCAGCAGAGGAAATCCACCAAAGGAAATATTGCACTGCAGAAGGGGATGTGGAACAAACACGTCTGCTGAGACTGTTCCAGGCAGCATTTGTAATACTTTGGTCCTTATGTTGAAAACATTTCGGTATGCCTTCAGAAAGGAGTAAACGGATGGGTCGGAACAAAATGATATGAAAATAAAAATGCTCTGATTTCCTTAAATTAGACTAAATGATTTCCTACTGCAGCCCTATAATGGGTTTTTAGAAACTGCAGCAGACATCTGAGGCCAAATCATGCAAAACCGCATCAGCTTGAGGGATCCCCTCGAGGGTCATGTGAATACGGATTGCAAAATCTGGTTTGAAATGGGAAAGGCTCCCACTAACTTTGATAAAACTTGGATCGGGCCCTAATGTACTCACGGAGGTATGCCTTTTATCTGGAGTTCGGTTTAATTCACATTACATATGTGTGTATATACGTGCCTGGAAACAAGGAAATCCTGCTTAAAATAAATTTCAGTATAAAAACAATTGCCTTTTATTCAGTTCTAATTTGAGCCATTAGCTACAAGTTGTGTTTTAATACCACCTCAATTTAAGTCATAAAAGCCATATCATAAAACTTAAGTTTCATTTTTAGAAATGCTGTGTAAACAATAATTTTACATCCACAATCTTCGTATCGAAACCATTCTTTAAAACTGAGCCTACCTAGGATACTGGTTTCCCATTTAAGAAACGGACCAGGAGCAAGCAAACAAATTGCTGTCGCCTGCTGTGTGTAGCTGCATTCTGCTTTCGAACAGCTTGGGAGCAGTCTTTTAGCTTTCTTGGACAAATGCTTTTTGTTAAAACAGTTTATCTAAAGAAAAGAAAATGCTTTACCTAATTCCAGTCCTTCATTCAAAAACGTAAACACTCAGCTGCTGAACAGGCCAAAATAAGGTTGGGGGGAGACTTCAAATCAGTAATAACAAAGTTATTTGCAGTGCTGCATTATACACAGAGATAACACAAACAACTAATGTATTAAATCCACTTACGTATAAAAAATGGATTTTTTTTCTTAAAAAATTCACATGCTTAAACAAGGATGCAGTAAAAGCATTCTGGCATAATCTGTGAGCAAAAGAAAAAAAAAAAAGAAGAGAAAAAAGAAGATTTAATATATATGGTAATAGAAATTCCCCAGCTGACTTAGGTTAAAAGATTTTTAAGTGGCTCTCCTGAAGAAGTTTATGCACTTTTGAGAAACACTACTTAGTAGTAAGATTTACTTGAAAATAGCATTGCGGACAAAATAACTCCTATGCACTTTTTAGAAGGTTCTCTTATAGAAGTTCCTAAGTACAGAGATAAAACGCTATATGATACCACCGTATTAACACCATATTACATCTAAATTCAAGGTTTGGCTGTATTCTTATTAGGCAAAGTTTCAACGCTGAATGGAAATAAAGACTAGAACAAAGCTATTCCTGATTAAAGGATTGTATTGCAGTCATGTTTCCTGTATTTTTCTACAAGTAGCTCATAACATGAAAACAATAAGGTAATTACAATAAAATAAGAATATTAAAAAAAGCTCCTCTTGGAACAGAATGACTGCTTGTTTATATTATTCAAGTCTTTCACTGAAACCAGAGATGCATCTGTCAGGCTTCCAAAAAAAAGGGGAAAAAAAAAAAAGCAAACCAAAAAACCTCTGGCATGCCAACCCATAAAGTGTATTGGTTCTTCAGTGTCACGGCCTCACTTTCTGGAGGTAGAACCAGATCAGAAAGCAAAGAAAGAAGAAAGAAGAGGTAATCTTCCACGGGAGAAAATCTGGATTTTCTGGGGGGTGGGGGCTGTTCTTGAAAGACAGCTGGCTGCTGCTGAATGCAAGCTGCCCGGTATCCCTGTGTCTGCTGGAAAGGCACCTGGTGAAATGACACCACTTCGTGTTTTGTATCCCTGCAGGAGAACTTTTTTCCGTAGCATTGTGCTTTACGTACTGATAGCAGAACAAAGCCCTTCGACTTCACTAAGGACTTCGATACTGAGCTGAGAGTTTGCAAACCTGAAAACACTGGTTAAGGCTTTCTGTTGTTTTTACAGTACTCAGGTCACAAACATAAAATTAAATCTTTGCTCTTAATTAACCATTTTGGGAGGAACAATCCCTTATTTTCCATGCAAATACAGTTAACGTAAGTGAATACTAATGACAAGTTTTGCCTGGAAGCTAAGAGTTGGAAACAACATCCAGGTAAATATTTAAAGGGAAGGAAGATGGAAAAGACAGCAGTCAAATTCTCCGTTGCCACTCAATATGATGGTAAACTCTCCTATGGCTTTACATCCACCCCGCTGTCATGTGACTGTCTCTCAGAGAAAAGACTGAGTTTGTCTGATGTCATTGTTTCTTTTTTACCTTCTATAAGTTAGGCTGCTTAACTGTGTAGAAAATACCCCATTATTACTAAATCTGATTTTATGATGATTCAGTTTCACTGTCCAAATGCACACACACAAATACATACAGATAAGCAGGGAGAAACTTGTTATGCAATGTGATAAGGCATTTTAAAATTAGGTTTTAAAGCCATGAGACAAAAATGTAGACTATTTTAATGTAAATATCATACTTCCCAAGCTCTTGTTCTGAGTGTCACATCACTACTTCTATTTTGACTTGTGCAGTGATTGATCTGGTTTCACTGTGCAATGCATCACTGTCTCGTTCAATTAACTTTAACTGAAAATGTAGAGCCTCAAGACAATGTGAGAAAAAGGAGATAGTGTGGCCTGAAAGAAATCCAAGATTTCCTTAATTATTACGGCTCAGCTGATTGCCTTTAAAATATCCCTTCGTTTAAGCCAGCGCTGAGAGCCAGCTTTTGCTCGCTGTTACACCAGAATAAAATGCAGACCAAGTCCTCAGTAAAACACCTGCGATGGAATCATGCCCAGCTCCATTCGCGGCGGCAGAGACAAGGCTTTACCTCTAAAAATAAACAGACTTGATCTAAGCACACAATGGTTTTACTGCATCTGAAAAGTGGCCAGGGTTACATTCACAATCAGCAAGACTGCCTGGAAGATGATTTGTTACAGCAGAGCTCCCACAAGTAAGGAGCACAGACCCAGCTCAGCGGAGGCTCTGGCTTACGTGTTTAGTCTTGCACTCTTGCTCAAGGAGTTTTGTCAAGAAGGATTCCAAGAGTCTAGGGGCCAAAGTCTCCTGCAAACCCTGTTTGTCTTTTATTTTCTTTGTCTCCTTCTTAAGACCCTTGCCTTTAACTTGTCCCATTAAAAGAAAAATTAATAAACATAGCTATTTAATCAGACATTAGCTTACAGCTTTGCATTTTCACCATTATAGCTCAGTAATGCATATACCAAACTTTATTTTATCAAACAGTGTCCCCTTTTGTGCACTTTTTGGAGCATTCTTCACAGCAAGTTTTAATGAGAGTTCACATACCACGTCTCAGTAACAACGTCAGCCGCACCGTATTCTTGCTTATCTGCTGTAGCTCCTTGCTCAGGAAACAGCCTTGCTACAGTATTTGCTGCAAGCAGGAGACTGCATGCCCTGCTCCCTACCCAGTTCTGCTGCTGTCACCCCGTCCCCCAGCATCCTCCCGTGCTTGCCACCAGGCCCTGGGACGTTGTGTCCCTATGCAGATGCAAAGTCAGACAGCAGTTGCTGTGACTTCAGCTGAGCTACTCCCGGTTAGGAAAAGCAGCGAGACCTCACTGAACAGGAGCTGTAGAGCCTGTAAACGTGCATCTCGCGGGTGCAAAACCCAACGCACAGCTCAGCCGAGCTCGGACTGAAACCCAGAAGGAGTCCCAGGAACGAGCACTGCATCTGCTGGGCTGCGGGCCCTGCTCTACGAACGCAGAGAGCACTGGCTCGACTTCTTTGTGAAGGGTAGTGTTTGGTATAATATCTATAGTAACAGGAAAAAACAGTGTAATTATAAAGCAAGTGACTCCTATCGCCACAGTAAATATGAGGAGACTGGAGATAAAACATGTCAATGAGCAAAGCCCAAGCCTAATGAGGAACACAGTAAACATCTTCAGGAATTTCAGAAGAGCTGTGATGCGTCGCTCCGTTTTCGTTTTTTCTTTCCTCTGTTCTTAGAAAAGCAAAGTTGTGGAGCAGTCAGGGTACCAAGGGAATAGAGGAATGCCAGTGAATTTGGTTTCTGATCTAAATTTGTTTTAATGCAGCATGAACAGACTGCTTTCCACTCTTGGGTCAGCAGTCTTTAGCAGAAAGACAGTATTGTTTGCAAAGAACCACAGGAAAAGGCAAAAGGCAAAAGCAACCAATAAGTTGAAACTCACATATAACAAAATGTCACTTAAAATAAGAGGCATGCTTTTTTCCCCAGCATGTTTTCACGTGCAAATCCCCTCCCTATTCAGAAAGCTCCATTTTTAATAAAACCACGTCAAGGGGGAAGGGGAGGGAGGGGAAAAACCGGAGGACTGGGCTGACACTGCGAGGCGCTGAGCACCTGCACTTCTGATGGACCTCAGCAGGCTGCAAGCGCCGGGCACCTTCAGGGTAAGGTCTTACCTCGGGACTCGCTGCACGCCAGCATAAGGTGCCACCACAAGCTGCGCAAGCAATAAAATCCAGGCACAGCCCTCGCTTTTCCACTAGGAATCACAGGTGTTAGAGCAGCAGCTTTATCTGTTCTGTTTGATAATCTTTAATGTGACCAGCTTCCAAAGGGTTAAGGCAAATGAGCTTGGAGCAGCAATAAACATTAGGGCAACAATAACAGCAATGGAGATCACCTCCCTCCTCCTCCTCCTCTACGCCCCTTTCCTCCCCTCCCTCCGCGCCTTTTCCACTTCACCGCTGCCTATCAGCACAAACCGCTGCCGAAGCCAGACCTCTCTTGCAATGACAGGGGGTGATAAGAGACGAGAAGAAAACAGCAAACCGTCTGGCCTGCTCAGGAAGCAGGGAATCGGCGGCATCGTCCATCGGCGGGGCCGGGAGGCGGCCGGCAGCAACGCTCAGCCGGGGCCACCGCCACCGATAACGCGGCACGCGGAGCGAGGCTGGGCCTGGAGCTGGGGCAGCCTCGTGGCCGGGGCCCGGTGGCTTTGATGGCGGTGGGGCCGCGGCCGGCAGGCAGGCAGGCGGCCCGGGGAGAGCACGAGCAGACCTCGCGCCTCGGTGCGCAGCGGCACGGCCAAAACCCCGAGCAGGGCCGAGTCCTCCTCAAATCTATTAATTTGCCAAGCGAAGCCTGAGAAAGCGTCTCGGCCAGTGCTGTCCCTTGAGCCAGATAAAATTCCTCCCGAATTACAGCCTGATATCCCCCACAAGCCAGCGCTGAATTTAACTCGCTTTGAATCAGGAGCGGAGCTCGCTCGTCGGGAGCCAGCCTGCCGGGGGATCCGCGCAGCTCCGTGGCATCCCACGGCAAGCCAGGCTACGGCTGCTTTTCAGGACCGGCCTCGCGGTGTGCAGGGGGCAGGCCGGAGGGTGCTCCCTCCCGATCAGCCCCGAGGGAATCCCAAATTCCTGGGAGGACCTGGAAGGTGTTCCCCAGCTTGGATGTAAGCACAGCTGTAACTTCAGCTCACGGCTCTGCAGAAGGGCCTTCCAGATAATAAGGTCGCTTCTAGTTTACAGCAGTGTGTCTGCTGAACAGGCAGGGCACTTTTGGGTAGAAGACAAAGATTAAACCCACTCCGTTTACCATTTGTTGTCTGGGTCATAATTACAGTAGTTCAGATCTTAGCACTGGGCACATTAACACACTCTTTCTGATATGGCATACCCAGTTGTACAAATGCACCAACCTTTAGCATTTAGCTAAAATACAAAATAATTACCACATGCTATGTGTTATTATGAGACAAACTAAGCTGTTCCCACTCTGCTAACAGAATTGAATCACTCTTTGAAATGCCAGTTAAAGATGGTACCACCCCAGCTGAATGTTGCTGCCCTGCAGCGTGGCTGCTGGTAGGAAATGAGGTGTGAACCGACCCTTGTGTCCTTCGGGCTAACCTGTGGATAAAGAGGTGTCTGAATAACCAGCATTTTGCACAACTGGGCTTAGAAACATTTGCACATTTTCTCTTCCCAGCAGAGGCTCTACACAAGCATATTTCTTCAGGCTGCCTGGCCAGAGGGCAGAGAGAACATCAGTGCACGACCTTCACGTCACTGAAAAATAAGACCCTGTGAGGGCAGAGATCAGCTGCGGCATAGGAAAAGAATGGCTTCCTCCCCTTTTCCTGGTACCTCCGAGCCCTGATTTTGTTCACTGTTATATTGTAGTGTGGTGCCTCTTGCTTTGCTGCAGCCTGTTCTTGACTCCAACAATGCTTTTGGGAGGAAGAGTAAGATAATCATGCCTTCATCACACAAGGTTTTACTGCTACACACAATTCTTATTATTTAAGCCAAAGCACGGTACCTTTTAAAACTATTGAATGCAACTCTTGCAATTTTATTAATCAACTCTCATTGTTTTTCTCATCACTCCCTACTTTCTGCATTTTTTGCAAACATCAGGAAATCACTCTGGGAAGCTGCTTGATTTCAGTGGGGTTTATTGTGCAGTAATGGCTGCATTTCTGACCGGAAATGGACTGTGGCCCCTAGGGTTAGCTGTCTTCACTGACTGACATGTTGAGATGAACAGGAAGACTGATAACCCCACAAATCCATGCTGCAAGGCTACTCAGTTTCTCCTCTGCTTCCAATAAAAAATACTTCATTTATAACAAATTACATTGGATATGTTAGTAGATTTAGTTATCACTGCCAGTTGAATACCAAAAGACAAGCAACAAACCCATAAACATTAGGACAGTGAACTTGTAGTCTATGTAAAGGTATTTATCTATGTACCTTTAGAGCATTAAGCAGCAATTTAGTGAATGCAGGTCTGTGATTAGCAGGATATCACTACTCCATAGGGTGAATTTCGCTATCTTGCAGAGGACGCACTGGTGGTTTTACTAACCCTAAGAATACTCATATCTCTGAAAAAAATCAAGGCATTTGTTAACATAAAAATTATAATATTAAGAAAGTTGGAAGGGTGTGCTGTTATTTTTTCCCCTAATAAAAATATTAATTTCCTCAAAAGGTCATTTTTCATCTACAGAGCATGTCAGCGGAAAACTCCAACCCATCTCTAATCGCCAATTGCTTTCTTTGACCCGTGTTCAGTGCTCATCTCACTGCTCTGAAAGCTTGGCTGTGACTCAGGGTGGGCAGGAGAGATGACACTCCCTTCCTGGCATGTTATATTGATGTGTGAACCTCTGTCACCCTGAAGCCTGTGGTAAGACTGTGGGTGAAAAGGACAGAGAGGGGATGGATACCTCTCTCTTCCTGTCTTCCTCCCCAGTATGGATGAACAAGTACAAAAGAGTTAGTGTGGAGAATGGTTAGTCATTTCTCACTGTTTGAAAACCAGTTGTAAATACTCCCTCCCTTGGAGTAAGAGGGATGAAGAAGGGAGCTGTCACTTCTCTGGGCAAAGCAGCAACATACTGCCCTTTACCGCTGGCTGTTTTTCTAGAAACAGCCTCCCTCTTCATGGTCATAAACCTGACCTAATTTATGGGGCACAGCACCTTCCCCCCACCCCTCACCACATTCCAATTTCTCACTAAAACCCCCATCAGATTTGAAAACCCTTTTGAAGATACAATATATGGGAAGAATTTAAGCCTTGAAAGGTTTAAAGGCAACTCATGAGCTGAGGCTTTGTTACCCAAGAAAAAAGACGGGATACCATGGGGCTCCCGTCTGCAAAAGTGAAGCTGTCCTTGTCCAAGCACCTCTAGTTACAAAGCAAGCAATGATCCACAAAAGGGTTAAAATAAAACAAGGTAGGATAATTTCTGATTGAGTATGTCCCAAATGTATTCTCCAGTGCGCTTGATGGAGAAGGAAGTCCAAGCGGTGGCCTTTCACATGACATCATAAAAGCCTAATTTATCACCAGCCACCAAACATCTAGAAAATCATAACATCCTTTCAGGAAAACCATGTGCAAAATAATCAGATTTACTTTGATGAACGCTTTAGTGCTTGAGTCCAAGTAGGACACTACAAAGAATAACCCTTTGCAGGTACTGGCGCACAACAAAGCAGGTCACATTTAATGCTTCAAACTCACGCTTTATCCATTAAAAGGCTTATGCATTTCCTGTCCATAAACAAATGTATTTCTATGCTGCGTGTGTATTCAACCAAGACTGCTAAGATAAAACACTGGCCACTGGTAAGTCCAAGCAAAGTAGCCAGCTGAATATTTCCTTTACAGATGAAAAATATGCTATTACATATTTTTATTTTTGTATTGCACAGGCACTGTGCTCCCCACTGCCCTATCTCACAGTCCCTTGCAAGCGTGTTAAGGATGTGGGCTGAGTATCGTCATGGCACCTCACAGCTTTGGAAAGGATGCTCGGCAAGGCACAGCAGCCTCTGGCAGCTGGAGGTTCAGAAGCATACATCTAGTAGAAAGGTAGATTTGCTTTCCTTCCTCCTGCATTTTAAGTTCATTCTATGAAACCCCAAGAACTGTCGCTCAGAATGAACTGTTAAGCATGTCCTTCATTTTCACTGCAGAGCATCTGAAGCTTTTGCCTATCTGTACTAGTCTTTGTGCACACTGCCATTTCCAGTCAGGACAAAAGATAATTGGGGTGCAAATCTTCATCACCAAGGCTAGCGGAGGGCTGCTATCACATTGCCACGTGAAGAGAGAGTGCTCCATGGAGTAGAGCTCCATGAGATTCAGCTGGAACTCGAAACCTGAACATAACAAAGCCCTCCCAAGACACTCAGCATCATGGCTACGCTGAAGCAAGGGGTACCTCCCACCTGACGCACCCCGAAACACCTTGCCAAAGACACTTGCCTCTGTCTGTACAAAGCTGTCGCAGTTCTGGCTCTTCTACGCTGTGGCCAGTGTAATCTGACTGTCTGGTTGCAACAATACTGCTCGACTCCAACAAGAGATGTACCTCCGTAAAATCAATTGGTCTCACATTTGCAAATGAAATCGAACAAGTCCACTTTTCCTGTTGATTACATAGACAAAACAGACCATAAAGTGATTAATGAATGGCTACAAATACCAGCTATGTGGCGTTCAGGACTTTTTTTTGAGATCAATGTAAGTCGGTCGGTATGTATTTGAAGACACAGACTCCGATGGCCATTCAGCTCACTGATCTTGCTGCTTAATAATCTGAGCCTTAGGCTCCTACTGGTCAATGGCCACAGGTTCTTCAGGTCTGACTTGAAAAATAACCGGATTTTCCACAACATTCTTGGTAGTTTGTTGTTGCATGTTCTCTGATCTTGGTTAATAAAAATAACTTCCTATTACATTTCCTGCAAAGGAAAGCCTGGAAAAAAAACCATAGTTTTTCCTATTCTGTCTTTCACTTTCTCTCAGAACAAACATTCAACCTACCATAAAATCTTTCAAGAAATCAATAAGGTAAATACCGCTCTTTTTATTCTTTTAAAGGCAAGCCAAGTATTTTGTTCTCTTTTGTCCTTCTCTTTCCTTGGCCTTTAGTTTGTCTCACTTTTCTTGTTTAAATCTTTCACATATTTGGCTAATTTATTTTTCTGTAAAATCCCATTTTTTCTCCTTTCATTTTAGGACATTATTCTATCTTAATTTGGTGTCTCTCACAACTTTTCTCTCACTCAAGCTCCTATCGTTTCTCTTTTGAGGATTATTCTCCTGTTCCTCACAAACACCCTCTTAAACCTGGCCTTCCTTCACCACCTCTCCTTCACTCTCAAAATACATCACCTCCCAATGAGATTTTGTTCTCCTCATTTCTGCTATAGCGATCTTCTCCCTTGAATGTTTTTCCTTTTTTTCCAGGCGTTCTCTATGTATCCTCACAGTTTTTGTTTGTTTGTTTGTTGCTGTTGTTGTTTTTGTTTTTTTTTTCAGTGGTTCTCCATCACATACCAGCGCCAGCTTTCTTTTCACTCAGGTTCTGAACTCTGTGCAGAACATTCCAGGTTTTGGGAGACAATTTCTATTACCACTAACACAACAGAGGTTTGCTGACAGGGCTGAAACTTTCTTCAAACAAGTTTTAAAAAGCACAAAATCTCCTAACTCTTACAGTGCCAGTTTCAATAGGGGTAAAAGGCAGATTTACTTATTGCTATTGCTGTTCACAGTAGTTGCCTATAAACTTCCACAGATTTGGCAGTGCATTCACCATATATATGTTAAAAGCATGTATAATATGCTCTGTTTCTTTCCAAAGCATCGCCAAATGCAAATACTACTTCTTTAAATCTGTCCTGTCAATGACCTTCTTAGCTCAAACACCTTCAATTAAACAAGAAAGGAATTTTTGATCTGTTACCAAAAAATTCTTCAATATTTCACCCTGCAGCAATCAAATATGAAAGAGCATTACAGAAGGGAAAAAGTTAGCATTTTCTAGTGGTCCTGCCCTACTTGCCAAACCCCTAGTTCCACAGCTAAAGAACAAGCAAACTACTCAGACACATACAGTAACAGGCATGGGCTCGGAATACTCCAGTGCGTTCACCTGTGTAATGTTTAAAACGCGAGATGCCTCATCCATCACTCGATTTCCTTACAAGGAAAGTGTCTCTTGAGACCATTCACACAGTAATAGTCTATTGCCAACTTTCAATACGAAAGACAGAGCTGTTCCTCAGACAAACTATCCTATTTTTCATTCACGTTTTGGCAGCACAGGGACACCAGGTAAGGGTCCCATTATACATTGCACAAACACAAAAATGGCAGTCCTTTCTCTGAAAATCTATCAAAGTCAAATATCACCTCCTTGAATATTCTGTTAGAATCCATCTGCAGCTCACAGCTCTTTCTCAGTGCAGGTCAAAGATAAATCTTACGGTCTGGTTTACTTTGATGTATTCCAACGTAAGGGGCAACACATATGAACACATAAAGCCATGAATGACAGAACTGTCATGTATCTATCGAGAATCTAAAAAGCAGCTGGAGAAAGCCAGATGAACATCTGGGCAGCTTCATTCCACTTGTAACCTGAGCAAGACTTCAAGTGGACATAATACCATTAAGACAAAATAGAACTGTTTTACAGCAGTACCACAATGACTACAAAGGACCTCCAGAAAAGAAAGGCACAGATTTTATACAATTAAACAATAGTAATGACATTACAATGGCAAGAAAGCACTGCCACCCACATTTTACAAAGCTGGGAGGCATGAAGATTTAGGGACTTGACCAACACCTTCAAGTGTGAGGGAGGAGAAAGACTAGACTCCAGGCTGTATCCCACCACTTCTCTCTGATAAATGTGAAGTTTATTACAGATAGAACAGTAGTTGCAGTAGCACACAACTGAAGCATGAAACAACCGAAGGCTTTAGTCATCAGAAAATCCCAAAACAAAATGATACTACAGATTCTAAATGAGATTCACAATACTCTAGCACACAGTGTATGGCAGGAAAACTACTAATTTCTGTGGTCTCGAGGTTTGATTTGAAAATGTAAAGACTGACATTGTTTACTGATATAAAAACGGATTGTATTGACCTAGATGGGCTGCCTGGCAGTTTCCACTAAAGAGACCCAAATGAACCAATTGTATCTTTTTAAACTAAACACTATATATTTAATTGCATATACTGCAGTAAAGTCCCATGAACGTGCTATTCCTTATAGGCACAGAGAGAGATCTGACTTTTTATAGCATCTTTTGGCATCATTTATATTTAAATAATAACAGGATTATTTTCATCAACATGAAAAAGAAGTTCAGATCTAATCAAGAGATGGCACCATCTCCTGACACTGCCTGCTTTATGCTTGCTTGAGCACATAGGCAGCAACTGGCACTTCCATCGCTTGATCATTACTATTGCTTTTCAAATTATGCCTGTCACACAGGTTAGGAAAACATGAGTAATTAAACATAAGCAGCATCATAAAATAATAGTAAGAAAAAAATTAATAATAATCCAAAAGAGTGGGGCACCTCCCTAAACCACCTTGGATTTCTGCCCCTTCTGCTCTGACAGTCTTCCTCTGTGTACTTTTTAATTATTTCCTTCAGAAGTCCTTTAAGGCAAAGAAGTTTATAGAGGAGGAAAAAAAAAAAGTATTAGAACTGATGAGAAAAGTGATATGCAAAAAAGAGAAACACCAATTAAGTATTCTCTGAACTACTGCAGCCTGATTTTTAATTGCTTATGGCAAAGATTCACTCTTCCCTATGACATTCCTATTTCAAGATGTGTGTACTGTAAATGCAAAATTTCAGAAACTGCTTGTTGCTTACATGGACCATGTGCTACAGGTGGTCACTGGGTGCAGTATATCTCTTCTGACACGTTAGTTCACTTTGTCAAGTTCAGTATTTAAACCATCTGCAGGTCAATGCAGAAATTCTGCAGTCCTGCAGCCCCACCAGTACACGTGCATGTATGCCTCCTCTGGCTCGAATAGCCAACGACCAAACTCATGCCTACCTCAGTTCTCTCACAAAAACAACACAGTAGTGAAGACTTGAGACTTCGAACTATACTATTAAAAATCCTAAAAAACTTGCTGCAGCCTTTTTTTTGTGCATGTGGTTACTGGAATTGAACCTGGTAATTGCATAAAAAAATGACCAGCTACACAAGTAACGGGGTATTTGCCATCTGCAATTATTATTCTGTAGGATCTGTGTGAAATGTGTGATCCTTCACGTCAGCAGGCATGCAAATATTAAGTAAGAAGGGCATCATTTTCACCTGCTTTGCATGCTGAATAATTATTTATATATCTAACCAAAAGGTGCGACCAACTCAATTTACCCTTACTTGGTTTGTTTTGCATGGATATGAATTAGACAAAGTACAACAAATACAGTGTAGGGAAGACTCATGCCTGTCTACATTAGAAGAAAAATAAGTGCAACAACATATATAATGCTTAATACATTCAAATCTACATATTAAAAGCTCATTTAGAGATGGTTCTCATTGGGTAATTTTTGTGCAGGTAAGTGCCTTAAGTTCTGTATTTTCACACAAACTTCATCATCTCCCTGAAATAAAGCTCTTCTTCCCATAAATCTAAGTGCTTCACTTTCTATATTTAAGATTGAAAGTGTTTAGCTTACTGCGTCAGAGACGCTGATGAGTGTACTAAAATCTTATACACCTAACACACCTGCTCAAGCTATCTAGCAGAATACCCTGGCTTGGGATTTCCATTTCTGGTGAGGAGGCACTTGCAGGTTCTCAGGCAAACTCCCACTGAAATCAACAGGAGCCTGGCCGAGCAGTGGCTGAGTGGGTTAAATACATCCAGGCTTTGTAATGTTCATCATCACTGCTGGTAGCATCCCAACAGGCTAAACTCACAAATTCAACGGTAAGAAGAAATGAACCGTCTGCACCTGCCATTATTCTTGCTCTTTAGAATACCTCCTTTATTCAGTCTTCTTTTCACTAGCTTGATGTAAAGACCACTAAATTCAACTGCAGATTCTCTCCTTGATGTCAGGGATTGAATTAAGCTCTGCTTTCTCGGCATGAACCGATAACATAAGATGCATCCACAGCTTTGTTTCTCTTTGGACTGAGTGTTCTTGGATATTCTCAGCTTCTACAATTCATGACTCTTTTTATCTTCACTTTGATCTTTTTCTACTACGCTTTTTTCCTTTTTCATTATTGCCTTCCTCCCCAGCCCCTTAAAGGCTCCACCCTTGTCTTCCTATTCCCCAGCCCAGTGCAATCCTTGTTTTCTGCTCTCCTAAGGCTTTTCTACTCTTCCTGCGCATGAATATATATACTTCAATCTTTGGTCCCATCTCTGGAGAAGGTGTTAAGTTGGCGCCCTCCACTAATCAGCTTTCCAGCAGAATTTGCGTGCCAGGACTGGGGTAAATTATATTCAGATTCATTAATTCAGATATAATAAACTCCATTTACTATTTACCAATATGCCATATGTGAGGAAGAAAGCATATGAAAGCAGGAGACCCTCTGGCTGGTTTATGGACCCAAAGTCTTTCTGGGAAGGTCACAAATCTCCAAGATATCTCTAAGCATTAAGTTTTGCACTTGGATTTCTAATTTAGCTGAAAGATGTGTAAAAACACATGCAGTCAGACAGCTCCTTGGCTATACATCTAAGGAAGCTCAAAGTGTAAGTTATTACTTCCAAAGTCAATTGTAACTTATGCTCACTAAATTGGCTCCAGATCCACACTCTTCAGACAGTAGTATAGGAATAATTTATTATTTTGGTGAAAAGCACCCATTTTAGCTAAACCGCACCCCAGCTGGGAGTCTCACCAGCAGAAGCGCAAAATGCAGAGGGATTCAGAGACGCACAGAGCTTTTGGAGGCCAGCGGAACCAGGGTGAATAAAGCACAATATGTGATAGTGTCTGTCAGCACTC
The DNA here is from genome assembly GCA_013399475.1 of Chauna torquata. Classification (NCBI taxonomy): domain Eukaryota; kingdom Metazoa; phylum Chordata; class Aves; order Anseriformes; family Anhimidae; genus Chauna; species Chauna torquata. The sequence continues at coordinate 373,762 of VXAL01001185.1, read as the reverse complement.
TGAAACGTATAACCTCTCCCAAACACAGGGGGTCCGCAACACAAATCTGAGAGGAAAATTTGCTCCTGTGGTTCAATCACCATGTTAGGCGAGGAGGTTTCCTTGCTTTTAACATCCACGCAATTTATACAGAAGAAATCTTACAGAGAGTGGTGAAACCGTTGCAGCTTTCTGGGGACCTAATGTTTTGATCTATGCCCTCAAACGTGTATCTTATTTTCTCCCATGAAGAAAACAGCATAAATAAATATGGCAGTAGGGGCCCGAAAGCTGTAATTTTAGACATCTAACCCAGATGCCAAGTTAACAGCCTAACCAAGGCAAGGATACAAAATCTACATAAACTAGGAGCTACTCTCTCACTAATTACACCGGAAACCTGCTTTATATGATATACATTAATTCAGTCCCTTCCAATGGCAGCAGTGACTTAAAGTACTTTGCTCCACCTGAGAGGTAACTTCCCGATGAGAGATTGCTTTACCAGCTATCTACAGAAATCCTGACCTACGTACCTTGCAAAGACTTCTCTTTCCCCGGGTGAACTTCTGCATCACCAGCTATCCAACAGCAGCCTCCTCACATGAGATCTCTAATAGCAGCAGCTGCTGAAGGAAAGGGAACTGCAAAAAAACACTTGTTGCCAAACTGCACATTTGAATGGAAGGAGGAGAAACAGATGGGGAAATCACTCTTCAGACAGTGTTTACTAGCACAATCAGCACCCGAGGCAGCACTTATTCAGGTGCTGAAATTACAGAGGTAAGTTTTATGATGAGAAATCTATTCCTCATATGACAGCTATATTTCTCATCACGGATCATAAAAAGCAGATGATCCATCAGATAACTACTTGATTGTAACGTGCATCACAATAAAACCATCAACTTTCTATTTTGTTTTACGACCCTGGTTACATCTGGAATGCTTTCAAGAAGGATACTGATGTTTGCTTTGGGTATGAACTGACTCAGGGCACTTTTGGATTGCTACTTATGCAATAGTAGATAATAAGAAGAATGAGAAATGATAGCAGAATTACCTCCAATTTTGCTACCAGGAAGATTATCATAACACCACCAATATGACCTTATTGAATATTTTTCTTGGACTGGACCACAAAGAAGATTCTTAATTGTCTGACACCTTCCTCTTCCTTTTCAGTCAAAATCTTCCTTTTAGTCCTCAATTTCCTTTAACATTAGAGATCTCCACAGCCACTATTTCAATAATAATAACAATAAAAATAAAACAAGTATTTGTTTTATTACATATAACTCATCTAGTTCCATCTTTCTATAGTAACAACAGTAATTTCTTATCTTTACATAGTATTTGTTGTCAGGTCATTTCTAATTCTTGTCCTGTTAGAGGCAGACAAAAAGGTCAAACTATTTTTCCAAAGTTGCAGAGCAAGCCTCAAGTCAAATTCCTGATTTATCTAAGACTATATAATCGAAATATGAGCTTTGTTGTAATTCAACACCCCAAAAAGACATGTTACCCAAAGCAATTTTTAAAAAGATCTGCTCTTGAAGATTGTTGTGATCTCATTAGAGGCTTACAATTCAAAAAAGTTGTGCTTACTGATGTGTAGTCTGCCTCCTTGCTTGGCAAGGTTACAACCCCATTAAACAAAACAAAACAAACTAACCCTCAGCTCTTGCACAACTCTGCCAGGAGGTCTTGCAAGTTCTCTGGACAATTGAGGTTGCTCCTAAATTGTGGGGTTGATCCATCACATGTTGAAATCAACAACACTAAACCATAGCTCAATATTCAAATCAGTTCTGTGTGGAGGGACAGCATTTCTGTAACCAGCCAGGACACTGAGTTACTTCATTCTTGACCTTAACCAAATGAGTTAAAGCAATATATACTTCACATTGCCCTGGAAAAGCTCAGTTGTGCTTGATATTAGTGAAGACTTTCATTCACTCCAAGCACCAGACTTCAGCCCTTTTTTTTTTTTTTTTTTTGACTGCATGATAAAATTCAGATGTTTTATAAAGATCCTTCTTCCCGACATGTGCCCACCCAAGCAGCAGTAGCAGCAGGGTTTCTGCTAAAACCTGACAATGAAATTTGCCTTCAGAGAAAGACCAAGCATGGAAAACTTCAGTGTAAACAACAATTGTTTCAGAAAATAAGTGGACCAGTCTGGGGTAGGGGCATTGTAAAGAAACGTATTTTGCCAGCATGAATTCAACAGACCTTATCCACCTCCCACCTTCTTATTGCGCCATAAGAACAGATCCTTAAGTCTCTCACTGTACATCCAGACCTCCTCCACTGCAGTTACAGTGGTCTGACCAGCCCTTCACCCCAAATCTCACCCTTCCTCCAAGTGGCAGCAGAGAAGGATTGTGTAACCTTCATCTATGATCTTCCTTCTACCCAGGCTGATGGGGATCCAGGCTGTCCCTCAATGAGGCTGGTGAACTTGTATGCACCCTTGGCTGAATATCAAACTCCCACTGCGTTTTGCTCAGTTACACAAATGTAGTTTTCTTTTCTAAGAGTTCCAGTAGATACGGACAGATCCTAAGGGGACTCCAGGTGGCAAGTTTCTTATCCACAAAGTCAACTGTGCCTATGTGTCTGCTAAATCACTGAGCCATTTGCGCTGAGTAGCAAGAAATGGAAGTGAATGGACTGAGCCTGTCTTTTTCTTTGTATCTTGCTCTAGTACAGATATTGGGGAACAGCACATAGGAAGACAAACAAAGTTGAAATGATGAAGTGCTGCGTCTTGGATCCATAACGACAAAATAGGCAGGAATAGGGACTGCACTTACAAAATAAATGGGATGACTCCTTGTAGGTGTTCTCACTGAAGTTAAGTTCCTTTAGATGCTTATGTGTCATTAGTGTGATGAAAGGAGCTTTAAGACCTGCCTGGTGGTGCACAAACACTACCCCCAACAAGACCTAGATCATGCTATAAAGTACTTGTCAGATGGAAGCAAACGCACTGGGGGGATGAAGTATAGCCTGAACTGCAGAATGAAACAAAGACAGCAAGTGAAACATCTTCCTTCCTCTGTTTTGATTAAAATTACTATATTTAAACTAAGGGGTGTAACTAAAAACTAGGAGTTTTAAAAAAGCAATGAATATCTTACCTATATCCACAGAAGGTAAGCAAAATGCATGCAAGTGTTGCTACTGTGTTTCTACAGTCTTCAGGTTATCTAATAGAGTTGTTATTTCATCCTGTGGATGAGGCATTGCTATTTCAAGTTAAGAAATATTTCCATTAAAATTGTAGTTAACCTCTGAAAAACAGGCCTATATTTACAAGATCAAGAAGTACATTATAAGCATATGCTTTTAGATAATTTTGTTACTGTAAGCACCAGGTTTCAGAAGAGAAAAAAACAGCCACCTTTCTTTGTCTTCAATATGGTTATTAATTTTTGCATTCCAGTAGTTCTCTACAACACATAGGCAGTGTCATCACATGCAGGAAGGCAGAGGCTCTTGTATCTTATAAGGAGAAATTCCTTTTGGCAGAGTCTTACTATGCTTTAAAATATTTTAACTGGGATTTGATGGTTGTTCTACAACACTTTTAAGGACCTATCCTCCATTTATTGGCTTATGTCTTTAATTGTTGATATGATAAACGTGTGGATACTCTCTTATCACCCCCAAGCAAATGGAAATAAATTTGTATCTTTTTTTAATCAAGCAATTACCTGATACTGGCAGCTGGGGAGGGTCACTCATCTTTCTCACAGTGCAACATTCAAAATCTGTCTTCCATGATGGTTAATTTCAGTAACAAAACATACATTTCAGTACGATGAGATTCTGTACTAGGGTTTACTCCTACACTTTCTCCTTGAAGGCCCTCTTCCCACCCCTGCAGCAGTATCTTTCTGCCAAGCCAGCCCAATGTTCTCCTCAGATTTTAATTGGAGCTAACTGGATCCATCTGCTGCATGACTCAGGGGTTATTCTGAACCTCAGAGAAAAATCCATTCTTATGCCAGGTCTCAGAGATTTCAACCCTGTTGTAAGAGAATGCTGGTTTCTGTTAAAATTTATATAATGGAAATTTAAATTTTAGTGCAGATGTTGCACAGCAATGAAGAGCTGAATGAGATGCTTGGTGACACATCTCTGCAAAACAGTTTGAAGTCCAAGGGAACGAACGCATGGCTGCTGACCCCTCTGCTTCACAGCTGGCTTGCTGTTATTCATGATGCTGAAAGGTCAGTGTGCATTTTTACAACTTACTACACTTTTGTTAAGGCCTGGGCCTGAAAGCATGCTTTGGCTACCACAAAGATTGTTGCTGTCTTTATGCATTATGATTGACAGTGTTTACAAACGTCTGCAAACATTGAAATACTTAGGCCAAGGATGTGTTTAAAATGGGCACCGATGTGAGGGGGCATTTCTACTTTTCACTGCTGGCAGCCAAAAAGAAGGCAGTATTTAATAAGCAGGACTTATGAGCGGGTGAATGTGTGTGTGGGAACAATGCTCAAACAAACTGGAGCATATGATTACTTTTTCATTGGTGACTGAAGAATCACAGTATCGTTTTGACATAGCCTGGCCACTGGCATATTTTTAACTGAGGCATAAACATAATATCATGTTACTTCAACTGCTATTATAACATTGCATACAATTAACTCCTGCTGATTTAACAGTGCTTGGAAAAAAATAATATAGCATTTGTCTCCACGGAATAAGCGTTTTTAAGATCCTGGCAATTAGTTTAATGAAGCAACAGAAGCAACAAAAATACTGAAAATGCTAAATAGCTAATGGGAACCAAATCCGAGCAGCTTTCTCTGTGCCAAGAACCATAGGAACCTGATCTTAATTTTTGGCAGTTCTGCCTTTAACAGAGCTCCTAGTAGTTTATATTGGTCTAAAAATTAGCATCTGCTTCCCTGAGTTCCTAAAACGCAGTTTGAACCAGCAATGAATTCAAATAAATCATACATTATTGGGGAACAACAATCAATTACAAAAAGTGAGAGGAGATTTTGATACATCCTGCTAAAAGCCTCGGTCTGGACAAATCATGGGTGAAGAATTTTCAAATCACTGTCACATTCTGAACTATTCCACTTAGCACTAGAAATATGCCTTCCACACTCTCCAAAAGGCTGAAGTGCAATGACAAAGCATGACAGGCCTCTCCAAATATTTAAGCAATAGAGAACAATGCTATGAGACAATGCTGCAAGATAGTGTTGCATGCAGGGAGTGTTGCTGGCCTTGAAGTCACCTCTCAAAGTGTGGTAACACCCTAGGGTGTCTCCTGCCATTGCATCATTCAAATATGAACTGGAAAAAAGACACCCAAAACCTTTAAGGAAACCTATTTTCAGGGAGGAATTATTGGTAGATGGAAGCTGGTGGAAGAAAGGCTCTAATCTCTGCAGCTTTAATTCCTAGTAGAGTTCCATGTGTTTTCAAAAAGGCGGCAAGTCCTGAAGGAAGAAAGGCAGTGTGTCAAGTGATCGCTCACCCTACAGTCACTTCATCTTCCTAGTGAGCATGCCCAGCTTTGGGAGTCATCTGCAGACAACTCCCTGAAGCAAAGTGGACTTTGGTCACTTTTCCCCTGTGTCACTTGCATGGTCTGTGGGTATCTGTGCCTCTGATCCACCACAAGGTTTACACTGGAACTAGTATAAACCCTAAGGTGAATCTAGCCAAGTATTTTAAATGTCTTAATTCCACTGAGCAAATATTTTCAGATATCTTCCTAACTCCAAAGTTTTCCACGTTTGATTCCAAACAAATCTTTTCTGTAACAGTGTTTATACTTGGCTACCTGCCGAATCAAACCAACGGGTTTCTATGGAGCTACATTGGGAAGGAATTTGGCCTATTCTCTTTAAAATGTATTGTGCTTGGAAAGATGTGACACGTGATGCCAACTGGCTGTACTTTATCTTGAGTTGTTTTAGATAAATTGGGCCTGTTTTCTACTAGGCTGAAGGATATCCATAGCACCACTGCTTCCATGTGAAGTGGAAAAGAAACACTTCCCTTTCGATTGCAGCCATCTTATTGTGCTGAAACCCAAACACTCCAAATGGCACTGTAGTCAGAAACAGCAGATGCACAACTTTAAAATATATGTCAGATTTGAAATAGATGTGCAGTGGATCATTTTGATTAAGAGATTCATAGTTCACCTGCCAGTAACTGAGGATTGCGTTCTCCATTCTGGTGCAAGGACGATTCTGACCGCGCCTTAGGTTTGCTGAAATCATTACAAAGAACACCTACTATGCTAATGGAATATTGCACATGGACTGGAAAGTAAACTGTGGATTCATTGTGGGTGTCCACTGCTAAATCCTTGGAAAGGCACACAGCATGAAGCCCCCGTCGCTGTGAATAGCATTGTTATCTGATACAGCAAGACATGACACAACCAGTCATGGACAGGGAATAAATGTTTCATCAAACACCATAAGTACACCTAATAAAAGTAAACGCTAAGATGTCTGTTTAAGTGTGATTTTTTAACTTGGGCTTTTAAGAATGCGAGGACCCAGCTTTGTTTTGCTGACATGACTTGCTTGTAAGAGATTAAGGTTTACATCTTTGTCCAAAGTCAAAAGCATACAAGACCAGTGGATTTTGCTTTGTCACCCTAACACAACCAGGCAGGTCTCACATTGTGTGCTGCAGACCCGGGGCTTAACAGCATGACTGCAACAGGTCTAGATGCTGGCGTGATTTTAAATACAACAATATAAAGATTGTAGGACTTTCAGGTATTTTGGATATATTGTAGTCTGATCTTACACATCACACAGTTTCATGAGCTTTAGCAGTTAATCACTGCACCAACTTCCTTCCCTAAAACTGATTCAAAATTGTATATAAAAATACTTTGTGGTACAGATTAGCTTCTAAAAGTCCTTAAAGTGGTTTAAATTGATATAATTTCTTATTAGGTTAAAAAAAAAAAATCACAGACCAATAGGTCTTCCATTTAGTAGACTACACATACATTAACATGAGTGAAAGAAGAAATACACCCTCTATCAGAATCACATGAGGATACAGTCATGCACAGAGATATAATCAAAGTAGTAAAATGATACAAGCATGTTTTAGCATATTTCAGTTTTCAGGTTGACTGAACATCAACTGCATATATAATGAAAATAAATTGCCTGGCTTCTGTCTTCATTAGCTAATGAAATATGTTATAGTGATACAAAGCCATTGGAGTGTATGCAATGCATACACTTCTTAGAATATCAACAAGACAAAAAGCCATAGTATCACAATAGCAAAAGATAGTAGGTGATACACAGTAAGCGGTACCAAGAAAAGATGTTATTGACCTGAAGTTTTAATAGTTCAGTACTGATCTATACAAGTGTGCCCTAGGCAGAGCTGAAATGTTGCCTATTTGTAAATGCGTGTTCAGTTGATAGAAAATGGTTTCTTATAATAATTATTTTTATAATTCTTCAATTGTCATTTGTTAATAAATAAAAGCTTGCAAAATATAGTTGTCTGCAGACTTTTGTCTATTAACATTTAGCAGATGTAGATAGAGGCATCTCTGTTTACAGAGAAAGTGCTTGAAGAAAATGGACATGAATTATTTAACCATATTTAGCATGAGAAAAAACGATAACCATGAATCCTAACATTTATTTGCAAACATGTGGGTAGTCTTGTATGACTATTATGTGTATGACGTCAGCATGCTTTTAAATTGTAAAATATATGAATGACTTAGCATATAAAATAACCCCAAGATGTCATTAGGAAGTTATGACAGTCATTCCCCCTTTAATTTTCCACATAAAACACCGACAGCCAAAATGGTTCTGGAGCAGACAGCTATGAAAACAGAGTGGTAGTGGGAAAGCTCTCCTTTTGAACTCTTGTGAGATAAAAGATAATTATACTGGCTGCACTGTTGTTTTGTTTTACCTGCTTGCTTAGCATACAAACAGTGCAGCTGAAATGAGGCTTGCTGTCACATTCATAGGCAGACAGGTCCCTTGGCTGCAGAAAGCACACAGCTCCTGGCCTGTCTGCTTGGATTAAGATGGCTCATCGCGTGTTGGGACCTGCATGGTCTTTAGGACACACCTTTGTGGTAATGCCAAGGGTGGCAATATGCTCTATTTCATGTAAATTTGATACAGCCCTTGGGCTTCTGGCAAACTGTCAGGGCAGCCCACAGGTCTTATGAAGATAATACTGCTGTGATATTCTACAGAAATTAATCAAAATGCTTCAGCCACTTTAGTGTCATCTGCAGCGTGTGGGATCCCCTAACTTGGAATTCTTAAGTATGATTAAGATTTATATATTTATTGCAGCCACATGCACATACGCACAAAAGAGCTGGAGCTGTGTCAATATTTTCTCCTGAGTGAAAACTGAAAAAATGAAAAGATAAATGGAAAGACCTGGAATTGGATTTTAACTATATTGTGCAACAGGTTAGTGGGTCCACTTCCACCACTGACAAAAGAGTCCAGTCCTGCAAATGTGCCTTGCTCACCATAGTATTCCAATAGTCCCAATGTGATATGGTAGGCTAATAATTTGTTTGCTTTTTCTCCAAGCAAAGCCATAAAGTTCTCTAATATCGCAGTGGGTTGTCATGGAAATTAGCATACTACAAAATGAGGATGGCAAATAACTCCATTTCCAAATGCTATGTTCAGCAGCCAGATATATTAGTGGATTTGGCAGCATTTGCCAACTCCTTTGCACATGAATAACTCTACTCACGTGGTTTAAACAAATAAAACTAGGATAAATGAGATTAATTTGCCAATAGCAAATTACATTCTATTTAAAAATATGAATAAGCCTGTACCAAATCCACATGCTTTTTGACGTTTCCCATATAATTTATATGCATGGAAACACTCCAGCAAACTACAGAGAGTGCAGGCTGCAGTACGCTCAAGGAGGTGAAAATGAGAGGAGTGTCCTAAAGCAGGGGTACCTCTCCAAGAGCCTGGAGACCACAGAAGGGCATGTAACAGCAATCTGGCCCAAGGAGAGAGAGCATCCATCAACCTCTGGCGCACCTCCTGCCACTTTGGAAAGAACTGTGCTTTAGAGAGGTCTTAGTCAACATGCCCAGCTTAGACTGAGGGGAACATAAAGCTGCATTAACTTATCCTTGTAGATTTTGTTTTGTATCTAGCCATAGCTGGGGATACTTGGCTATTCCACCCAGTGGCAGGCAGAGTCTACTTCAAACAAGATGAAACTTAGATGGGCTATTTCCCATATTGTTTCCTTTGTCCATCATGTATTCAGACTGGTCCTCTAACCTCCCATTTTGTCCTCAAGTAGCGCATTCCTCAATTTGATATATAAAAATCAGTGTAAGTATGGCATTTCAGCTCTCACTAATTGATAGTGAAGGTTTTTTGATAATGTAGCATTCTACTCCAATACCACAAATACTCTGTTACAAATGTTCTTATTCCCCTCTCTAATATTTTCATTTATCTTCCCTTCAAAAGTTCATGATCTCTCCTCATCTTCCCTTGGCTTTTTTTGTTTCATTCACTGCACAGCTCTTTTCCACTTGCCATATCCCCTTCTAAATCACCTTTCTACTCTCTTTCCCTCATAGGCCTTTCTCTTGCTATCTATTCCACTCCTGCTACTGGGACTTGCAGACTTTTGCCCATTCTTCCCTTTCCCATTTCTCTGAAGGGTTTCTTCAGTCCCCCTTGTTCATTGAGATTTCTCCTCCTACCCTGCCTTTTGTCCAATCACCCTTATATAGGAAGACCATGTGCTAGCTACTTCCTCTCCCAAGTGCAAAGCCTTCAAGATGGGGCCTAAAGCCAGTGGAGGCAGGCGGAATATGAAGGCTGCATTCTCTCCTTGTTCGGTCACCAGGGAAGAGACGCTGGGAGCACAGAAATAAGAAAAGTGTCAACAGGATCTCCTTACTCGGAGCTGACAGATTGGGTTAGACCACTCATCCTGCAGATAGTTGAATGGGACCATCCATCAAAAGCTAAGGGGATGAGTAACCGAGCACGCAATGACTCCCTCTAGTGATGAGTCCTTCCACATCTTTCAGGACCGGCAAGGTCTGGGCAAGGATGGCGGCTTCCCTTGATAAAGTCAACTAACTTGGGGGTGGGGCCAAAGCATCCTTCTCTTAAAAGAAGGAAAAAAAAAAAAAGGTCTGTTTAAAAGGTTATCACTTATCACCAGGAAAATTACATTCTGGCTATTTAGAGACTTCTTGAATTGCAATAAAAGAAAAAAACAAATAGCAGAAAAGTGATGTCATTTCTGACACTGTCAGTGTGGAAGCCCCTAGTAGGAAGTATTGTAAACCATTTCCCAATCTGCTTTCATACAGGCCTAGGAATTAAAAAGAAAACGTTAGTGTTTAATGCTTAAACCAAATGTTTAATTTTGAACATCCCCATAGAGTCACACTGCAGTGTGGAGGTTGCAGTTAAAAGCCCGGATTCCTTCATCTTCCTGACACTGAAACTACAGTATAACAAAAACATTTTGAAACTAATGTAGAAATAGTTCTAACTGGAGCATTAACATAACTTACTTCAGTCATGTTCATCAGGATCATTTATATCTTACACATGTGATGTGTAAATATTCACCCTCCGTATACATACACAGTTGCATTTTATATATTACACATAAAAACACTCCCTTGCAAAGTATGATTCATTGGCTTAACAGTTGGTATTTTAGCTTTTCTAATATGTTCAAAAGCAGTTTACACATTTAGAAGTATGATGTATATAATCACTACTGCTTAAAGTAGGTATCATCCCATCTGCATGAGACGACACATGACACGTGCTAAGCTAAGTACTGAAAACTACTGAGACAATTCAAAGCTGTGGAAAAACTGTGAGCCAAGCTTTGGCTGACTGTTTTCTGTGCCATTAGAAACTGTTTTACTACATGATTTATGATTATGCACAGTAAAATATACTTATCAAGACAAAAGAGTTTGAAATGCTACCCGTTATTAAGCACAAGAGCTGATCTTACAACGGGGTGTGCCTCAGACTGGGAGCAGGACTACGCTACCTCCTGATTAGAGAGCAGAGGTGAGAGTCAGATCCCACCAGTCTCCTCTGATGCTGATCTGTGGGCAAGTCGTCCAGTCTACCTGGGTTTTGGTTCCTTAAGACAAGTGGCAAACTGTATCAACCTAACCAGTATGCTGAAGTTTCTTACTTAATAAAAGTCTGAAAAACAGAGATCTGCTGACTGCTACAAATTATCCTATTGTCATTTCACATGAATGAAAGGCGTCCCTTACTGAACACATATTGAATATCAGCAAAACCAACATGAATACATCATAAAGAGCATCTTTACACAAATATGGAAACAGTCCACATGCATGTGCTACCTTATAGAAAAAATGGAAGAATGTATACCCCTAACCAGAGTAAAGCTTGTGCCACCTGTGATTACAAGGGCTTATAGGCTGACATGAGACACATAAAGTGTCCTAGGTATATTCAACATCTGGGTCTCTTATTAGCTTTTATGGATCTTCTTGATGTTGCTACTCACGGAGAACCCACCCACACGTGCTCTTAGAGGCAAAGGAGAATATACTCCTTCTTTGCATGACGTGCAACTGTGAACCTGCTTCCCTGTTTTGCATGCGGGAAAAGAAACTTTTTGCAGGACCTTTGCTGAAAACAGGTAAGATAATCGCGAACCTACTAGGCTTTGAGGTCTGTGCTCCTTCAATGTAAGCAATGTACTTGTGAAAAGAGACAGTGCTGATCTTCTGTACCAATTGGTCCATCTAACCACAGAGAATGCCATGTCTTGGCTCAGATCAATTCAGCTCAACCTGACGGTGTTTGTGGGGTGGAGGGAGCATACTTCTTCATCAGAAATAACACATCTCATTTAGCACCATCAGAAGACTGAATGCTTTCAACAGGAATTAAACATTCTGAGATTTTACCTGGCAAAATTAAAGACTTTTTGTTAAGTGTATGTAAACTGTGATTTCTTTCAAAGTCTCATAACATGCAGTGATTTTCACAGGAAAAAAATAATGCTTGTCAATGACATACCAGCCACAGCACTGCCAAACTTGAAGTCCCCACTCCAAAGCAGGACATTACAGATGTCTGTCGACAACAACCCATTTCAGATTTTTTTCTGTAACAATTATTGGAAATGATTTTGGCTGAAATTTCCCAAATTCTTCAGCTTGGTGCAGACATCTAACAAAAAATTTCAGCCAGTGTGGATCAAAATCTAGAAACTTTCTTGGAAAAGAAATCAAAATGATTTCTTTCAAAATTACATGAAATTCTGTATAGTACAAACAATAGAAAGGCAATACCTTTCTGCTGACGGTCTGATTTGGCTGGCAAAACCAGACATACTCTGTATGCACAAGCCCTTCTTCAAGTCTGAATGGAGATCAGCAAACCAGACTTGCCTATGACTAAAATCCCTCAGGACGTCTTGAGTCTCCTAAGAAGGGAATATTTTGGGTCCTGCCTGGCAGTAATCTTGAATATTTAGGTTGCCACACACCAACCTGGATGGTACAAGACAGGTAATCTGTGATTAAACATTATGGTTTCTCACATTGGAAGAGCAGCCCAATTCATTACTGTCTAGCACATTTCCTCAACGTTATCCCAGGTCACGCGTTACTCACTGAAAGCAATACCTGACCAGCACTCAGCCTCACACATACGCACTAGGAAATCATGCAGCTTTGTCCCGGCCCTGACACCCCCACCCCAAGCCCTTGTAATAGAGTGCACTCCTTCATTCGAGGAAGATGTCTCTATCCAGGTTCTGCTGAAGAAAGGCTCTTCATCAAGTGAATTGATAACAGGGGTGATCAAAGTCTGGCAGTTGTACCTTATCTATCTGGGATCATAATTCAGGAACCAAGCTGCCCTTCAGTTTGCTCTTCCCTACCATTAAATTACATTCAATCACTGCATGGATAATGTAGCCCATGCGCTAGCAGCCAGATGTTATCATTACAGGCTTTTTCTTATAAACTGATGCTGAAACCCGAGTGGTTGATGAGACTAGCTAAGCAGTTGTACCTTTGACCTGATTGCATTAAACTTGCCCTATCAATTTAAGCTTAGTATAAACACTATTTCCCAGAGTCCCTCATGACTTCAGTAGTGAGAAGAAGCTGACTAAGCCTAAACATTTTTTAACAGCAATCTTGTCTTACAACACCAAGGGGATTTGCCATGTATCTGGGGCTTTATAAAACCATATGAACATGCTGAAAGAATTAAAGTCCTTTAAAAAAGCAAAATTGATGGTGACAGTCCTTTTAGAAAACCAGTTTGTAGAATGTCAGCACAAGAGAAGTTGGAAACAGGATGAAAATACTTTTTAAAAATGCAACAGATTTGTGTTTGTTTCACACAGTTGCTCCCAAACACTGAAATTTAGAGTTAAAAGACAAAGTAAAGGAAAAATCTTCCAAACTTAATTCACTACTAACTAAAAAGAACTCCAGCACTCCATGACTCAAAGCCCTCTCAGATATATAACTCATATGAAATTTCCCATAAAACACAGAGCAACTTTACCCCGCCATTTCAGATATATTTTTAATAAAGCTTGGTCTCTTTCATATCCAGGATAATTCAGTTAATCCTATCAAAAGTTACTGTGTAGCAGCACAGGAGCTATAGCATATGGTACAGCATACGGCCAACAAACCTTGGCTAGCCTGAAGAAAGGGGGACATACTTATTAACGGTAAGAATAAGAATGAAAGTGGTATCGTCTCCTACAGGATGATAAAACACCAGTTTGGCACTACAAATATTGGTAAAACAACAGGAGATAAAGCAACAGGATCTGGATCTTCACCTTGCCAGGTTGCAAGTGCTCTGGCTCTGATGCAGAAAACCACAGTAGAAGTTAAGCAAATGAGTATTTCTGCTAATTTTAGCGGAAGTGCAGAAGTAATCAATGCTCCACAAGACTGAATCCCTGGCCCAGAATTAGAAAACAAGAAAAAATAAAGAAATCATAGTGTCACAGAATCACAGAATGGCTTGGGTTGGAAGGGACCTTAAAGATCACCTAGTCCAACCCCCCTGCCGTGGGCAGGGACGCCTCCCACTAGACCAGGCTGCCCAAAGCCCCATACACCCTGGCCTTGAACACTTCCAATGATGAGGCATCCACAACTTCTTTATATCCAAGAGAGGCCCTCATTTTAGAACAGAAGCTTTGTGCTGTATGTTGGTTATGCTACCGTTAACAGGCCAGCCACTGGAGCTGCTGCTAGATGTACAAAGAGGAAGCGCATTAAGCAAAATATAATGATTTCAGACTTATGGATATTCATGCAGTCCATGACTCACAGCACTGAAACATAAAGCGCATAAAAACAACAAAAAATTACAAACTTGTTTTACTCTTTTGAAATCTAACAAAGCAAGAACATGCATGTAAAAAACAAACAAAACAAAAACACACACACAAAAAAACCAACCCAACCAACCACTACAGCTACTTAAATAACTGTGGAGAAGTTTTTTCAAGATCTAATTTACCTGAGTTGCTATCTTGGTTACTCTTACAGCAACATCATCTCACTTTCGTTAAATTAAAGAAATGCCAGTATTCCGGTGTGCGAAGAAAATGTGAGTAAGAACAAAACAAATCTGGTGCATAATTTTACACAATATAGAAGTAAGTAATCTAGAACTTGATACTGAGTTCTGCTGTGATTCAAATTAAAGCAGCATCCTTTTTTGCAAGTAAGTAAAGCACATGTTTAAATGATGAAAACTAAAACCAATGTTAAAAGATGACTTGCACAAATAGCTTGCCTTGCAGAAAGCATCTCTGCTAGTTTCTTTCCTTTTGGGATCAGATGAGACAGAACAGACCTACTGACCCTGACTATAAATATCCATCCAGAGAGAGGGGAAAAAATAGAAAAAAGTATCAGCTCTTTCATCCAAACTTTCTAAAGTTGATTTACCTAGCCATGACCTATCACTACAAAAGATACTTCTGTTGCATAGCTAACAGCACAACATGTAAGCATCTGAGCTAGCTTTCACACTACATTTGCTATGAAGAGTGATCTAGCTGTGACATGATAAGGCACAACATAGGCTAATTTACCTTTACAGGAACTACAGTAACAGCTGAGCTGGAGACAATGAGGTACAGCAGAGCAATAATAAAATGTATAAAGGGGGTTGACAACAGGTCACAAATGGGGAAGTCTTAGGCTGGCAGGGGCTTACTGGTGGGGTCTGTCATTACCAGTCTTAAGAATTCTTACAGACGCTTTCTATAATATCAAAAATGCTACAAAAAAGCTGAAGAAATTTGGTGAGGGCTGAAATTTGAGAAACATCAGTATAGAAGTGGCTCAGGTTATGAGGAAAAAAGAACTGGCTCAATATGAAGACTGCTGTCATAGAAAGCAATTGAGAATCAAGAGGAAAAAGCACGAGAATTTACATAGAGACTAGAAACAAAAGGCTCACTGTATTTTGAAATAACTGATGTAAATAAAAACCTGGAGGTACCAGTTCATCACAGGTGACTGTGAATCACAAGTGTGATGCAATCATGAAGGGAAACGATCTTAGTATGCATAGTGGGAGGTGTTTCCTGCCAAAGCAGGGAAGTATTACTGCTAGTGTATGAGATGCACTGATGTGTCTTCTACTTCAATACTGTGTATATTTTTGGTAGCGCTGTTAAAAGAAAACAAACTGGAACTGGAGCAGATTCTGAGAAAACTCATAAGGATGGTCAAGGGGATGAGTTCATATAAAAATGTGTTCTTATAAAAGCACAGGGAAGAATTTTGTTTGTTTAGTCAACCATACTAAAACTTGAGAGGCGGTAGGACTGCATGCTATGCAATCGCTTGGGAGAAGTTGCAGCATCACCCAAGGAAAGAACAATTTAAGTGAAGGCCAATGGTATAAGAGCAGATGAATATAAGCTTGACAAAAATGCTAGTATGGTGGGAAGTTAGAAGAAAATTCCTAACTATAAGATCAGGCAGGTTCTGGACTACCACACAGTTGGATAAGATGGGATTAAACATCCTTGTGACTTTTACTGTGCAATTAACGAAGAGGGTTTCGTGATGCGATACCTACACCACTTTTAGGTCAATTCCAGTGCTGACTTGCTGTTAACAGCATGGTCATAACATGAGCATCAGCATCTGGCAATGATCTTATTCCTCTTAATGATTTAATATCTTAAATTTGTATCATACTTTTCATCCCAAAGGATCCCAAAGCACTTAAAAATCACAACTGATGTGCAATTCGTGCAGAGAGGGCTTCATTCACTGCAGAAATAGAGCTGCAGCACAGGTGAGAGTTAGCAGCTGTTTAAAGTGTGGTTATGCTCAAACTATAAAGACGTGTTTACATTTTCTAATGGGGAAGACCGAAGTGGTCTTTTGGGGAAGAAAGTATTTTCACTGGAAAAATGTAAGCACTCTATTTCCTATTTTCTTCTCCAGGCAGGAGTTCTGATGTTGATGTCATAGAGGGACCAAGCTGCAGCAATCCTAGTAGAATGATGGCAAAAATATTTCCCCCATTCATAGTTCTACCTCCCATGAAAATAATTTTGCTGTGTGTAATGTTGCAAACCCATCACTAGACTTTTATTTTAGGGACTTTCCTAACATCTTCAGGGAATGCTACCTCAGGAGATTCATTACGATGTGATCAAATGAATCCCTCTAAATCGAAGAGGATACTGAAGTGTGCTTGTGCAGGATCCCTCAATGGGTGGGACAATGGCAGGCTACCTTTGCTGCAATACAGTAGCTTTATGCAAGAAAAAACAAAATCAGAACAGACCTTTGCAGGCCACATACAAAGGCTTGGCTAGCTGTCAAACGTTAAGACTTCAAAAATCGTGAGCCTGGCTTATGAGCAGAATGAGGCTATGCTCCCTCTCCCTTCACTTTGGGATTGTTTCAAGTTGTCTGTATTGATAAAAACTGCAAAATCTTTTTTTTTTTCAATGATGCCATGACATATAATCGGACTCTGGGTTAAAAAACAGATATCACTCTAAGATTTTTTGTAGGTGGTTATTGTTCACCAAAAGCAACTGCAAAGAAGGCTGTGAGCTTATAAGAGCAGTAGTTTAAGAGTTAAAACTTAGCACCATTAGATTCTGCTTGGCTTTGGAAAACAGTCAGGACAGCACTATGGTCATCCCACTATCAGATATGATATAAGTTAAAAAAAAGATTATTAAAGTCAAGTCAGTTCTCTGTAAAAAGAAATCCCAGTGCAATTGTGATTCTTTACAGCTATAACACAGAAGTAACATTTAGAAACTGAAGAGAGAGGACTACTGTTACTAGTGACACCTGAAACAACAGGCAAATTACTGGCTATCATAGGCTCGAGGTCTATTGTTCTGGAAGCTGCAAAATGAGCAGCAAAAACAACAAAAAAAGAAAAATTCTTCTTGAAGAGTTTACAGTAAAAGCTCAGCATACTTGAATGTTCAGAACAATCTTAAATCACAATAAGAAGGATCTAATGCCATGCAAAACTTGGAAATAACTTTCTAAAAATAAGCCAAATAAGGAAATTTCCATTTTAATTGGAAGGAATGAAAGTTTCTCTACAGAACAGCTGAACTAGTCATAGATTGTTTTATCTGCATCTCTTCCATTGCTTCCCCCCCTCCCCATTCTGCATTCCGTAGTTCTAAACGAAGAAGTCATCTGCAGGTCACACCACTGCCTGAGGTGTTACTTAAACAATTTTTAAAAATGTATCTTCACACCAGCTACACACACAACCTGTGTAGGTTGGATTTCCACCAGCAGTTGTTACTCGAGCCCCGCGCCCCTCCACTGCCTCCCCTCTCCCCCTTCCACTTCCTCCTCATCTCTCCTGTGCTCCCAAGGCTGACTTTGCTCAGCTGCCTGACTGTCACAGCACGGCCGCGGGGCTCTCGGAAACTTCAGACAAGCTCATTCATTTCCATGAGGCTCTCTTCCCAGCGAACACACGCTTCTGAGATGACTCCAGGCCATCGACTCACCCTAAGGATCTGACATGGGCTTCCTTGTAAGCAGCAGCAGTTGATGCGAGGCTCGTAAGCACAGTACAAACTAGCATGTCATTCAGCAGATTTCCTCTTATAGGAAAAGTGCTTGCTCGTTTCGGGCTGATGGTGGGCTCATCTTATTTTTGGAATGCGCAAAGATGACATATTCAAGAGTAATTAAGGAAAAAAAAAAACCCACGAAAATAAACCCTCCATGTTCTTCCCTTTCGCACGACAGAAAATTTCGGTGTGAAGACACCTAGCAAAACCATTGTGCTCCCTTTCACAGGCTATCTAATGTTGCCCTGGTGGTCAACCGACGCGGCTCTGGTAACTGTCCCCCATCACAGGGCTGCCGGGCCTCATCCAGCCTCTAGCCAAGGCTGACCGCAGGAGGACGCATGCCCACCCATGTCTCCTTTGTCTGTTCCTCCCAGGGCACTGGGAGAAAAGCTGTGTCCTGCGACTTTGTGCGTTGGTGCTCTCCTTCGAAAATGTCCCTCTTGCTCGCTGGCCTCTTTTCGTACCAGCCTGGATGGAGCAGAAGAACAACGGGACCCGTGTGTGGCTCTGTCCCAGGGCCACCAGGCCCATCCCCTGGGGCGGTATATTTCTCCATAAGGCCTCAGCTGCTGCCAGATGAAAACTGAGGAATGTTTAGAAAGCTCTAACTCTCCCATATTTTACAGCTGGGACTCAAAATAAAGCAGGATTTTGGCAGCTTTGCCAGGTGCATGTGTTCTGCCATCCTGGTGAAAGTTCACCCGAGCCTGGCTAACTCATGTGCTTTCGGAAAAAAGAAATGCATCTGTCTGCACATGCCCAGCAGAGACCTGATAGGGCCCAATAGCTTAAATTTCTGGACAGTCCAACCTCACTCACGTCTTACAGGCTCTGGGTACTGGCTAGACAAAGCAATCAGGCCAAATTAATGTCCTGCAACGCCTGCATTACCTAGCTCATAGGTAAGTTACTTTGCACCTTAATAATGTTCTTTTAACTTGTGTGTGGTTTCTTTTTTTTTTTTTTTTTAGCGTATAATACTCTGTGCGCATAGACAGATTGACAGGCAGGCAGTCTCTATTCTGTAAAGCGAGAGATTCCTGAATGCTCTGTTCACATTGAAAATAATCCATATTCAAGAATGAACTAGCAGTCAATTCAGTTTGTTTGTTCATAATATAACTGGATTGCAAGGGGAAGATGGGAAATCAGTGATTTCGCCTGAGGGAGCAATCATAAGTATACAGAGAAGAAGAGAGGGGAAAACAGACAAAAAACCTTTAGAAACTTTAATTTTAAAACATGAACAAGAAAAGTAGTTCCAAGCCATCAATTACTGAAGTGTGCAAATACTACTTAGAACACAACATTTTAAAATTTAAAAAATGAAATACTTTGAATCTAATTTCAAACAGGTTTTGCATGATGTAACAGCACTGATGTCAGCAGAATAATTTCCAAGTTATAAATTTGTTAACATAATGTTACTTCAAGGTTGCAGTACAGTGGATGAGAATTGCTTTGAAAGTACAGTAAGAGATGGAAGACTACATGCTAATGTCAAATAATCTGCTAGGAGATGATTTGCTTTCTGCCTACGCACCCAAGCTACACATTAATTAACGCTACCGCAGAGACTGCCATCCCCTAAGGCATAAAGCAAAATAATAACATTCTAACATTAATAATAATATTTTCTCTTATGAATATTGTTCAAATAAAAGGATGTTGTATTTTAATATACATGTTTACCTAGACCGGGCAAAATACAAAGCTCCTATTTTACTTGCTGTTCTTTTGCCAAATGCAGACAATGATTAGGAAATATCTTTGAGCTTATGAACAAAGATAGGGGGTTACATCTTTAAAAAGCAATAGCAACCTCCTCAGAAATATAATCCGGCTGTAGTTCAAAACCCAAAGTAAACAGCCTGGACACCTATCTTAAGGATATTCACACTTTCAGCCAACAGCCGCTGAAGAAACAGTCTTTAACAGATTGTTTTTGCCTTCTCAGATAGATGCATGCACACGTGCAGCACCAATAGTTAAATACACAGCAGCAGTCTTGGACGAGGCAGGGTCAGGAAGCATTTCTGTACCACAGGCATCAACCAGGCAGGTGTTTTACAGGCAGCTGGCCTGGCTGCCTCACTCCTTCATGGAACCAGTGAAATGAAATCCAAAATAAAACCTCGGCAGCAATACTGAACACTGGGAAAACTCCCACGAGTCAAGCTGGACAATGACCTGCTGCTCAGCTCTAGAGCCACAAGGTGATGGTTGAGCATGGGACAAATACTAGGTCACAGAAACCAAATTAAGAATGGAAAGTGGAACAGAGGCTCAAAGCTCGGTTGTTACCTATGTAAACGAGGGCTGCATTCATTACTTAGGAACAAGGAAGGAGGTGGAAGGACTACATCTGCATCAGTACAACAACAAGCAGACCTGGGAACAGTGTATTGACCTTGCAGGGTAAAACATGCACAGGAGCATGGAGCAGAGGGCATTCTAGTAGGCAGGTGCTCACAGAAATAATGCAGGAATTAAAAATATATAGCAATCACTTGTTTATGCAAAGTGAGAGGGCAAAGCAAAAGAACAAATATCTGACACCGTTGCCAAGGGAGTTAACAGTAAACCCCAGAAAAGTTGCATGGCAAGCTAAATTGAAGAAAAGCCAGGCTCAGATGACACTTAATATAATGATTTTCACATGGTAACAATAACATTTAAAATAAAAGACACTTGCAGTCACAAAAATACACGTAAATGTAGCACTTCAAGAAAATCAGAGGACATCTAAACAAAGGACATCTTGAGAACAATAACTGGCACACCTGACATTCCAGTAGTGTTACAGAGGTCAGGACGCTGGAATACGAAAACTGGAGAAGACATTGCCTGAAAAAAATCATTCAGAGGAATAGAAAAAACTTAAAAGCATAAGAAAAAGAATTAACTCATAAAGGAAAAACTAGGAGAAAAAAATAATGCTCTCAGAAGATTTTACAATTTGCAGAAGACAACAGTGTTCTTGGATAGTGACACACTAGATACTAAAGAATGAAAAATAAAGGGAGTCTCAAGAAGTAATGGATAAATATGATGAATAATGACATGTAATACAAAGGCTCAGAGACGCACAATGCTACAAATCTGATAGAAGACAGAAAGCAGTGGCAAGATTTCATTTACTCCCACTGCTACCACAAACAGTAATTGAAATAAACAAACAAACAAAACCCTGTTCAATTATTCAGACCAGATAATTTAGAGTTGTTTGTTTGTGGCAGAAGACCAAGATCTTTTGTTGATAGAGCTGAAGTCATGCCAGTTAAAGGTTAAATCCTGCCTGCTAGACATAGCTTGGGGTATGGGGCATCGTGTTACACGTCTCAGAGGAAACTCAGGCCTCCCAACACCCCTCTGAGATCCCAGGGCTGGTTAGTTCACACTCACTGCTGCACTCTTCTGCTGAATTCATGCTGAAGCCCCTGCTTCAAGAATGCCATGATCCCACATCTTTCTGAAGCCTCACCATCTCACGTCTCCTGCAGTACAGGGACTGCAGTTTCTCCTAGCACTTAGATGGCTAAAATATATTTATTTTTGCATTCCTTCCAATGTATTTTAGTGTGGCCCTAAGCTACTGTCCAGACTTTATCTCTTCCTCATCTCTCCTACAACAGTACATTGCATAGGCTGCATGTTGGCCAAAACCAATATCAGAATTATTTTCAATACCGTCTTTGATTGAAGGACCATGCCCTGCCTTATCAACTAATCAAATTCCTACTTTGTAATTTCCCATTTCTAGTAATTTCTATGCATCTAGACTTCCGATGCATATCTTCTTTTTGCACTCTAAGATATGGTTAGATGAATATATCTCAGTTTTTCCTTCAAGTTGCTAAAAATAGCAAAGAATATCTGACACTGTCTAGCAGAGTCATCCCATGCTGCTGAGTAGTCCATCTGAGAAACCTCCTTGAAGACAAAGGGACAACTCCCATATTTTCACGATTGACTTGTTAATGGGTGTGATTCACCATTTCCCCATTCTGTCCTTATGCCAGTGTAATTAAGTCAATGGGGGTTACATTAAGATAAAACTGAAGAGCGTAATACAAAGGTGAGTCAGATCCCACATGCTACAAAATGTAAAAGGACCGTTTCAAAGCAGGATGATGAGAGTTTGGAACTTGCTTATCAGAAAATATGCGCTTCAAAGTGATTCCTGATCATTTTGGAATTACCATTACAAAATCAGCATAGGTTCTATTGTTAGTCAGATCATAATTGGGCAGGAAACATGCCAATGCAAACCTGCTGAAAGATACTTCATATTTGCTCTTGAACAATGAATTGGTCTTCCAGAGGGAAAAAAAATAAAAGATTGACAATGGACTACATTGTTCTTTGACGTTGCAGCATGGACAAATCACAGGTGTATTACGTAAATACCTGTCAAACTGACAATTAATATCAATTAGTCCTTAATCTGACATATTACATTGGGTGCAACGAATGCAGAATCTGTTCAAAGTAGATCGTAGATATGTACCCTTCAATTAGACGTGAGGAAGGAGGAAATTCTACTCTCTGGGAAAGCACAGCATTTAACTCCTGAGCTGCTAAGAGTTCTCCATGGATGAAATTCATCCCTCTGAAGGCGGCCAGTCTAAAACTATTTGGAGTCCTATCGATTTCAAAAGCATAAGTGGCATTTAAGTAGCCAGAAGGACTAGTTCATCCTCTCTCTACACACATGCACACTCAAGTGCACACAGTGTTTATCAGCGTCTTTCTTTGATACATAAAGAGGCCAGAGTAGAGGAAATAAGAGAGGGAAGATCCCTCTGGATCAGACCTCCTGAAACAATCACTTTGGAGTCAGAAAGTGAGACAACAGTCACAAAACTACACAAGAAGATATAAACAGGCACTTTCATGGCATGTCTCAGAGCTGCGACCTAACTCTACAGAGTAAGAAACTGCAAAAACATCATGAAAATTAACCCAATGGACTATCCTGGGATTAATCAGACACAGAAGTAAAACACTGATAGAGTCTTAGCAAGATTCTCAAGCAATGCACAATTGCTGTCACAACAATACCTCAAAACCTCTAAAGAAAGCAGGCATGACTACAATATTTTGTGGAAAATGAAGAGTACAAAAATGAAGCAAAAAGCACATCGCTTGTTCTTCTTCTGGAGTAAGCACCTGATCTGTGCCACAGTATTTCCACTGTTATATAGCTTTCCTTCACATACACTTCAATTACTTCCATGTTTTGAATTAACCTTTTCATTTTACTTCTTATCTCACATATTGCCTCCAAAATAGGATGCCTTCTCAATTCTCATAGAGCACTATTTTTTTATGCTGTGTGAAGCTTTTCCTGTTCATTGACTTTTCAGAGAGCTGGCTGAAAGAAAATGCTCACATAACTTCCCATTAGTCACGAAATATGCAGATGGATTCTCTCTCTTGCCAGCTACCAATATAAACTAAAAATTTCATTGATCTGACATCTCACTAGCCATGCCTCAAATTCATATGAGGTTTCTAAATGCAAATATTTATCAGGATACCTTTAAGTCAGCAGATAGGCTCTGTGACAGAGATTTGCAAAAGAATTACATTTTTAAATAATTCCACTCCCATTTAATAAACATTATGCATGATGAACATTACTGAAAATCTCCCCTTTCATTTGAGAACATAAACATATACTCCTCTATCCAGTGATTTCATACTAAGATGATGCTTCATGTTGTTTTCTGAACCCAAAGGCTGGAATGACTTTGTACATCTCAGCTCAGAAAGAAGAAAAAGGGAAATATCAGGGAACAACATAATAGCTTTATGTTCAATTTAAAAAAAAAAAAGGAAAGAAAGAAAGAAAAAAGGAATGTGACCCCCTGCAATTAATTGGTAATATTTAGTAGATAAAAATTAGATTAAAAAAAGAAGTAAAACAAGGACTTCACACTTGATCAAGAAAGCCCTGGTTGTTCAAGAATATGGGACTCATATTTTCAGTTTTGAGTTTCCACAACAAAGGCCAAATTCTGCTCCCTTTGCTTGTGCAATGAAGTACTTTTGACTTTGGTGACCTCCTTATGTGAAGAGGTAAGGGAGAATTTAACAATTCCCGTGGTTGTCTCTGGAGAGGTTCAACGTATGCCATGGATAACTCAGACAATCATTGTCCTGACAGAGATTATATTAACAATATTATCTCATGACTCGTTCCACTGTAATAGGTACATACAGGCTTCTTTCAACATTACAGTAAGCCTTCTACCGCTGTTGTATGCCACAGAATCTGTGATAAAACATTCAGGAATGAGAAAATCCCTCTCCCTTCTTCTGCTTGGCCTTCTAACTTCTTTGTTGACTTTCATTAAGGTAGTATTCCTAATGAGATATTAATTTTTCTGCCCTTTAGGATGTGAAGCTCTGGAATATCCACGTAGCTACCAAGCGAATATGCCTGCACCCCTTGCACTTTTACATTTCAGTGGCGTTGGGGTAATTCTTAGTACCACCTTTTGGAGACATCTATGCTGCAGCATTTGAAAAGCAGCGGGAGTAGTTTTCAGTTCATTTCGTGATTTCACAAAGCATTTCAAGTTGCTGTCCTGACATGTCTGAGTGAAGCAGGAGGAGGCCTCCTGCCAGAGAGCTACCCCGAGGTATGCAGCCGCCCGCCGCTCCCAGCTCTGGGGCCACATTTACATAGTCAGATGGCCGGCTGCTACCAACAGTGTGCACGCCTCCCACAGTGTAAAGATCGATGCGAGGACAAGGAAGGAGAAACAGGCTGTCATTTGCTTCTGTCATAAATTCATACATATAAAAAGAAGAAAAAAGGGGAAAAAAAAGAGACTTCAATACGAGCAGATATTAGAGTCCCCTTTAAATAAAAAAACCACTCAAATCAGCATTGAGCAACCTAACAGACATGCGTAAATAAGAACAATTCTAGTTAATCTCAGGGTCCCAGTTCTGGTCACATTGAAGCTAATGAATAAGAGTAGTAGCGACTATGTCAGCAGTATTCCTGAAATCCTTACTTTTCCAAAGCCATAATTATTTCTCTCTCTGTCTTCTGTCTCTCAGTATAATTTTCCAATATAATGACTATGCTATAACCAATCAAAGTTACATAAAAAAGAAAGCTAAGCCACATGTACTTCATGATACTTAGATGTTAAATGAAGAGAAGTTACATGATACTGCACTATGAAAACAGTCTCACAGAAACCAAACTCAAAGTTTTGCTACATTTGTTAGAGTGATGTACGGCATCAGATACATCTATTATTACTACATGGTTCCATGGCCAAAAAGTAACTTGAGGAGGATTCATACCACATAGTTCACTTGAAATATGAGCACAAGTCTAGGTAACATCCACCCCTCTACTCTATGAAGAATAGAAATTCTGGGATTCCCAAAGGCTTTTGAGCTTTGCTTGCAAGCTGAAAGTCCAAAGCAAATGACATTCCCAGGAAACACCCACAACAAAGGCCAGGCAGTCTGGCCTGATGCCATTCCATCACAGTTTCAGATATATGGCAGTGTCATGACTGTGGCTGAGGTATGCCATACATTATGGCCATCGAGGGTATCATGGAGAGAGAGCAGGGGGCAGGCCTGTCACAAGAAGAAAACAGGGGATTTGGTAAGTCTGGGGAGGAGAAGAATATGATTCCTCAAGGCCAAAGAGATCAGGGTCCACCTATCATCAATTCGTCAGAAACACAGCCAGCTCCTTGGACCAGCAACATGGTACTGCACGGGCACAGTCTTGTTACAGAGTTATTGGTACATGAATACACAACGCAAGAACATGAGCAACAGTGCACCCAACTGGCTTCTCCTTAGTGAGAATTATTGCATTTATGCTTCTTTACTTTGGCTGCAGTGGTCATATTGAGTCCACCAGCTGCTCTATGCGTCAAGCATGAACTGCATTTTAAAGCAGTTCATCAAAAACATCAACAGCCCTACATGGTTGTTCCTTTATGCACTTTTCTATAACATATGAAATACATGTCAACTGGGTTATTTTACAGAGCTCTGTTACTTGGCTTTTTAAATCCTTGCTCCACAATCCACTCAATAACTTCATTATTGATTTTCCCAGGTCACTGAGGGAAAAATGTAAGAACTGCCCTTCCATATTTTCATTAAGAGATGCTCCTGTTTACCTCAGGATTCCCTTACAGCCGTCGGCACTGTTTCTGCAGAGACCTGCTGCACATAAAACAGCAGGCAAGGTGGTTATCTTCTTGGAAACAAAGCTACGTTTCCCTTTGAGGTGTCTTTTCCTTTAAAGAACTTCATCAGCTCATTCACATTCTTAGCACCAAATGCTAAGATTATTGATAATCTTTCAGCAGTCATAAACTAGCCAGGTTATTATATAATTTCTGGCTACACAGGTCTATAAGGACATGATCCAAAATGATGCATTTACAATAGTTCATGGACTACCATCCACTAAGATGAGCAGTGGTTCCCAATTCTGTTCATGATTCTAGCCCACATCAATTCCTAACCGAGATACATTCACATAAACCACTTTCATATTCTAAAAAAAAAAAGAAAAGAAAAGAAAAGAAAGTGAAAGAAAACATAGTTAAGGTTGTTATAATTAAGTTACCCCTAACATATTTAAAATATACTAGCAGGTAATCTTGAGCTACTTAACTGGCACCAGCAGCTCAAGCTATCACCTATTCTGTGGTTTAGCATGCATATCCCACATCCCTCCAAAGCTTTTAACCTTTTACTAGTTATTATTTTAGAGGAATGTGATACATAAATTTAAACATGTCAGACACAGTGTTCAACACTTCTAATGATCTATTACCCTCATATTACTGAAGTCCCTGAGGAAGTTTGGCAGACGTCATTCAATCATCAAGCTATCATTACTATGTTTTAGCTTTAATCTAAAGTGCCTAAGAGCTTTGTGCTCTTAATTCATATTCTATCACTGTTAGGGGAGAAAAGAAAAGGTGGGGAGGAACGGGTGGAAATAGTTCACCTTAACTGGCCTACAGTTTCTCACGTATGGGGAACAGATTTTGGTTTTCCAAAATAGATTGCTTGTTCTCATGATAGCTATAAATGTATTTCCCCTAAAGTTCTAGCGATATCTCAGTAATTTACTTAATATACATCTGGATCATATTATGAGAAAAATAACATACTATGGTAACACAAAACACTTCAAAAAAACAAGAGTTGTTGATCTAGCTCTTCCTAACATATGAAAAGAAGCACAAAGTTAACAGCTTGTGCACAAATACATCATTCCTCATGACTCTGCCTTGCAGTAACACTGCATCATTAGTACCTCAGTTTCTGATTACCTCTCACAGGCAATTCAGAAGTATAACATCATTGATTAAGTAACAGTATGGCTTCATGATTACCTCATTGTTTGTGTACTTTGCTGCCTCCATTGAAGACAAGATGCAGACTATTTATTGTAGGCAATAATAACTCAAACAGTGATTCAGGATGTCAATTTTCCAGTGTCCTAAATTCAGCTGAGCCAATGTGGGTGCACATGTGCATGGTTGCTCTTCTGTGGGCTGGAATGTGTCTAACTCACAATGAAACGACATCATAATTTAAGACAGGGAGGTGCCTAAACACAAGGCCCTCATGCCCCATGGCTTACACACACAGTGAGCACATGCTGACCAACTTGAAACCAGCACATAGCAGTTCCTGAGGCCACAAGAGATAATATTCAGATTTTGTGCTACAGTTGAGCGCTTACAACATTGTAACAGAAGACATGGGAGACCTGGGTTCCCTTAATTTCCCAGGCAACCTTGCGGAGGGAAACACTTTTTCATATTTAACTAAATCTTATTTGCTGCAATTTAAGCTGTCTTTTTTTTTGTCCCGTTCTCAGTCAATCCAGAGAATAGCCTACACCCTTCCTCATTCTACCTATCCTACCTATTCAAAGACTTTTATCATGCCTCCTCTCCATACTAACCAAACCAGTAACCCCTATCTTTCTTTAAAGTTTGTTTTTTAAATTTTCAATCATTTTTGTTGATTTTCTCTGATTCAATCAGCCTATGTCCTTCTGCAATGTGGTGCACAAAACTGGACACCGTCTTCTTGGTGGTTGGACGCCTTGCCAGCACCGAGTGGAAGGATCACTTCACAAGTTTTAGACACAGCATTCCTGTTCATCAGATCCCATAGGACATCTGCTTTTCCACAACAGTGCTACAACACTGACAAGTTTTTAGATGGCAATCCCCTATGACGACCCTAAACTCTTTTCTGGAAAATGGCTTTTTAGCTCATTTTCCATCCTATCCTGATTGATTGGATATCTCTTCCTTAAGTAAAGCACTCTGCATGTGTTCTCATTAAATCTTACCCTATTCATGGTCAGACCATTTCTGCAATGGTCAAGATCACTTTGAAACTGTGAGTCCTTCCTCCCAACTTGGTGTCGGGTGGTTTTCCTGCCTTGAGTGTTAAGCTAATCCCATCTAACACTCTTCAAATTCAACAAATGTTGCCTGTCCCATCAACATGAAAATACTGAAAAGACTTCTGTAAAACCCCATTTGAAACTTAGGTTGAAACTCTATACAAAGGCAGAGTATTGCTTAAATATTTCATTGTATAGATCTACTTTAAGGTAATACAACTTCTTCAGTAAATCCTCTTCGAACCTACACCCTCACAAATGAGTCAGGATGCCAGTTAGTCAACCAAAAAAAACAGATTCTGGCAAAAAGAGACAAGATTTATTTTTTCTGGATGGAGAACATTCCTATGCAGGGTAGAAAGCTAAGTCAACAAAACAGTACAAAAGCCGTGCTTTTGCCCACAACTATCCTTTATATACAGACAATTGACACCAGGGTGTGATTCTCAGGAACGGCCCACTAGATTTGGCTCCTGGCCGAGACTAAGAAGATACAAACACTGTTCATGCACCCTGTCTTCCAGAACAGCATACAAACAGGCAATGCTTCACAGATCCTCTCTTGCCACCATCACTTCCTTTCAAACAGCTCTCTCGGTTTGCTCTCATAACAGGTACAGTGCGCAGACTTGAGGCACGTACACTGATAACCCCAAAATAACATGTTTAGCATTGAAGATATCTTCCCATGCCCATTGGAGATAATGGTAGGGTTCCCACTGACCTGAAAGGGAAGTTCACAGGGCCCTGTAAAGCTAGCTTTGCTATTTAAATTTCATTCCGAATTGAAAGAACAAGGCTGGTTGTGTGTTAAAGACCAGCTCTAACTCCACCTGCAGCAATTAGAAAGGGTATGTTGCAAGGGAATGAAGGCAAAATCCAAGTGCAAGCTGGTTTCCAGCAGCAAACTGTACAGGTCATGAGGGTCCTTGGGGGTCTTCTGGTTTCCAGCACTTGTTATAGTGATTTAATTAATTGGAGAGTAAAAATAATGAAGAATTTTTTTCCTGAAAATAAAAAAAAAAATAAGAGAGTGGATTGGGTGTTTTTTTTTCTCTTTAGGTTGATGAGTCTGAGTAAGGCAGAGTCTTTTAAGTTTGCTTTTGACATCCAGCCCTTCCAAGTCTTTTTTTTTTTTTTAAGATAAAATATTGCATTTGTGTTTTGAAATCAATTAGAATGTATTATAGCATTAGATTATTGGGAGCTGAAACCTATCTGGGGCCACAGAGAACTTACACAGACTCTAATTTTGCCATAAAGGAAAGTAATTTACATTTGATTACAATACTTCCTGTATGTCCCTTCATATGTCATGTTACCTTTGTCTGCTTTCATACCATAAGTTCTTCAGGATGCAGACATTCTTTACTTTTGCCTTGTGTGGTGCCAAATACATTGCTGGTACTTAAAATAAATAGCAGCAATACTGGCTCATTATCATGCAATTTAAGCCCTGGCAATCTATACTTGATCCAGGAAAGCCATTTTTTTTTCTGACACTATCTGTGCTATCTGGGGAGGGACTGTGCTAATCCCTTCCATGTGTGTTAAAGTGGCCTTCGCTAAGAAGGTTTTCATGCTGGCTCTGAATCTGATTTCACATACCCCATTTCACACTGATGTAACTGTTGTCTTCAGTACAGTTGCACTTCATATACAGCCTTCTCCCAGTGACCCTCCATGAGCCAGGAGAAAATTTGAACTGTTGTTTCCTGAGCCAATGTGTACAAACTTTGTATGTCTTTATTTTTCATATATTTGTTAATAATAGATGCTGCAGTTTTGTGATTACTTTCCAAACACTGGGTCCCTATTCCCCCTGGGGCCAGAAGGAATTTGCCATTTTTCTATTATTCCACCTCCCACCCAGTACACAGGCAATTTAGGCAAATTTTGCCTTTGTGGTGTTTAATTTAAACAACCGGAAATGGGTCTGTGCTGTGTGGATTGTGCTGCAGCACAAACACGTTTGCAAGGAAACAGGCTTTAGAGTGCTTTGGGTGCCCTGCAGCCACAGACTCCTGATACAGCAAATCACAGAATGAACCTGACGATCGAGCTACACACACAAGCATCTGTGTGCCACAAGACTCCTGGTATTCTAAGTGAAAGGTGGAGGTAAGGAAAACAGATTCAAATACAAAGATCTGGCAAGCCAGAAGAAATTTGTCTCATGCATCTCTCTCTCTATGTACATATACAGACATGTATACAAATCTATGCTCTTTCTATAAGTAAACAAATATGGATGACAGAAATATAAATAGATTTCCAACTTCTCACAAAAAAAGCACTTTGCCTTCTGAAATGATCTGTATTACCTTGTGGAGTGGCAACGTATTATTTACTAGTAGTATGAAACGATACATGTTCACAAGAAAAGCTTCTTCTGGAGTCAGTTGCATGCATTACATCACTCATGGCCACATGTGAATGTTATTTGTGTATGTACTCTGAAACAAAATAAGGGGGGCTAGACAAAGAGATATTCCTCCCACACCCTGCATGCCAGAATCTCGTTTCCTATCCTCAGCTGGTGCTCAAGAGTCTGACTCCAGCAATAACAGTCTCCCACTGAGATTAAAGCACTGGCAAACACAGCTTATCTTGGTTAATGTATACTTAAGTTTTGTGTGTATTATACATACATATATTTACATATATAGACACACACACGTATACATTTATATCTCTCTCTCTCTACTGATACACATATTGTGTTTATACACATTTATAAATATGATATGTAAGAAATCTTTTTGCAGAGAGGAAATAGTCCCCGGGTGGGAAAATACTAGTAAATTTGAGCCCAAGCAGATACGAAATTGGACTTCAGCAGCCACCCCCTGCCTCCTCTGCAACTACATGGACACAAACACTCTCTGAAATCTCTGGTTCCCTCCCACAGAGGACACTGGGCTCAGCTCCTGTTGCAGTGCTGCAGCTCCCACCTGGCCGATCCTGGCCACTCTTGCTAGTACTGTTTGTTCCTCTGCCTCACGTGAACTGTGCTGGGACTGTTATAAAGCCCGAAAGGCTCACAGACCTATGGCAGCCAAAGCAACAGACCGTATTTTTGTGGGATGACCGATCAGCTGTGTCTGAAGTACGCAGGACAGACCCTGAAGACAGTGCGTGGCGACTCATTTGCTCAGCATTTCTTGAGGCATTGCAACATTTACCAAATTTCCCTGTGGGGACAATTGCATTGGTAAATGTGGTTCACTTGATGATCCACTTTAAGTTCAAATTAGTCTGGGCAGACATATTTAGCAAGGGAAAAGAAAAAAGAAAGTGATCCAAATTTTGTGGATCATAAACACTTTCATGGACTGAGACCAGCAGAAGAGTTAGTGGGACACTATCAGCTCTTACCTAGACCATGGTAAAGCAGTAATAAAGCTCCCGAAAAAAAGCATTAAAAAAAGCAGTCCTTGCTAGGAAATGAGAATCCATTAGCAGAGTGACTGTATAAAAATATGTGCACATATGCAATCATGCATGTATAGTTGCCAGCCGTGGAGGGCTTGTACTTCAGATTTGTGCAACATCTGTTGATTACCAGAGCAAATTAGTTTCACCTGAAAACTAAATGGATCCATACAATGCACGTATGCTGGTGCTTAGAAGACACAAACAAACCAGAAGCCTTCATACAAGGGAAATGCTAAAACTGCCAATTTTTACTATTGCATCATTTTGGCACAGAAAAAGGGAAGGACGGGATGTACATAAATAAAAGCTGTTATTTTAAATCTACCAAAAAACTCATGTGTAAATATATAGCAGTGAGTCAGAAAAGTGAGAAGTAGGTGGAGTTTGATCATGTCCTGTTTTAGGTGGATACAAATGAGATGGAAGCAGGGAAGTTAGAGCCTTTAAGTGCCTGAAATTCCAAGACCGAGTTATGAAGAAGTGAGCCAAAGAAACCATGCAAGCAAACCTGCTGGAAAGAGAAACGTCATATACGAAGAGTAATTCTCTGCTAGGATCAGCAAATGTAGAAAAGTTGTGAAGGACACAAAAAAAGGAAATATTGTGGAAAGGTACTGATGAAAGAATGAAGAGGTTATGGTGAACAACTGTTCTTCAATATCAACGACTGCAATGCAAGTCTATAAAACAGCTGAGGTTCCTCTGACTTTGCAATATGCAACATAACTAGGATTCCTTGGGGATAAATAGCACTTCTATGACATTTTTGTAGGTCAAATACCTACACACGCATAACAAGTTCAGTAGGAGGCAGATACATAATCTGAGGACATTTGAAATGAACAGCATCAAATGCACTAGTATAAAGCAACAAAAGCAAAGGAGAGGGAACCCCAAGCCCAAATCTATCAATCTCTCGAAACTGCTTCTCCTCAGCAACTGGTCACTGTGCTTCCAGTTTCTTTAGATGTAGCCCTGAGTCCAGCTGCTAAGTGAGGCATCATTCTACTCAAGCACCTACTTCATCCTGGCAACAGTATGTTCACTTCAACGTGTGTGTGTTGGCTTAAGCACAGACCAAAAGGCTGCTGCCATACCTGGGAATAAAACCTTTGTTTTCACACTGATTCCAAAACCTCCTGCCCCTTCATATTTTCAACAGAATTTTTGTGTCTACAACCTTGTTTCTGTGGAGCTCTGACATCTAAACTTGGCCTGATGCAGATTACTTCCTCATGACATTTGGGGACAGACTTTCTGAGGGTGTAACCTCAGGCAGCTCCGTGACTAACAAGAACTTCGGTGACGAGCACCAGCAGAGATGCCTTTCCTCTGTCCACTGACTGGATCTGTTTTCTTCTGCTTTGTCATACAACAGCTTTTCTCCATTATTCTACACTATGACAAAACAACTATGACAAAACTTTGTTGCACATTGTTTTCCAGTTCTTTCATGTTACCACCTCAAGCTACCCACAGAGCTGGGGAGATGGAGCTGTAAGTCGCAGTTCTGATCCACCTTGCCCTTTACAACACCTGCAGCTCTTCCATGCTCTTGGATGCCCACAACCTACTTTGAGCTCATCAAGACTGCTCGTGCGGAGAAGTACTGCTGTGTTAGCCTATGAAGTAATCTCTTTGCCTAGCTTTTCACAAGGTTTCTTTAACTTTCTGATTCTTCAAGTGATAGAGTGAAGCTGTAGAGAAGATGGCCACATTGTATTTAAAATCCTGGCAAAGATATGGGCAGGCAGGCAGAGGCACTCAGAGGCAGACAGGTTTGGTTGTACCTTCCAAAAGCTGGAGGTGCATTAAACACAACCCTCACAGTCTGCCTCAGTCAGATCTGAATTCATCAGCACACCACTATTCAAGTAAAGGATAGCCTTAACTTTGGTTGTTGAGGTTCATGTTGCCCCTTGCACAGCACTTCACTCCAGGCTGAAAATGTGGATGGATACCCCTCAAACACTGTCACATTTTATACTGATGACTTGATTAGCTTCATTTATTTCAATCTGAAAACTGGAAATCTGACAATATTAGCACATTTAGGGAATTAGTTGGATAAAAGCAGCAAGGGCCAGCGGGGATGGAAATGGTCTACCCTTTCAGTAAATCTTAGTGACAAAAGCAGAGTGTGTGAATGCCATTTAATGCTGCTCCTTCCGTGTGTGCAGCTAAACCATATAAGAGGCAACTTCCCATTTTACAATGGGCTTTGTGCCACCAGAGATATGATGGAAGGGAGTAGGAGTGAGAAATGAAGCTTAGCTAACTAATGAGTTGGGGCTATCCGCTGTTTTTGGCTAAAGAGCTGTTGCTTAGTTAAATATAGCAGTTATTCTCCTGGCAGTGCAGAGATGAACACCTCATGAAATGAATTAGTGACATTCCTATGGTTTGATTTCTCATGATCTGTAAAATTTTAAAACTGATCCTAATTCCCAGATCTTAGTTTTTGTGCCAGATTCACCAGACAGGAAAATATTAATCTGCTGGGATTTTTCAAGGAATTTTCTACATCTAGGCATGCTGAGAATATGTTCCTCTAGAATCAAATAATAGCAATACTACTCTCCTCCTTTCCCTCAAAAACATTTTTAACCTCTGCAAGTCTATATCGCCTGTATCACTTACTCTACAATGGCTGCAAAGGACAGGAGTGGTTAACCCAAACAAGCACAAACCCTATTGCTCTCTGCTCTTCTTGCTTCTCAAGACCACCACCAACCTTCCCTTTCTGAGAGTCCTCCTCGGTCCTCAATCCAGCATTGGAAAAAACTTGTCTCTGCAGAATACGAGCACTGCCAACTCCATGTGAGTCCTGCTGGGGACTTTGTGTCACTCCTTGGACTGCCTTTTCCTTGGGTATACCTGGCCCCAGGGAGAAATCAGAACATGTAGTGTTCAGGCATCTCTGCAGGCCAGGACTGGAAGGAAAGTACTCCCAGGACATAAAGAACAAGGTGAATGCAATACAACATTCTGAATAACAGAGGGACAGACTGATTCCCATGCTCAGAACCTGCTTCAGAAAGTATGGAAAGTAAATGGCTAAGTTTCCGGAGCTATGGCAATCTCTATCATCCCATAGCTACTTTGGATCCCAAATGCCCTAATCAGATTCCTCTGCATCAAAAAATAAGGAAAATAATATATGTATTAATAAACATAGAAAAAATTGGTATCTAAATTCCTGCAAGGACAGCACATCCAGTGAAACCAAGTGACACTAACATTGGTGCAACTGGGATGAAGTGTTTCACAACAACGTTAATGAATCTTGCTCAGCCTATGGACATTCTCCAGGAAAAGAAGCTCTGAATGGGTTGTGTCAATAAAACTGTATCCCAAATCCTTATGCCTGCCTTTAAAACTGCACTGAAAAACAACAAAAATCAATGAAGGTACAACAGTAAATGCCAGCTACAGTTTCAGCTCTCAGATCTCTTCAACACTCGATTGCACCTTGCATAGGTGCATAGTGCACCTTATGCCTAGGATGATATTTAAATGCTGCTGTCCGTATAATATTGAGAATTGACACAGAGCGGTAGTCAGGCTGACTCGAGTCAAACACACTCTTCTGAAAAGACAAAATAATACAAAAAAACAGCTAAAGGCTAATCCTGATAACAACATTTTGCCTCCTCAAGGCAGACATGATGTTATAAATGTAAAATTTCCAAGTTTTGTGGGGCGTGGGGGATTCCTTAAAACTGACGCATCCTTTCCCTTGGGCATTGTCAAATCTCAAACTGAACTAGGAAGCCAACACCACTCTTCCTACACTAGACAGACTCCAAAGAGAGAAGATTCTGCTGGAAATATCAATGTGAAGCTGTGCCAAGAAAGTGTGTTTTCTCAGCAAGAAATGACACTCTATTTGCTTTGTCCTGGGATAAAGCAAATAAACAAATTATTAACTTGATTATTTCACATCTTGGACATGGCACCAATCACAGCTTTGATAATGAAACTCCATTACACTTTTGAGCTTTTAGCTTGAGGTTGAGCTCAGGAGGCCCATGAAGCGCATAATAAAATACTCAGGAGCTGTAGAGGGAGTTCGGCACAATGAATACCTGGAGCAAAGACGATAATCTATTTCCCTTGCACAGAGTCAAAAAGACTAAAGACTACCCACTTGATTGCGTCCCTTTCCTCGGGGCGAGTCAGAGATGCAAGTCGAAGCCACTTGCCCGACACAAACCATAAGGAGAAAGAAAAAAATAGCTTGAATTTGCAGTCTGGATGGGTCCTGTCTGATGGCATATGTGGTGGTCTGGTGGTGTATGGCATTTCTTACTGTTTGACTTTGCATGTGTCAAGGCTAAGATCCCAGGGTCTGGACCTCTTTCTGAGCAAGTCAAATTACGCTTAACCACGCAGCCACACTGCCCCATCTGTGACCTCTTCTCCTACATCCGGAAAGACCCACCCTCTCCGTAAAGACAGTTAATTGCATCTCCATGATAATTTAGCCTGACGACTGCTAGTAAGTAGAGGCTATCAATTGTGTTGAAGTATGACTGCTGCTTTTTGTGTTCCAGATTACTATCCACCAAGGATTTCCTAATGCTGTTGGACTCCAGCCCATATATGCAAAGACAATTTGAAGTGTTAAATGAGATGCTTGAATTGAATTGCAGATCGTGCTACAGTCGATGCAGATTATTTCCACTGAGGAAACCACCTCCTTTCTTAATTGCAGGGAGGTGTTTTACATGCTCATTTTACAGCCAATGTTTGCATCGCACACAGAGATAGCTGTGAATTCACAAACGTAAAGTAAGAATTAAAATGTTTCCAAGGTTGCAAAGAGCACAGTAACTTAATAAAAACATGTTTAAGAAGCCAAGCATAATGTATGTCATGTTACACCAATCCTAGATCAAGAGTTTAGGACTGGACACACAGCGAACTTTGAAGTCACTAAAAGCTTCTTAAGTTGCAAATCTGGCTGAAGCAATAATTATTGTTTTGCTTTCCCAAAGAACATTTTTATTTTGGAGAAATAATATCCCTTTCACCTCAAAAGGCAAGTAACTGGGACACTGAAAAACTTCAACCAATATAACTCTGAAAATGTACAATGACTCTCTTCTGCTTGTTTGCACAGATGTCACATTTCTCCAGCCCAAGGTCAGAATTGTTACAGAATACATGGATGAATTTGTACTTGTACTTTTCCATGTCACGTAAGTAGGATTTGTTATTCTCGGCTCATCGCACCCCTAAATAAAACACCAGCGTTTTATGCAAAGGAAATTGAAGAAGGCAATCAACAGAAAACACCACTTAGCGGCCACCTTAGCCACTTCTGAAGACAGTCATGCTTGGGCAAGATTACGTGCAGTAAATCTACTGTTTTCCTTTATCACATCTACAATGCCAGCCAGTCGGTACTAACTGATTTGGAAAACCAAGGTCACTTCTGACATGTTTATATCATGAGCCTCTGAGCAGGGTAAGACTGCTGAAATAAAATACTTATTTTCCCAAGGATGAAGATTTACAGCTAAAGCAAACCTTCCCTCAGTGTCTCTCTCTTTCCAGCGATCCTAGCTGCAGGGGAGTATTTATACCACAACGCTGTTGAACTGCAGACCTTTTCATAGTGCTCCAGCTTTGCTGGCAAGCATTTCAACCCTAAGGGCCAAGACACCAGCCGCCCTTTGCTTCCTCTGCAAGTAACCTCAGAGGGGATGCCTAGCTCATAAATCCCCCCTGAAGCAGCACTCAAGATCCCAGGGATCCGTCCGCAGCTATGAGGTCCAGTGTCCCTCTAAGCATCTACTCTAATATTAGGGTGATTACTGTCAGCTCTTAATGTGGGACTGAGTTTGGGAGTGAATTAAATGTGGAATGATTTGCTGTTTTGCATCAAAGCTGACTTCCAGTTCCTCACACAAGTAAGTGAAAGCATCTGAATGGCACTGGAGCTGTAACGCTGTTGCAGTCACACAGAGGGGAAAAGAGCTTNTACACGAACACTTCAGAGCAGCTATATAGTGGCACTCATAAACATTATAATTACAACATTTCATTAGAAAAAAGCAGAGGAAAAGACAGTGGCAAAAGTTTACAAACTGACAGGACAGGACAGTGTGTGGGGGCAGTTCTTGAACTTGCCTTAATAAAAGAAAGGAGATTGTAATTTCCATTCCCCTCTGCCTCGCAGTCACCCCACCGACAACCCTTACTGTGCGCCATAAAGCTTTCTGCTGAAAGCATTCACTTTCCAACAGTGGGATCCCTGTTGGGAAAATACGCCATGCAAGTGGAACCTGGGCTCCACTTAAGACCATTTCAGTCTCTGCCTGACTGCGTTCATTTCCATACTTGACCACTTTCATCGCTGTATGCTACACTGTAGCCTATTGCATATGCCAGCACCATAATACCTTAAAATCAATTCCATCTTAAGAACCAATGGACCCATTTGTTTTGTACTTGAAGTGTTAAGAAATTTGTTTCACAGCCCACAACTTACAGTTGTGTCAGTTCAACGTATTTTCCTAGGAGGACATATAGCATCGGTAAGGCTGCCTCTACCCATTTTCCATTAACGACAGTTCCCAAGCCTCTCATTTCACTAACCTTTGAGCACACTTCCTTGGCAAATGGCTACAAGCAGGAAGGGGAAATAATGGGGTGTACTTAATTCAAAGATGCCAAAGCCCAAATATCCTTGTAGCCAGGTTGTAACTCATAGCATCATCAAACATTCCCTAGATCTGCTCTGCTGCAACACGGATCCCAATTCCTTTGTTATTTTTGAGCAGAATGCTGAGGAATCCAGTGCAAGAAAAAATTATAACTATGATATATTCGCCATTTATAATTATCTATTGTCATTTATCTTCTCTATTGCTGAAGCTGTAACTGCTTAGCACCTTTTTTAGCATCCACTCTTTAACTAATACTCATAAACAGAGGTTTTTATTTTTAATAGTGCTCCCTATTAAAATTCCTGTATAAAATTCTATAGTTTTCTATGCTAACAGTCCCTAGCACTTAGTTTTACAGAAGTGTTAGGATAATGCTCTGGGTAACTACTCAATAGTATTGGAGTACAGGAATGTTAACCTATGGCTCCAAATCAGCAAAGTCAGAAATAAAACCTAATACACTATTTAACTAAAAGAATGGTAAACTTCCAAACATCTCTGCTGCTTCAGATACCCTTCTGGAAATATACCCAGACAAGGACTTTAGAGGTGGGTAACGGAAACACATACCAGAAATAGACAGCTAACGAAAAATGTTCACACTGTTGGTGATTCTCACAGGGGAAAAAAATTCCTTTAATAAAGAGCAAATGATTTTGATTTTCTAGCTATGTAGTACACAGCAGGTTTTTATAGGTGCTTTCAGTCTACTCTGAAGCTGTGTGCAATACCTTGTCAAATAAATCTGAGAAAGTACCAACTTGGCTGTGAAGTTCTGTCATTTTCTGTTTTGTAATCTTGCCCCTTACTATGTATAAGAAACTGTACAAGACACAGATTTTGTAGCTCATAAGAGAGTGTAAGAAACGCTTTCCAAAAGGCACTGGCTGAGTCCTTGTGAACCCCCTTCTCCCTCTTTTATGACTCCTCAGCAACTCAACTAGTTGCAAAGCATTCTGCAGAGCCATCCCTCCAGCTGGTGTTTGCCTCATGACAGAGCTGCGCATGGATTACAACTCCCAGCAGTCACTGAGCACTGTTTAAATGGGATTTAAACCGAGAAGAAAGAGAGAGAAAGCACATGTATGTGTGCGACACATGCATCTTATCAAGAATGAACACCAAATCAAGTACTGTTTCACTTACTTATCAATATCGGGTGGGGGAGATCAAAAATGTAAAAATGTTGGACTCTCTCCTTTCTCTTTGTCTGTAGAATACTTGCAGGTGTGTCCTTTTTTGCTTTTGTTCTTGGTGAGCACAAGTTGGGATTCTTGAGGGTCTTTTTTAAAGGCATCTTCTAGAACAAGACCTAAAATTTTTTTTCTGCAGAAAGACTGAGAAGAAGCTTGTGTGTTCAGCTAGCCGGGCAGTGAAAGCAGATAGCAGCAGTAGGTGCTAGGGATCAGTGGGACCTGGGGTGGGAGCAGGCAGAAATAGGGAAAGTACACGGAGAGGTCAGGGAAGGCCCAAGCAATGCTGGATTTGGGGAATTTGAGTTCTTGGGCAAGGGTCCCATATTTCTTTAAAACCAACCAACCAACCAACCCACCAACCCAATCCTCTGTAAACACGCTATGACTAAATACATTTCAAAAGGCAGAACTGAGAGATAGCAGACAATTATGAGGAGACAAGAAGGAAAATATTGGAATGACTAACGGTCATATAGGAAGATGGTGATTAGATGATCACAGTACAGAGAGTTAACATGGAAAGCTAGGGAAAGAAATCAATATCAAGACAATGTATCGCTATAGAGATGTATAGTCACCCTGTGCACAAGCACCTGGTGAGAAGAAACAGGACAGGAGACAAGCCTCAGCGCTGCAAAAATACTCTACACTGTCCACGTGACACGCACCAGCAGCAGAATTAAGCTGACACCCAAGCCTTTGCTCAAGTAGTAATAATCTTCCATTGTAAAGCACTTTTTAATGCAGAGGTAGTATAATAAGGTCACAGTGTAAATGACAATGCATTCCCAAACTCTCCACACAAAACTTTCTGATTCCTTATCATCAGAAAGTATAGAAAACTCACCCAGGGAGACACAGCAAATCTGTGACATTAAACTGATTCCTAACTCTTCTTTTTTTTTTTTTTTAGTAGAAAAACTACAGGACAGTTCTATTTGTATCTATTAGATACCAACTGCCTTTTTCTGAAAGGGAAAAAACCAGGTGCCACAAAATTCCTATAAGGGCTAGATGAAAGAACATTTACATCCTACAGTGTTTTTGTTGTTCTGAATATAAAACACATCTTTTAAAAGTATACCTCCAGGAACGTTTGTGAAGAGTCCTTGCAACTGACAAAAATGTGCACTGGTTTCACATTTATAGTAACACAGTTACCAGTATAACATTTGTATGATATAGCCAACAAGCCACTATGTCATAACATTTTTTTCCGATTAAGATTATATGTGTAAAATTTGGCTAATGAGATTATAGTGGAGATCATGGCCATACGTCAGATGCTTTCATTTTCTTTGGATCTTCCTTAAACTGCAGGCACATGAGACCTTAATAAAAATGTGTCAGTGCAAATATGTGAGTTTACAGTTGCAGACCATTAATTTGAAACTCTAATGCAAACAAAGAAGGGCTTAAATTTCAGAACAGGCTTCCATTGATCCACCAAAGACTGGAAAGTACTAATAAAAATACTGCAAAATGTTTGAAGGTGGTATCCAAGGAGTTTCCAGTAAGACGATGAGCTCCTTGGGTCTAAAGACTGAAAAGCTGTCCTGTTACCCAGCCAGTAAACCAGGTTTGCTTACTTCAGCTTTTGCATGCAGATGGAAGTCTGCATTTAGTGGTCTGAACCTTAATAGGTGTAATAAGCAGGTTCCCACAGACATTCCTCTAAACTAAGCAAAGAAATAACAGTGATTATTACAGTTTGTCTCTAAAAACCTCTGCCATCAATAAGTATCTTCCTGCTCTAACTCTGCTGCAAACCTGGACCAAAAGAACTTTTTTTGCACAAAAAGCTCATAATCTGAGGCCATGTTGCACATTGCTGAACTAGCCAACAACATGAAGCCTTACTGCTACCGTGACAAACACAGAGTTTCAGATGAGCTAATTTACCCTGCTTGCTTCCTTTACTCAGCATAGCTCGTTAGTTCAAGCTGCATGCATGTACCCTCAGTACGTGAAATAGGGCACAAAAAATACAGAGATACAGGGCAGTAAGAGGAGACAATAACATAAAACAACAGTGGTCACCACGATGCACAATAAGTGATAGCATATCGGTAGTACAATGATTTTTGTGGGCATCAAAGAAGAGTTTTCAGGATGGATTTGAAGGTACGTAGTGAGGAATCTGTTTGCTTTCTTTGAATCAGCAATCAATAGGATGCTTTGTAGAGGGGGTAAAAAAGAAGCACCAAAACATCAGAACACTTGTAAACTTCCCCTCCCGAAGGCATCACCTTATTAGGTAAAACTACAATGAATTCGGGGGATGAGAACAGACAATATTTGGGACATGAGCAAATGATTTTGTCAGCATGCTTGGAACTTAGCTTTGGAGGAAGTCATCTCTATATCTATGTTTAAGGCCATGTGAATGTGCAAGGTCACCACCACAGTACTCAGTGTGATCATTTTAGTTCAGGTCTATGTGAGTTCTATCAGGCTCAAGGCCTTATATAGTCTTTTTTTTTTTTTTTTTTAAAGCAGCCTGAACTTGCAGCTGAAACACATTCAGTTTGACACAAAAGCAACACAGGAAGAGTCTATCAAAAAAAGTATATTAGTTCTTTTCACAGTGCTAGGCTTAACTGTACAAGTGTTTCTGGAAATGTTTAATAGAACAAAAGTCTATGAAAAAAAAGAAAAAACACAGGCACAGCTGATGTAAATGTCTTCTTTTTTTTTTAATAATCATTTTTATATTGCCTAAATCCCTAAAGTCAGTGTCTGGACTCTGTCTGGAGGCTTCCCAAAAATCACTGCTTGTCAACACTCCTTCCACAGAAATGACTCTGTTTACCTCCACCAGTGCACTGTCAAGTCATCTCTTGCCATTCGTATTACATTTTAAATTGGTATCCTTACAGAAAAGTCTAACCCTCCCTTTCGTTATCCAGCTCTCTCTCTAATATATCTATAGCCCACATTAAAATAATTTATATCAACAGAACGCCTCTTTTCAACGTGCACCTCTACAGAGATCACCATAAATGTTTAGATGGTACTGATTTTCAGAAGGTCAAAATCTGACCAGTTGATAACAATAAATGAAAGAGGAACACAAAAAATTTTAAAAGGATACTCATTCACTTTGAATCCTGATCCAAAATAAACATTTTCTTGCATAGGAACTCAATTAAAAGTTCCTTACTCTGCTTCAACAACATTCTTAAGGCTTTCGGAAAAGAGACACAGGTATGATACATATGCCGGAGCATGCCAATGTCTTGAACTGTCCTTGCCAGATTACACAGGACCCCTGAGAAAGTCTCCACATCACCAAATGTTTGAGGGCATACTCGATGTACTATCTCTTGTGAAGTTTTGCCCATAGGCAACTGCAGTGTCAAGCTGAGTTCTTGGCAATTAAAAAAAGCAGCACTGGAAGACCTGAAGGACAATCCAACTTCCTCAAGAACAGAAAGAAAAGCAGTCAGCAACAAGGGGAAAATTGACACACAAACCAAGGATCCATTTACTTCTAATGTATTTAGCTTGTTCTGTCTCTAGCAGTCACTGGCGTTCACTGGTGTGTGGAAAATGAGTTGTTGACTACACTCCTCTGACCACTGGGCACACCTCTTCAGCAAACCCTTTCCTCTCACTGCCATAGATGGGACAATCCTTGACAGTCTCTGCCAAAAGCAACAGTGACTCCAACCCCTTTGTCACACCTCTGCATGGTCCCTCCCAGCTCAAAGTCCTGACAACTTATACCCAGACATGTGAATGGCAGCTGTGTTGTTCCACTGCTGTCAAAAAACTTTCCAGTCTGTTGTCTGTATGTCAATGTACAAAACACCCATTCGATGAATTCTGGCACATAAACGCTGATCCTCACAGAAAACACAGCCAGCACATCCAGCTGCCACCCCTCACATACTTGTGCACTTGGACAGTTTCTCCCCGGCAGTCATGCCCCAACACCTGCTTCTCCTGCAAGCAAATTGCTAGCTGAAGTAGCTGCTGGATGTAGGTGCTTGCACCCAGTGTATTCTCAGTCATAGCAAGCTATGCTATCAAGGGTATCAAAGATTATTGTTCCAGGCATTAGTCTGGAGAAGGAAATCCTTCACAAAGCCATACTTAAGAACTTAATTAAGTCTTTTTTTTTTTTTTAAATTCCATCCAGCAGCTAAGCCGAAGTAGAACTAATTGTGGTCACTAATACTAGAAGACAAAAAATATAAATACTTCTTGTGAGTATTCTGGCATACAAACTACCTATCATCCATCACCAACTCCCTTTGGCTGTTCTTCAAGTGCACATAAGTCTTCACTGCTGTGAATCTCTATTGTAGTGAATAATGTGCTTTCCTGTATTTCTGTTTTCACTCCCGTGTCCACCTTTCCCTTGCATTCAC
This sequence comes from Chauna torquata, assembly GCA_013399475.1. Taxonomy (NCBI): domain Eukaryota; kingdom Metazoa; phylum Chordata; class Aves; order Anseriformes; family Anhimidae; genus Chauna; species Chauna torquata. The sequence continues at coordinate 329,502 of VXAL01001185.1, read as the reverse complement.
TACGCCACGCAGCTATAGAATTATACAGGTGGGTGGCTTACCTTTAGGGCTAGTCAGATTCTAATCATGCCAAGTTTTTGTTTACAGTGCCTGAGCTGTCTGGCTCCTTTGGATTCACTTCTTCAGTCAAGATTAATTTTGTTTTTTATTTGAAGCTTAGAAGCCTTGCAGAAGGCCTTTGACAAATATGTGAAATGCAAAGATAATACCAATAAGCACCTTGGGGAGGAGACAGAGAAAAAAAGGTCAGGAAAAATGCCTAAATACTACCTTGGATACTCATCTGCAAGCCCTTTAAGCCAACTATGTGTGGCATAAAAGACTGTGGTAACCATATAGGATTAGCACTACAGAAGAATTGTTTAGAGTGAGGAGTGAATGTCACAACATGTGATCAGCAGTGACACTGCAGTATAAGAAAAGGCCCTGGTAGGCTTTGTTTTGTAGTTAAGAAAACAGTGCACAGAACAAACTTGGTCATATCACTCACCTGAGCTTTTCCTAAAACCTCACATTTCCTCTGTTTCCAATTTCACCTTCATAACCAACTTTTTAATCTCCCCCAACACATGGAAACAGAAACTAGGATCAAGGGGGAAACGCTGCCAAAGATTAGAGGTTTGGGAATTTACAACTGTTATCTAAGGGAAAACTACAGTGGGAGCCAATTGCCTTAGTCAGAAGTCTCTGTTATTGTAAAGAAGCTTTACTATATATGTTTTTGCTTTCTAAATCAGAAGGTGGAAGTGTAGTATTTTATGGGTCAATCAGAAGAAAAAATAAAAACAAAAGCAATTCAACTCCTAGTCACCCAATCTGGAAATTCGTAAAGCTAAGATCTGCAAAGTACTAGCTCAGTAACAGATGTAGTGAATTATAAACATGAACTTGTCACAGATTACTGTATAAAGGAAAAAAAAAAAACAGGCAGGCGTCCTATTTTAAAACACATTTTTTGTTTTCATTATCGTTAATCCACCCTTCCCCTTACAGCTATTCGATACGAAGCATGACTGCAGAGTAGTACCAGTTCAGCAGTCTGGAGGAAGGAAAAAAAAGAGTTTTCAAAAATTACAGAACAACATTCCAAAAAGAAAATCTGATTTAAAAAGACATTTCTGTTCAGCAGTCAAGTGGTCTGTTTTGAATTTCAATAGCTATCTGTAGCACTGAGGTTTCTGTGTCATTGCATACAGAAAAAGCTGATGAGGAATGATGCTGTCGTACTCCATTCCTAACCACAACCCAGTAGATAAAGTCTGAAGTCACAAGTCAGTTGAGAGCTCTACTAAGACTATTAAAATGCACTGGCAAAGCTGAAAGCAAGAAATTTAAATGAAGCCAGGTTACATGTTTCAAAGGGATGAGTGACTGATCCTGTTTTATGTCATGCCAGGCAATGCTAATAGTTTAAACACTAGTTCCGTCAAGAGAGAAGTAGATGCATTATTGTCTGTGAATTATTAAAATTGACTTCACCTACTCACCTTCAGACTGTTCTGGCTGAAAGGAAAAAAAAATCAAGAAAAAAAGTCTTGCAAGGGAGGCATACACTCTTAATCTATTACTAACGTCTTCTTGAATCCTGTTAATATTTTTCGTATTGTCTGCTTTGGTGAGCTCAGACTCTACATGTGAGGAATGAGCAAAAATTCCAGCTGATCCTAGGCATAAAGCTCTTTAATGTTTAAGTCTCTCCTGCCTTGCAGATAAATACTGTCTCCCTTTTCACCCATCCAGCTGGGACATCAGACAGTTCGGGCAGCATCCAAGATGGGCATGAAGATCCATTTCCTGGTTCATGGTAAGTGTAGTAGATGCTTGTGCCACAAAGATCATTTTCTAGGGTTGTATTCAACAACAAACTTTTAAAAAGTTGCTTAGACCTACAAGGCTCAGTTTCCCCTGCAACTCACACACACAAGCTCTCCTGGAACACTATGGAAGTATTAAGAATACTAAAAAATAATAAATAATGTAAAATGCTTAAAGTTTTGACAAGGCCAGTATCATCCCTACAGGTTTTTAGTGGAATACAAAGATAAGACATGAAGATATGGAAGGTGGTTAAGCACTAATCATCATCATCATCATCACAGGGTGGCAACAATGACAAAGGTTGCACCTTGTCGTGCCTCCATCACAAAGCTGTTAATTCACAAATGATGACTCTAAAAGTGACAGAGGGGAAGGGTGAAGGTTTGTTTATTTTGCAAACAATCAGTTCCAAACCTCCACTTCCTTTCAACCATTTGCTTCTTTGAAAGAAATTGTTAACGGTGAAGGGCAAAGATATGAGTTTGAACAAAAATTTCTTGTGGATTTTTTGGGGGAGACAGACGACCTCCAGGATCAATCTAAAAGTAAGCCTGATTACTGCCAAAAAAAGTACTCCCCCTTGCAAATTAGGCTTTCATTAGAAAAAGTGAAAAAACAGTTTTGCTCTCTCTTTTTTTTCTTCTGAGCAGAATGCATTTTGAGTATTTCTCCCGCTCCAGTGTAAAGTCAAAACTCTCCACACTTTCTAGAGGAATAAACTTGAAATAACTAAAGAGAACAAGAAAGTGAAAGAAACCTACTGTCATTTCTGGACTGTGAAACACTTGAAAAAAATGAAAAGAAAGCTCTTGGAGACCAACCACCAAACCCTCCTGCTTCCTCAGTACTGGCTGCTCATTTACACATTTCTCCTCAGCTTTGTCCTTATGGCTCTTTCCCACTGCCCTGGGCTGTCCCTCAGAGGGACAACTGCACTCAGTCTGATAACAATGTCAGCAAAAAGACAGTAACACCGATACACATTCTGTAGGAGGTGGGATTTTGAGAATTGGTAGCTTGAAGTACTATCCTTCAAACAGGAAAAATATCAGGTGCCACAGCGTATCCAGGCTAGGGACAGCTACACCCCCAGCAAGCCACTGACTGGAAGACTTAATGTTGAAAAGGCTGATGTCAAGGCATCTGCTGACCCAAACTCAGCAGAAGCTACTTTTAAACAGCAGTAAAGCCATCTTCAGGTTTCTCACATGAAACACTGTAACAGTCTGTGGCTGTCCTCTTCCTTTATTCACCCACTCACCCATAAAATAAAATACAGCAGAAGTCAGGCAAGCTCTTGAAAATGCTGGAGAAATTACAGAGAAGAGTCTAGTCCAGATTTGCTGAAAGAAACCTCACCTCTGTCTCATATCCTCTGTATTCAAAAGCCATTTTTATTGTCATATAAATCATGTCATCTCTGGTTCTGTGCTGCCACTCTAAAACTATTGCAAATATTGTGTTGGCACAGCATACTTAAAAGGTTATAACATGGTGGGAACCACAGTCACGATGTGAACAGTATTATTAACATATTGCTTGACTTTTAAAATCCCATTGTAAAATAACATAAACAGCTTCCAAAAGGGAGACAGATCTTCAGATATTCTCCCACTTTTGAACGGAAATAAGCAATCAGGTCTGTAAGTGACCTCAACCACCTGTGACATCAAGATCTTTAGAAAGCCCTGCTGGGAACAGCTTTGTGCTGAGCACTCCACTAGGTCTCTAGTCTCACCCAAGACACTAGGTACTCCAAAGTGTGGTCTGAACTATAGTTCAGCTGTTCTGAACATCTGATCTCATGTAGGAAATGGGAAAAGGCTGTAGGTAAAAGGTTGTAGGTAGTGGGAACCATTGGCAGGAGGGAATACTCAGCAGTTGTGACAAATGCGTCTTTCTTGCTGCCCAAGCCTGCATTTCTGTTGTGGCTTTTGCCCACTCCAGACCTTCTCCCACCTCTGTGACTTCCCTTCAAGGGTTTTGCATTTCCCACCACAGCTGCTAGAGCACAGGGACTGTTTGTGTGGGATTGGCGGTGGTGATAAGAAAACAAGGCGAGACAACAGACAGAGATAATAAGGGGGAGGAAGAGGCCAAATGGCAGGCCAAGAAAAGGGGGAGGCAAAGGGATAAGAGGTGAGATAAAGAGAGACTTTCTGTGCATGAATAAACATAAATAAGTGACAAGGTAGCAGTAAGACTCCTTACCGCCAGCAAGGCGGAGAAGAATTACGGACAGGAAACATCACTGCAGGAGCAGCTGATTAAACTGAAGTCTGTATGAACTTGGCCTAATCCCTTCTTGCCTGCAAAGCCATCTTAAGAGAACTGGGCTACAGAAATTTAGCATCTCCTCTCCCGAGTACTGTGCTCAGGTACAATGGGGCAGGGAAACAAGAATAATCAGCTGGCACCTCCTGAGCTCCCATAAGCGTTTAGGCTGACCATCTCAGTTCCCATCACAGACGAATTGCTTTGTTTCACAAAGACGCAGCAAAGCGCACGTAAGCATGCCACAGCTCCGAGCATGGAAACTGTCCCTATTAAGTATTCATGCTCTTGAAGTGAAGCACTTGGTTCAATGCTTGGCTGAATCAGGGCCTAATTAAGGAGCTAAAGAGCCTTCTGTCCTCATTCACCTCTCCCTTAGTCCTAATTCTCCAGTCGCCTAAGTTTAATTTAAAAATCTGTTTTCAGGAGCTGAGCCTGGATCTGTCACATCCGAAATTGCTACTAATTGCTATGTGTCAGCATCATTTAGAAAAATGACAGCTTTATCTTTACATGAACTTTTCAATGGGCTTGCAATCCCTTTACCTACCAACAGTGGAAAACTGCTCTGCTCAAAGTCAGTTACACATTTCTTCAACTAGTCCAACATTTCTGAAGAAAAACTACGGAACTTGTAAATGAACATATGGCACAACAGTCAGGGTGCAAAGCCACCCCAACTTAGATACCGGGAGGTAGGGACATCCTCTTCCTCTGGCTACTCTTGTCAGATAATTGTAGTACTAGGGGATCAGAGAGTAGACTCAGAGAGCCAGGCTGATGTTCTCAGGAAGATCAGTGAAGATATGAATGTCACAGATGACACATGGCTGGCTTCAAAACCTCAGGAATGACAGCAGGGAAAGAGGTGGTGAAGGAAGAGGGGGAACAGAGCCAGCTGTAGAAGTTGCCAGAGAAATACTTTGTTGAAGGCACAACAGAGGAGGAGCAGAATGACGCAAAGAGAAGCAACTGAGTAAAGCAAGCCATACGAGGACTGCAAACAGCAGTGTCCAGAGGGATTCCTTTACTGGATGTGGCTGTCTAATACTGATGCAATGAGCTAGTTATGAAACGAAAAGTCAGAAATGTGTGTGGGAGTGTTGGAGGGGTACATATTAGGTAGCTGCTCCCACAAAAAAGGAGGTAAGCTAGGGCCCCCACTAAGTCTGTGAAGAGGATTAAACAAGACAGTGAGTGAGGCTGGACACAAACCTGCTGAAAATTCTCAGGTTTGATGACCTACCGAGGGGAAAACCTGATAGTAAAAATGATCTTCCTGTCTTTCAAGGAACCACTAATATGAACAAAGTCAGGATGAGACAAAAAAGTAGAGTGCTACCTGCGGAGAGGTGCCTGTGTTCACTAGGAACGGCAGCTTCTGCGCAGAGCACAGTGCCATCAGCTCTCCTCCTAACTCTGCCGCCACTGCATGGCCTCCCTCAGCGTAGTCCATCTGCTCTGCCATACACGTGTTTCACAAGCTGAAATGCAGCAATACTACTTTTTACCTCCTTCACATGCTCACTGACAAACATTTAAAATATGCTACGTGCTTAGTGCCTTCTAGATGCCACTCAGAGACAAGTTATTAGTAATCATTATTTTGCTTGGCTCAATTTGACATGCATGTTTTCAGAGACACCTCTGAAATGCCTGATATGTAAGGTCTGTAACTAAAATGTAAAAAATCTACCTCAGGTTTTGTTAGCAGGAGAGACAAAGAAAAGTGAGAGAATGGCAAATGAATGCAGAGACAATGTTGAGTCTGAACTAAGGAATGATATAACTACTTTGGCTGACACAGCAGCAAAGCCAGCTTGGAGGAGGATTAAGGACAACAGAGGCAATCACTTACCAAAGCAGTAGTTCTCAGGTGTTGACATACATTTTCATAACAAGAAAAAAACAAAACTAAAAAACACCTGACACAGATAGGAGAAGACTGTCAGTTATGACAACTTGCTACTTCTTCACCTGGCTGCTAGCGAGGAAAATAGACAGGAAAACCATCTGAAGATTATTCTTCCTTGAATGCTCCCATTTCATTTTGGTAAGTGTTAATACAGGCCACATATTGACATTGATGAGCATAAAGATCCTTGAGGAAGGGAAGCACGTGTTTCCTCATACAGACATCTGAACAGTTTACAGGCACAGGCTGCTCTGAACTTAAGAGTAGGAAATGAAGCTTGTATGGAAACTGAAGTGGAAGTGCAGGGCAGTCAGGGTTTTGTGATCATGGTTTCATTAGATTCTAAATGGTCTTTACGGCTGGAACACTTAGAGGAGTTCAGAAATGTTTTTGACTTTAAGAAAGCTGACTTTGGGAGAATGTGATATGCCCCAAGGAATTTTTTACTGGAATCCTATGAAACATGGGAAACAGAGCTGAATTTTTAAAAAACATCTGAAGAGACTGAAATTTAAAGCCATCCTGCTTAATTCCAAAGAGGAAAAAGGGCAACTGAGGCCAAATGTAGTTAAGCAAAGATGTAAAGTTTAGTGTAAGCAACATGTAGAAAACCTGGCAAATTTGTTTTTTCATATATTTTTGTAGGTATTTAGATATGACAAGTAATCCTTTGAAAAGTAAGCAACCTGGTACGGAGAGAGACGGAACTTCTTGGAAGTTAGAGCAGTTTGAAAGAAATAATTCCAAGAGGACAAAGTATCCTTGGACACTGCACTGCTATGAATTTTTCTGCTAACTAATGCATGGAGTTTCATTTATATCAGTGCTAGAAAGGACTGGGAGAAAAATGCTTAATTGCTTAAGGCATATAACAAAAGGAAGAAGTTAGCATACCCTTTTTTCTTTGAAGAATAATAATAAGAGGCCAGATGAGTGCTTAAACATTAGCATCACATTGTGACAGAGGTTCTAGGGCTTGCATAAAGAAAGAAAATTTGCATTGATGTATGTACATCCTCAGAGTTACAGCTATGCAAGCCCATAACAAGCATGATGCATGAATGCAACCTTCAGCTCCTACCCTAGGAAAGCTGTAGCACACCTAAAGAAACAGGTGGGACAAAGGGGAAGGATTACACATATACACACACACACACTTCCATATGGTTTTTGTTTTCCTTTAAAAATTTAAGACAGAATTTATTAAATTCCTAACTGAGAAATATATACATCTTAAGTTCTCTGATGACAGGTCAGACCAGTGAGACCTGGAGTTGATCTTCATTGTTGCAGGAAAGGGCAATGAAATGATGCAAACACCAATAACAACTGTTAACTTAACATGTGCCATGCAAAAGTACTAGAAGCAATTTTACTCAAGCACCTCAACATACTTAACTTGATTAGAAGCAATGATTGTGGAACTCTTGGAGGAAAACACCCCCTTGACCATCTCACCTAATTTCTTCAGATATCATTGTCCTGTTGTTCATTTTGGGACTATTTCTTTTTTTCTAATATATGTCAATAAGATGGAAGAAAGGACATCAAGTTAATATTAATTATCTTGCTGAAAGATAAAAAAATTAAAGACAGGCCCAAATTCTCCAAAAATAACCCAACCTCAGGGGTTGAGAGATGTGATACTTCCAGTAACCTGTGCTACAGGGCTGCTTGATTCCAACTGAATGAGATAGCTCACTGAATTTCATTTTTAATGTATTTATTTTATTTTTTTGGGAAAACCAAGTGGATTATTCAAATTCAAGTATAGACTAAGTTGCTTACCTGCAATTTGAACATTCTGATTGTAGTGAAAATAGAAAAGACTAGTCAGATCATTTCTGAAGGATCTAAATTTTACAGGTGAGTAAACTGTAGTGGAAACTTATCTTTACATACCCAGGGCAGCAAATGAATGTAAAGTGTGGCCTTACCAGCCATGTGCTAAAAAAGCCTGCAAAATGCATAAAAGCATCTTTCACACTGTATCAAGCTCAGTACAAAAAGCAAGCTTGTGATGAAGCTCCCATGAAAAATGCTGATTTTAAGAAAGACAGAGGTAATCATTTTTCTCCAGCAGGTTACAGTCTCCAAATAAAATTTTAAAAAAGGGTCAAAAAAGATACTGATATGGTACAAGCTGAAAGAAATGATAGCGGAAGGTTTGTAGTTAGCAAGACACAAGAAGGGAAGGAGAGAGACAGCCATTAGAAGCATCAGCAGGAACAATTCCCAAGGCCAGTAAATATCAGGGGGCCCCAAAGCAGTCAAAAGCAGACTGAAGAGATTTAGAGTCAAGGCATTCAAAGAGTCTACTTAGTTTGACCAGAAGACAGTCTCACATTTCAAGGTTTCTTCTTCAGTACAGCTAAGCTTTTCAATGGGAGGCCTTGACCCCAGGGATCACTAACTGAAGAAAACAAATGGGTTTTCAAATGAATGTATTGGCACTGTCAGAACTGACTGTATACAAGATTAAATGTTATTTATTTTCACTTTTCAGAATACCACATTAAATTTTAGAGAGACAGACAGACAGAAACATTTCCAAGTAAGACATGAGAATCTGAGCATCAGATTTTCTTTGTCAGCTAGGATTCAATATCAGAATTCCCGTTAACTGATATGACTAAGCCTCCTGCGAAAACGTTAACCTGAGGCCTTCTTGCCTTCAGCAATCTTGGTAAGGGTAGCAGGAGGTGACACTTACCGTCAGCCCACTTCTCATTGCCCTCATTGCTTTTCCTTGCTTTCTGGCAATGGATTAGGTTTTGGTCTGGCATTTTGGAATTGCACAGATGCGATTGCCATTTTGTACTTCTACCCCTACTTGTGCTCACGCAGCTTTACAGCCTTCTTCGCTTCCATGGGAACTGAGTAAGGAGCACGTAAGATGCAAGGCAAGATGGGAGCAGTGGAAGAGAGCCCAAGGGAAAAACAGGTTGCCTATAACAGACCAGATAATTTCAGATAAACTTCTCTACTGAGATTATACGCAGCTCTATTTGAAGGGCACATTGCACTCCATATGTGGATACATCCCTGTATTTATGTGTGGACCCATCAGCAATCGCAAGAGCATTCCTGAAGAACCTCTGTTACACACTGTCCCAAAATGGACAAGCACATAGCGAGACGAATTTAAAATCCAGAAATTGTATTCCAAAAATAGACCACTAAAGACAGAGAGAAGACCATGGGCAACACTACTTCAGCTGAAAATGTCTGAGCACACAAATAAGGTGAAACTACAGTGAGGGCTTCAGAACAGCTACCAGTGGACGTTGAAGAATATGTGCTTGTTAGTTAGTAAGAAGTATGACAAAGCAGGAAAGTGGATCTCACAAAGCGCAGACTTGTTGGGTCAAGCGTCCTTTTCCTGTTTGGCAAGTCCTTTTGTCTCTGTGTCCTCCTTATCATCCTGACACCTTACCAAAGCACAGAATGACAGACAGCTCTTAATGACTTCCTAGCGTTTGATTCTGGTACATGGGTCCAGCCCTTTTTTGCATACCATGAAAGTCTCTATTCCCCTCTGAATTTCCACTTTAGAACTGATGTTCACTTATACACACGCAGCTCCCCACTCATGCTCTGCAATCTGTATCAAGACAAACATGCTCGTCACACCCTGCTTGTATCAGGAAGCTGAAGCCAGCACTTCTGAACAGGCTGACTGACAACCGATGCTGCATCAGCAGCCGGCAGGGCTGGTGTCACCCTCCCCTGGAGAGGTGAACGTCCTCTCCTGGGTACACCCACTCCCACATCGCACAGTTAGGGCTATTGTTCCCCGTGTCCAGAAACCACGCTCCATCCTGCACCATCTCTGTGTGCTGCCACCATCCTGCCCAACTTGGGAGTGTTGTTTTTTTTTTTCCTTCCCCTAGCACGCTCATGAGATGATTTGTGCACAGGGGTTACAGGTCCAGCAGCGTGAGATGGTTGAGCACACCTGTCATACTTCACTGAGGCACTCCTGGGAGTGAAGACGTGCTTTGCGAATGAGCATTTATTAAGTGGGACCCCGCAAAGCACCTGAGAAAACAAAACACACAAGCACGCCTGCACTTTTAAAACGGGCGTTTTGTGATACCCTCAGTTGCAAAGTTCCCAGCTGAACAGGGGATACTCACTGGATGGCATTGAAACACTCATGAAGACACAGAAAGACTTCAAAAATCAAGTCTACTAGTGCCCACCTTCCTCTGCTTTCCCATCTTGCAGCTGGAGGAGAGATGACCATGTACCAATTCAGGACCAGAATGAACAAGAACTTGTTTTGTACTTTGTTTTGTTTCCCACAGGGTGATATTTCACCCCCCTAAGCCTTCCTTCTACAATTCAGAGAGGGCGACAGGCAGCATCTCCACAACAGGGCAAACAGACCTGCTCCTCCTGGGCAGTTGTGCTGCCTGCCTGCCTGCCTGCCTGCTTGCTCGCTCGCTCGCTCCCAGGTAGCTGGCTGTGAGGGGGCCAGCAAGTAGGCTAATTTAGAGCTCTAAAAGCTGGCAGCTGGAGTGCAATTAAGCCGTTTTCACAGACTGCTGGCCAAATGCAGCAATTTATTGGCTGAGTGATTGGATTATTCATTTGCAAAGCTAAGAGAGGGCATTTTCTTACCACTTCAGTTGGCCTGTAGTACTTGTGATTGACTGTCACATGAATCTTGCCAGTCTCTTTGCATCGCCCTACTTCATTTTCATTCTTCCCTTCCCACCTGTAAAGAAGATAAACATTTAATCAACCCATAATTACTTTAGTGCTCTGATCTTACCAACATTTGGCCTGCTTTCATTTACTTGAGGCTGGTGTCAATTCTCCCTGCAGGACAGTATAAACTCATTAGCTATAGGAACAAAGGCAGAGTTCAGACTTGAATGGAGCAACAATGGCTTTTGAAGTCTCTTTGTTTCGGTTTTTGATTCAGTGGAAGGTCTAAAACACAGGACTTCCAAATTAAACACATAATGTGAGGGGAAAATAAAACATCCCGATTTCAGAATGTTTCATGTATCTTCAAATAAATATGACAGTGACCCTTTTCATTTGTGGATTGGTTCAAAGTTGTTTAAAATGGTTCTTAAAATATTTTTAATTCTTGTATTTTGGCCAACAGTTTCAGGAACACTTTAATCTGTTAATTTTATGGAAGTGAAGCTCTGTTTGAATAGCATTAAGCTGAATAATCTAATTTGTGCTTAACTAGGAAAAACAAAAACTGTTCTTGAATTTTCAGTCCTAGCTCGACATGTCACTTCACATGCATGTACTGTAAACAATACTTACTACCTGCGAGCTTGTAGTCAGCTCCTTTGTCTAAATTAGTTTCATACGTGTTGAACAGTCTGCAATTTGCTGTAATTTACGTGATCTGGTTGCATCCTGGACTATTTGGTTAGCAAATATCCTGGTCTAAAATTTTGGGCTGAGTACTGCAGCCGAACAGGCACGGTTTGGTGGGTGAGTGGCTCTGCCTTTGGAAGGGGCAGACTGCAGCTAGGAAGTCTGAGGACAATGCTCCCTCTCCAAGCAAATGGTTCAGATGAAACATTTAGGAAAGTACATTGATGTCTCAAAACTAATTCACCGAATGTACAAAATCCAGAGTTATGATTGAAACCCTATCCTCTCCTTGCTTTTTGCCTCTAAGTGCATCATGGGGCTCTGAACCAGCTTGGCACAAAAACACAGTGATGAAACCCCTTACTTTTTTTGTGTTCAAGTAAAATCTGTGTAATTTAAATCAGCACTGTGATTTAGGCTATTTAGCCTCCATCACCAGCAATGAATGAAAACTGCCCCTTGCCTCCCACTCACTAATTGTACTGCCAGTTCTTGGGATTTTGCCACAGATTTGATTTTTCTTTGCTCCCCTGCCCTCTCCACTTCAGGCTCCTACACAAATTTAATTCTTTGACAATTTCAGCCTCCATTTTGGGGTTTCTAGCCCCAAGGGGTATGAAGGAAAGTTTGAAAATGTGACCTCTGTGTACCTGTGAAGGTTAAAACACCAAAAGGCAGAAGGAAATACCAAATATGTGTTACTACTAGTTTTCAAATCCCACAATTTTTTAAGCAAAACTCATGACTTTTGGATGACTAGCAAAGCCTGTAGGATGCTTGATACTGGGAACACTTTACATTGAAATAATTTCCAACAGTAATAGCCATGGTGAAGTCAGCTGTAGATAGTCATGCCATGATGTTAAAGATGATTTATAATTTAAATTTTCTTTCTTTCTCTTTCACAGTTGCTCTGTTTGAAGCCTGCACTGTAAAGTTTCCATTCAGAAGCCAAAACTAACATTAGTCCCTCCCTTTAAAGGGCAGAGGGTAAAAATGTGCAGGACTCAAATGAGCTTAATAGAAAACTAACCGTCACCAGTAAAACAACAGGAAGTGCTTAGATCAGTTGTTGTTGGAGGTCACGGAGCAGTGAACCCCATTTAACACCCAACAGTCTCCAGAAGGCTCGACCGAGCCGCTAAAGGCTCACTTAATGTCACTATCAAAGTTATATAACAATAGAAATAACTTAAGAAGAAAACTCCACCCATTTTGTTCAGCCCAGTAATGTGAAAAGTTCACAAGGAAAAAAGTACTTCTCATTGTGAACAAAGTAGAACTTGATAGTAGCACTTTTAATTACTCCTGGCACCTCTGTGCTCACAGCTGGGGACACCATTCTGCTGATAAAAGGGATTGTGCTGGGGCCAACCTGACACCAGGAGCAAGATATCCATTTAGCTAACCAACTCCCTCTCCCTTCTTCTTCTAACAACAAGAGAAGAGAAAAAAAAACCACCAATGAACCCCTTAATTTGCAGTCAAGTGCAATCAGAATTGTTTACTGGAAAATGTAATGTCAGATTATCTGAAGTAGTAGTAGTAGTAGTAGTAGTAGTATTAGCATGGTCGAAGAGGCATGGGGAATCCTCACGTTATGGTTTTAGGTAGCCCCAGCCACAAGGACTACCGAGTTTTCTGCTCCCTAGGGCCAAAGTGGGCAAGAAAACAACCTTGCATGCCTTGGGGAAACGCAACAGGACCCTGGGTAAAGAAAGTTTGACTAATCAGGACCGGGCTAAATTCAAGGAGGATGGGGAGCAGATCTCAGAGCTTTCAGGCAGGTGACTGCTGGCATAGAGTAGGCTTTTGGCAAACGGTTGGTCCTGGAGCCTGCAGGCAACGAGCCTCTACAGCGAGACCATCACCTGCCCCACAGTGGGCAGCTGCACACTCTCACTGAAGTGAAGGACGGGTTTGCTCTCAAAGCTGATGGCATCAGCCGCATGCCAGAATGCTCTGTACCTGGAGAAGGACACGTGAGACCATACTCCCAGCTACTGCTGAAGTGGGTTTGATGTGCTCTGCATCCATGCTGCCATTGTGAGCACCTCGCTGTTGGAGATGAGTGCTCTGGGATTGCTTAGGACCATAATCATTGTCAACTCCAGTACATACCACTGCTATTACCAGCCTCAGAAGTTTCCATAGAACTAAGAAGTTCACATTTCAAATGCATGCACAAGTTGACTTGCTTAAAAGGTTCTTCACCTCAAGAACTTTCACACTCTCCAGAGGAATGGACTGCATTTAATTTAAAGCTAATTTCATACCTGCAAATCACTACTGTTATAATACTTATTATCAGCTTTAATGAATGCTCCTTTTCCTCTTAGACTCTGGAGATGTCAATTATTTTCCATTTCCTACAACTATTCTGCAAAACAGCAATCTTCAAGCTATAAAAACATCCATAGATATAGAGGACTTTCTGAGGATGAAGAGCTGGGGTATTCGGTGGGATGTGAGGTAGGCAGGGAGTGACCCAGGGGAGTCAGGTTAATCAGCGGGTGGGGGGAACAGCACTGCAAAGGACCAAATGGTCCAAATGGCTGCAACTGAGTAGCAAACAAGGCAAAGTGTGTGTATTTTTGAGGTGGCCAAAAATCAACTACAAATGAAACCTTTCAAAAAGCACAGATACTCCACTCACATATGCGTTTCATCCCCTCACTTAATCTTTACAGAGAGATGGAACTAATAGCATTTTACAAAATATTCAGAATCATTAGCAGCTAAAGACTCCCAGTCTCTCAATGGAAGAAAAAGCCTATCACATACACTTTAAAAATCAAATATATGCCAGTAGAAAATATTTTCACATTTGAAAATGAACAATAAATGACTTAAAAGTAAAATTTTAGGAAAATTTTGCTCATTCTCCACAGCTAAGATAGATACCATTTGTGTGGACTTCACAGATTTGTGACCTGATCACCAATACACATGATTAGCTAGAGCAATTCATCTGTCCTGATGTTTTATAAATAGCAAAACTGACACCATACAACAGACCACTGATGTCTCTTGCAAGTAATCTCTTGTAAGGAAATTTTAAATATGACTCTTCATAAATTCCTTTGCTACTAACTCAAGTTCTGATGCAACAAAGCATTCAAGGATATAGGGATTGCTTAACTGCTATCTCATGCTTAGATCTAAAGAACACGTGTGCTACCACACAGGGATGTACTTGAACATTTGCTCAAGTGCTCTGATGAATCAGGTCTTCAGTGGTTGTTCACTAAAGGAACACTGTTAAAACAACACAGTTGTTGGTATTAATTTCCCAGCATTGCCAAGCTCAAGTTTCAAAAATCTAAATTGTGACTACCCACATTCTGAGACTTTAGAAAAGAGTACATGCTATGTGGCCTATTTTTTGGTTTCTTTTTTTCAGTCTGTTGGAAATATCTGCAAGCTCTTCTCCCTTTGCTGAAAAATGTGAAAGTTGGTGATAACGCTTCCTTTTAAGAAGGTTTTTTTTCACAAGAACTTTGTTCTCCAAGAATACTAATGCTTCTGTGAAAATCAAAACATTCTGGAAAGAAAAGTTTTAGTTTCAAATAAGTTACAATATTGTCAGCTTGCAAGAAAAACTTTTTTGTGAAATTTAGAAATTTTCCGAATTAAAAGATTTTGTTTCCTTTCAGAATGGCTTTAAAAATTCTTTTTACGTTACTCTTCCTTTAATAGTACTTTAGAAAAGAAACAAAACATTACAGCTGACCTGAAATCAGCTATTTTTCCACACTACATTTGTGAGAATTATTTTCATCCCATTTGGGGGAAAAAAATATGGAATTTCTCATGAAACACCACGTTTAATTTTCACCTCATCTTCCTACAGGAGAAACTCTCGCACCTTACAATGTACAAAATCAGATAATTAAATTGTTACAGTCTTAAAACTTGAGTTCTGAAACAGTTATGAGATCTGCCAACAGATAAAAACTTATGTCAATAAGAAAGTAAAAAAAGTCAGCTCAGCTGGAAGATTTAATACTCTGGCTGAGTTGGGTTAAATGCCTCCCGAAAACATATAGTTTACAGTGAGAACAGCAAGAAAAGTGGTACTGTCCTAAGTGAGGACCTTGCCTTGTGGGGTTCACCCAGGCCAGCATCCTTCACCGGCCTGGCTGGGCTTCTTTCCCTTGTCACTTGTCCAAATGTCTCTAACTTACTTCTGAGATTCTGTTCCCTTCCTCCTCATCTGAACACTTCTGATTTTCCTGAGCTGTTAAATCCAATGCACAGCACTTGCCAGAGCAACGTTTGGTGGGCACAAGCCAGACCTGAGAACAGCAGCTGTTTTGATGATGACTTGATGGCTCCTCTTCCACTTTCCCACAGCACCATTACCAATGCAGTGTTGGCTTTCCATTCCTACAGCAGTCCAGCAAATCTCATGCATTTCTGTAACCCTGCCTTCCATTTTTAGGTTGAAAGAAAAAAAGAAACAAAACCCTCTTCTTTCTCAGTCCAACCTTCACTGTCACTGAAGAGGCCACTGCTCCAGTTCTGCTAGTAGTTTACCCCATTAGACCTTACAGCTTATCTGCAAACTTCTCCTTTTTAGGGTGATCTTTTTTTCAGAAGACCAACTGGCATGTTAGTTAAGATAAAATTTGTAAGTTGAGCCAAATGACAGGAGTAAAATACTCATTTTTCCCAAATTAATTCTGATCCTGGAAGCAATGAATATTTCTGTAACCAACGTGCATGTATTTTTATATTAATAAAAAACACAATAAATCTTTCCAGTGCTTGAACAATTTTTTTTTCTTTTTTTTTTTTCCTCCACGTTGCAGACAGCAGTCTTTGCAGCACTCTGCAAAGAACTCTGACTGCTGTAGTGGTTTCAGGCTATCTTCGCAATCCTGTTCTAATTTAATAAGATTAATGACAGAAAATTAGTCAAGACAAGCGTTTGCCTGTTTCGTTTACCCTGCTGTAGTTCAAATTATAGGCGGGAAGTGTTTCCCCCAAGTACTACTTAATTAGTAATAAGTAGCAGGGAAAGTAAAAGAAAAAAAAGTGTAATCCTTACAGGGGGAAAATATTTGTAGCTCTGAGGCTTTCCTGTTAGTACAAAGGACTGGATTTGAATGATTCAGAGGATTATATAAATATAATTTCATATTTCTCCCTTGAAAAAGAAGTGTTAGAAGAAAAAAAACATACAATGTAGATAAACCTCTGTGTACACTTCACAATCAATTTCAGAGGGGAATCAGTCAGTCTTATTGCAGCTGTACATTTCATTACTTACAAAAATGTAGTAAAGTTTCTCTGTCTCTCATTTTGGCAAGAAGATATAGTCCTGACATTGCTAATGACTGGCTACGACAGAGTATTATGTTGTCTTTTTGGAAAGATTTTTCAGGCTGCGCTGGATGTTCAGCTGTAGAAGTTAATGTGAACTGTTTGGAAGACAAAAAAACTTAAAAAAAAAATTTTAGTTGGTCAATGGGGCAGTTTGGAATGATTTTCCTCCTGTTCTCTACTGCAATATCAAGATGTGACAGCTAAGATGCTGCCACATTTGCAACATTTCCTGCCAAAGCACAAAGTAGGGATGGTTAAGAGCCCCTGCACACATGCCCGGTGTTTTCAGGTGTGTTAGGAGCTCTGCCAATTACTACTTGCCCCTACATCCTTTCTGGCCATTTGCTCCATCATTCTGTTGACTTTGAAAGGTGCATTGTATAGCAATACTGGGGAGCTGTGCCATCACTTACAACAGTGGAAAAGGCTGCTGGAAATTTCCCAGATAAGTCTTTGGGATTGCAAAAGTTTATAACACCTGGAAAAAAACAATAACCCCAAAACAACACAACCAAACTTTCAGGAAGGGAGATAGGAGGAAAGCAGCTATCCTTGCATGAACTCATTTAGCAACTCTGGTGCGCTGTTCCTAGGTGCCTCATCATAAATTGTAAAGAAAGAGATCAATGGGACTCACCAATGGGGTCCCACAACATTAAAGGGGAGGGTTTTGCTGCCAGGCTACTCCCTGAAGAAGATATATTCAAACAGGAGGAGGTGGGAGTAGAAAGCCCATGGGGGTTTCAAGGAATGTGAGAGGTTACCAGCAGCCTGGCCAAGAAGACAGCGAGGGTAAGGAGAGCGTGTGTGTGTTCTGCAAAAGCATGGGCCAGGCTGACGTCTACAAAAATTATGGAGGTTCTTAACCAAACTTTCCAAATCCTCAAAAATGCTTTACATCTAGTGCAATTTGAAAGATGAGCAATGGCTATAGGATGAGTAGTAGGTCAGTTGCGACACTACCCCCACCCTAGGAGCAGGGGGAATGAATGGCCAGTTTATTTGGCTAGGCTATACCTAAAATGATAAAAATTACATCAGTCTCAAAATGATCAGCAACAAAATTATTAGCACCGAAAATGTCACCTCAGTCCCCATATGTACGGCTATTTACACATCACCCATAAATGGCTTAAGAAGTTAATAACATATTCACAGTGAAGAAAAATTTCAAAAGAACCACGGTGATTACTAGCCCAAGCCCCATTTCTAAAGTGGCTTAGACACTTAGGCTCCTAAAAAAATATGTCACTAGATTTCATGTGGATTCTCATATAATTTTTGAAAATTACTTTTATTAACTAAAAAAAAATGGCAATATGCCTTTGTACACACAGAATACCTGCCTACCTCATCAGCTGGAATAATACTGTAAAATCTCCCCAAGAGTGAAACTTAGGACTGACTGATTCAATCCAAACACTGAACACACTAATCACCACCATCAATGATATGCAGTCCACCACATGAAACCATATGCGAGTAAAAAATTTTTAAAAAGAAACAAAAAAATTTGTGCATTAGGACCAACTAAATCTAAAATAAGCCTTCAGGATCCTACCTATAACAGAAGCTATTCATAAATACTTTCACTCGTATTTGGGTAATTGTTCTTTTCCTTTCGTTTTCTCAAGGGTTTAATATGCTTTCTGAAAAATATATGCTGATTTTTCAGCCTTTGGACATACTGAAATTTCTTTGGCTAATACCTGAGCATAGAGTTTAATTTTAAACTAATGGTTAAACGTATTGGCATCAAAAGAAACTGCTGTGATGAGAATATCTGCAAAAAAGACATTCAGCTACTTGACCTGTACATTTTGGTTTCTAATTTTACACAATCAAAAAAAAAAAAATGTTGTTCAACAAATATTAATTCTTCCTTCTGCAAGCAACACTGGACAGGCAAAAAAGTTCTCAATATCACAAGAATTCTTATTTATGTGGAGCAAGTGCATCCACAGTATATTCATTTTAATGCTTATTAGGGAGAATTAGCTTATAAACACAAGAAGCAAAAGTATAGAAAAAGTGGAAAAAGAAGAAAGGGAAAGCATACTAGAGCTCCTGCTACTTCTCCTTTGCCCTGTCAAACCTCACTACTGTCAAGGCATATGGGACAACGTGTGATCATAAAGGGACATCTAACTGTGAAGAGATGTTAAAAATATGGAGAGAAACTTATTCCCAAAATCGAGCTTTTGGGCTAGAAATCCTATTTATACAGTCTCTCTCTCCCTCTATCTGAGTTCTTTCTGGAAGCTGATGCCAAAAATTGAAACCAGACTAGAAACTCATTGAGGAGAAAATGTTATTACCTCCCCAGCCACCCACTGGCTGTTCAAATAATATTGCATATATCTGTGCACTTCTGCATATTTATTGAATTTGTCAAGTTTTTGTTCCCAAGTAAAACTTATTGGCCCTGTCAAAAGTTCACCAGCTGCACAAGTGACTTTGATGGCCTGAGGATCAGCCCTGGCGCTAGCGTCATGGAAGAGCCTGTGGCTTTCCTCTCCCTTTTCCAGCTGAGATTGGTATGTTGATGCATGGGGCCCAGAGAAGATACAGAAGGAGGGAAATTGAAAAAATAATAAACAATAAAAATATAAATTACGGAAAGCGCTCACCAAGCCATCCTGGTTTTATTATATGGCCTTGAGAAGGAATTTTGTATTTTCAATCAAACTATGTGGAATATGCATTGTAAACATTCTGCACCCACTGCTCAACATTTTTATGGCTTGGTAGGAGAAGAGCTAATAGGAATGCAGAGTGAGTTGCTACATAATCTTTGCGGTATGGCTGATGGGCTGTCTCACGGAAAGAACAGGGTTAGCAGGTGTCACCTCTTGAAATTGCAGAGGATGAGAGCAGAACTGTGGGGATATCTGGGGCACAAAACTGAGAATCATGTAGAAAACTCCATTTGCAGCAGGGTAATGGAAAGCACCCTGTTACTAAAGTCTTTGAGCAGGCATCTGTCCCCACGAAGGGGAGTGAATGAGAGAACAGAAAACGAAGATTTAGAATGAAAAAATGAAGATGTACCCTCCTACAACTTGTCCTTATGATAAACACTGGACATATCCACTGTGGCAGTCGTTTATGCCCTGAAACTCTCATGTTACAGAAACGGAAAGTGCAGGGGAAAAAAAGAAGAGTGTAGAGGAACAATGCTCTGTAATAAAGCAAATGCAAAAGGCTAGAAAAGTTCAACCTGTGGCTACTATCTCAAGTTCATACTTACACAATGGTTTTCCCAATGTGCTTAAACGACTTCTCCACAAATTCACGGACGCTATGGACCTCCCCAGTGGCTATGACAAAGTCCTCTGGCTCATCCGTTTGCAGCATCAGCCACATGGCCTGCGGGAAGACAAACACAGTCAGATTCAGTGCATATGTAAGTGGCCTCTTTGGTACATGATGTTACATTGCTGCATTTTTGATTTGGAGATAACACATATACACACGCTCCTAGCAAGGGAAATTAGCACTTTCCTAACATGGTGGCTATTAACCAGTTCAGGGCAACTTTGAAAAGAGTTCAATTATTGCTTATTATGGAAAACAATGCTGTATTTGATTTTTAATTTGTTTCACAGCAGGGATTTCTGCAGGGGAGACTTTAATATGTTTACTTTTGAACACTGAGACTTGGTTTAGTGCTCAAGAGCATGGATTCACTTACTTAAAACACTGCATGAATTGACATAGATATAGGGAAGAGAACAAAATTTTATAAGGTTTCCATTCAGAGCACTGTTGTCTGTTTTTCATAGAATGAAGTCAAACACTGAATCATGAAAATATGGGTCCCTTTTGTTCTTTCTTCTGTCATGTTTGTTTTGGCTAAATAGAGATTTTAATTATGAATATGTAATTAAAAAAGTAACTAAGAACAGTCAACAGTGTATTTGACTAAATTCATCCGGTTTTCCTGCTAAATATGTGCTGAATATTACATATTACAGCACTGCAGCAGAATTTTTTTTCTTTTGACACAAGAACACAGAAAATACTGATAGAAAAGTGAGACAACCATTAACATTTCTCTTTCAGAGAACCATTTGGGCAATGACAAAGATCACAATAGGTTTTGAAGCACAACTTCACGGGATTATCATCATTTTTGAATTTCAGGGGGACACATTTACTTCCCACAGCAATGTCTTTCAGAGTCCCCACCCACAAACACATCGTGACAAATGAGCACCACCATTTAGATGGCCAGCTAAATCAACAAGAAAGCAGATGAAAAGAGAGGTGCACAAAGACACACGTGATTTGTCTGAGGTATCACGGCAGGTACATTTCAGTTTTCTGATGTGCAAGACACTGCTCTAGCCACTAGAGTACTGCCTCGGAGCTGTAGGCGGACAGAATAATTATTACTTTAGATCAATCAAAATGATGTAAACACTTCATTTCCTTTAGAAAGGAAAAGGGAATACCTGTACGGCATGATCTTCATTTAATAAATAACCAGAAAAGGAAAACAAAATAATTCAACTTTCTCTCCATATGGTAAAAAGGACTGTCATCTTCTCACAGTGTAATCCACAGCACTATTTGCATTGACCTTTTCACATCAGCTTTAAAGAAAACAACTTTAGTAGGTCCCTTGATGGTAGTGGATACTCTGCAAATCAGATTAATAAAAGCTTTGGGACAGCTCAGTTTCTTTTGGTACATACCACCTGAAATACTCAATCCCCACCCCCCACACCCCCTTCTTAATAAATCAGTGTCCAGCATAGCAAGGCAATGCATTCCGCTTAAATGGTTCTATTTGCAAGTCATTTTTCTTCCCAGTTATTATTTTATGCATCTTCCAAAGTTTTGACAAGACTTTATTAACATGTTCCTTTTGAACCTTTTTGCTTCTTGAACGTGCATGACAGACTGGGTTTTGGGCAACTGCTGTGTAAGTCCTTGACATTAATTGTGCATTAGGGATACGACCTGCTGGGCAGGACAATGGCAGCAACTTTATTTTTCCTTTCCAGGGTTGAACATCCTAGCCAATGACGCAGAAATATCCAACTGGCTGATGAAACTCCTCTTGTGGGGAGGAGATGTCTTAACTCGTATCTCTCGTATTAGCTTTCTTGGAACATTGGGGTTTCCCTGCTGATTTGAGAGGTCACAGTAAATCGCCAACGCCTGTTTCTTCATGACTGGACAAACTTGCAGGATTCACAGTGGTAACAAACTCACAGGAAGGTAAAAGGAATATTTTAAATAAGTAATTGATAGTTCTGGTTCTCCTAGCCTATTCCCTGATTTCACATACCAGTTTGCATCAAGCAGATCAAAAAACAACAAGCTTCCTCATATGCAAAGGCACTATTTGAGTGAATAAGGATTTCCAGGATTAGACAGCCAGTCAGTCAGTCAACATTTATAGCAGTTCTCCTCCTGACTTTAGTGGATGTTTGCTGTACATAATGAATTCAAGGTCTGCCCCATTTTCGTTAGAAATGCACACAGCACAATTGACAGAGATGTAACAACCTAACCTCATTTATTGGTAAAAATTCCCCCCTGCCTCAAATGCCACATAGGTTGACCTAATATGCTATATTAGCACAAGGATCTGCTATTTACTCTGCACTTCTGTAAAGCAGTATTAGTATGTCTAAATAAAATCAGGATTAGACTTACGACAAGTTTTTGCCATCCTTCCACTTTTAAACACCTCAGTATTGTGATTCATTGGACACAATTTTAGCATGGGCGCTTATGCTGAGACTTTCTACAATCCAGTGAGTATTTCAAATATCTCTACATTAATTTTGTCTATTAATATAATGCAATGTTGGAACTTTGTTCTTCTTTGCTTTAAAACATGCATTGCACTGAAGGAGACAGCTACGAAATATCAACAAAAAACCAGCCTTTGACAATTGGTCCCACCACGTTTTATGCGTTTGGAGGTATTGACTCTCGTCTACCATTTCAAAGAGCTTGCAATCACTGTTCCAGAAATACAACTCAAACTGCAGTAAATTTCTAGAGGACCAACTTAGCAACAATCAAGCACTGCAGACACAGTTGCTAAAAGCAATTTTTGCCTCGACTCCTACCAAGAAAGAACGTTTAGATTAATGATTACTTGAGAATCTATCACTGCTGGTTCTTATATTTTTTCTGGCATTCACAATTGTTGGCACTTACAATTATCTCAATCAAATCAGGTATGAAAAAAATGAACACGCTTAAAATCACAAACAAAGTATGCAATAGTTCTGTTTTGCTTTGAGGAAGGTGACCAACTGCTCTTGCTTTGAATGGGTCTGTGTGAACACTCCATAAAAAAATGCAAAAGCAAGCCAGAAGATAGAAAATTTTTGACCAAACTCCACATCCAAATCTTGATTTCCACAGGTAGAGCCTGTGTAACCAATGAGAACTCTGTGCAAGCCGTAGTTATACGCCTTCCCTACAGTAAGTGCCAGGAATGTGCTTTCCCCCCATCAGACTAATAAAGGCCCTTGACCTATCAATTCCTAGGCATTTCCTCCAAGAGTTCATATTGTACCAGACTCCAGGCTGAGAATGAGAGGAAAGGGGGAGATACAGCTCCAGGTTTATTTGTCATTACTGAATGGCTTACTGGTTTTAACAGAGGGGAAAAGCTTTGTTTAAATTTCCACTGAAAGTAATTAATGGTTATTGACTGGTAAATGAAGAACAGGTGACACTCTGAATTAGAAGATAAATGATCTCATGTTCTAGCGTGATAATGGGTTAGTAATTGCTACAAAGCCTCAGCCTAGTGCGTCCCATCATAATGCTAGATCATGTCCAGAACACAAAGGCCTCTGTGTGAGAGGTATTCAGCCATTCACCTCCTTATACAGCTGTGGAGTGATTTGGTCCATTTATTCTCTGATGGACTGCACAACTGAGGCGAAAGTTCACCCATTCTCACCTTCCTGTTCACATGCTGAACCACATGACCCATGACATGGCTGAACTGGGATAAAAACATCGCCCCGCTTTGGCTGGGCTATCTTTTAACCATCACAAGGTTGTACATATTTTAGGAATTTTTGCAGTGCAGGAATGGAGAATCATGGATTTTCCTATATTTCTCTATAAAGGCTTTTTTGAATGGGCTGCCGGCAAGTCAAGACATTATTTCTGTCACTCTCTCCCTAATTTTTAGCTCAATTCAGTTAACAAAATATGGACAAATGCTGAAAAGAAGGATAAAACTACTATGGAAACAATTCAGTCTTCAGCTTTTTTAAAATAACACTGTTCCTTTAATGGCAAATGTAACGAAACATATTTTTCATATTTGAACTCTTTTTGGCTCTGGTCTAGTGACTCACAAAGTCTAAAGGCAATACTATGTCATTTACATTTAAAGACAGAAACCCAACTGGAGAGAGACACATAGCAAGTCTAGCAAGCGGACACACTTTTATGATTATGTGGACTAGGATATCTATTCTGCATGCCTGAACTACAGCTTCTGCCAAAATCTTTCCCCTTTCATCTTTCCCTCTTCCCTTTTCTGTATATAAATCCCTGCCAGCATTAAGCACCATTTTCAAGCAACATATCCAAAACATGAACCAGTCTTTTCCCTGCCCAAATTTCTTAGCTTACACAGCGTTTGCACCTGGACTAGAGAAGGGGAAAACCCAATCTGGACTAACACAACCCCCATATAGATACATTCTGTGCATGCCACTGACATTATGGTTGTGATGTGTCTGCTTGTCTTGAGCATCTGGAGTATGTTGAAGCTGTGTTTCACCATTAACTTCTAGTCCAGCATCGCAGTGAGAAAACATTTATTAACTGGGCTGTCATCCATGGATAACAAAGACTTGTTAGTTGAGGTTATGTTTAACTCCATTTGATACTTTTCTTTCACTGTCCACTCTAATACTGTATATTGTTAAAATGGGATCAGTAATCAGATATCTGTATTGAAGATAAAAAACAAATACAAATCCAACTTTCTGAGGCTTTAAAGTACAACCAATGATTTCTGCTTTAGAAATAAAAGTTGATTTTTCAAGAGAATGAGTAAAGCCTTTTCTTGTGTCTCATCTGATGCTAGATCCGAAACAGGTATGACTGAATGTGACACACACTCAGAGACACACAATGTGATAAATGGAAAATATTCCTGTTGGTACTGTTACTATTGCCTTGCACTGCTACCGAGCATTTTTTCCAAGTCCTATAATGTCAAAAAAATATTTCATGCATACTTCTAAGTATTATGCAGATAACTTCTGACTTCCCTGTATTTGCCACACACACAAAAAAAATTAAACCAAATCAGTAACGTTTAGTTTAGGAGACGGAACAGATAGCTGTAGCCTGATGCAGGGTGTATTGTCCGTGTACTGCAGAGACAAAGGAGCAGTGACTGGTGAATGTCTAACTCTACTTACTTATCACTTGTGGAGGGCATGGGTTACCTCAAGGCTGTCAACAATTAGGGAGCAATTTCTGACTAAGTCAGAAAATATTACCACCCAGAGAGACCCAAGAGTACATTATCACCATTTATAGAAGTTCTGCCTTTACAGTATTCCATACTCTATTGTCTAGAAGTGGGCAGAGGAATTCAGTGGGTTGGACACGGTACTCTCTAGTGATCCCAAACCTAGCTATCCTGCTGGGGTCACCACTGAGAAGGAGAATTGAGCAGTTTGGGCCAAAGCATGATGAGCCTTTACATGGACGTGGCAGCAAGGAGAACCTTCTCCCCATATGGCGAGCACAAAGGCCTGGCATGACTGCTGTTCCTGCATGCATCATGAGAGACTACTCCCTTTGTGTCACAAAGGACAAGGCTATTTTATCACCTCCCTCTCTGCATTGTCCCAGCTCAATTGCACTGGCATGGAAAGAAGCTGCTCGGCATCTTCTGCGCTGTGCGACGTGGGGAGATGTCATGCCCACACACTTCCTGCCTGCCTGGATGCGAAGCAGTTCCAGATGCCATCGCCCGGCTCCTCCTGACACAACCCAGCTGACTGGCTGTGGTTTCTCAAACTGCTACAAAAATGACCACAACTGATGATTGTGCCTTAGAAAAGTGAGACTGGGGACATCGACTCAGAGCTCTGAACCCTAACTGACTTCCAGTTTCCCTATTTATTTACTTTTGGAGGGGCAGGGAAGGAAGAAGAGGTGCTACGTTGACTGAGTCACCCACATCTAATTGACTTCTGCAACTGTTAAAAGCATAGGTGTGTCCTGGGTGTACCCTGTAGGCATGAGAGTGTGTTATACAAGGAGATTATATAAAGAGATGGTGATACGTACACATAATACACAGCAGACTGAGAAAAATATCCTTATACATACTTGGTACACAATAGGGGCATAGCACACATGGCAGAAAAACACTAATGAAGCTCAAGTGCAGCAAAAAAAGTCTTCTGATCAGAGTAAAGTAAAAGCTTCTGCCTGAAAGCCAACACAAAACCGTTGGGCATGAACCCTTGTTCCCTACCACAATGGGAGTTCAGTCTAAGTAATGACTATTGGTTTAGTACTTGTTTCTGACAATGTTATAAGGCAAGCACGGCAAGGAGACTTCTGCCAAAGAAAACCACAGGGATGTGCTGCCAGGCACGCTGATACTCCCAAGAAGCCAGTGACAGCAGGAATATGGGAGTATGCATAATCAATGTATTCCTGTGCTCTTTTTCCTGAAATACAACTCTTTTTGTTCAGTTAATCAAAAAAATAAAGGTGCACACCCAGTAAGCAAGAACCTTACTACACTGTTAACAGTTTGCATTTGAAAGACAAAGTGAAGTTCACAACTGAGGTCTATGCCCATCATTGCAACAAGGGTGATGCTTTTCATAATCTCGACTCTCTGAAAACCCACAGCAAGAGAAATACTGCCAAAGAGGTGCAGGATGCATGCCTCTTCCTTCTCCTGAAGAGTAATCATTCTGTTTTCTCACATCGTCAATAATCACAGCATCGCAGTGCATAATCTGTTGCTCAGAGAACCTCCATCCATGAAAAAGCCCCTCTGAACACCATTTAAGTATCTATCAGATCTCATCAGGTTAAATACATTTTGATATGCTTCTTCCTTAACAGTGTAATGCTGAACATAAGGACTCCAATGTCTGTGTACAAAGATTTCCTTCAGTGTTGTCCTTTCTACTCATGAAGAGGAGACATTGAGTACTCATGACATAGCAGCTGCTTCCATTCAGAAAAGAGATGTTTGCAAACCATAGACAGTTACATCACCGACTAAAAGGTATAAAATGAGAACAGATTCAGGCTGAAAACATTTTCCTCTGAGAGCAAAAACACCTCATCTGATAAAAAACAATGCAAAATATACATGAAGAATTCCAAGAGAGTAAACAAAAAACAAAAAATGCTTTTACTAATATATATGTTAGAAGTCTCCTAGGCTATAGTTACAGAGATAATAAATCGCAACTCATTTTATAAACTTTCTCACAGACTTTCAAAGTCACAGTTGATAAATTGCCCCAGAAGCCATCTGAAGCATGCTTGCTGATTTAGTCAAATCGCACGGTTTGGCTGAAGATATGAACTTGTTCGGAGTTGAACTGTGCTCAGTTCCATGATTTTTTTTTTTCCAAGTTAAAAGGGTATAGTTGATATATTTAAAGATAATCATCCAACAATTATAAAGTTACTAAGATAATAAAACACCTGATAATCTTTGTGGAGCATCTTGAATGAAAACAATATCAATGTCTTTTGAAACAAAAGCCCTCACATCTGTAGGAAATACTAGGAAATACTGTCTAACTTTTCTCTTGTAAGCAGATAGCCCAATTGTTTTACAGATCTCAGTGAGGACTCATGAAACTTTAGTAGGCAGTTTTATTAATAAAAACCACAAGAATTATAATCCAGATAAACTTTAAAGGTCAACCTTCCCTGTTAGCACAACACAATGTTTCTCACAGGCACCTGAGGTGAACAGTTGAACTCAAAGTTCTCATTGTGTTATCAAAAATTAGATTGCTGCTGTCCTTTTTTTTCTTTCTTTCTTTTTTTTTTTTGCTTGTGTCACTCAGTGTCAAAATACTGTTCTTTCAATACATGGAAGTATTTGTATACAGTTTTATAGCCGATCTTTAGTTGCTAGCTGGAGGCAAAAAGAAACAGTAAAGCAGCTTGTTGGGAAACCTTACCAACAATGAAAATTAATATAGTCTTCTTTTCCTGCCAAAAAATTTTGAACAGATTTTTTAGGTCCACAATGGTTTGTTTATTCTTCAAATGGTTAAATTGAAAGTGACATGCACGACACAAAGTAATTTAAATGAAAAGATACAGAAAGGATGCATATATGCCCTGTTTCTTTCGTTTTACTTTTGGAGGATATTGTCACAATTGCTAACAAAAGGGTGCTTTAAATTCTGTGTAATAAAAAAAGGAAAGAAATTCAAAGCTAAGCAGAGAAAAATCGAGATAAATTTGAATTACAGAAAGTATGTGTGAGTTTTAAGCACTCGAGTTTGTATTACCTAGACAAAACTATGGAACAAGTACACGTTTCCCAGGCTCCACCTAGCAGACAATTCTGAAAGATATTTGACCCAGTTCCCCCTCCCTTTTTTTCCTTCTAGATTAATTTTCCCTGCTATTTTTATCTGAATGAAAGACAAAATACCTCTTCACAAAGAAGCAGACTCCCATTTGACAGGATTACTCACCACTAAAGTAAAGGGTTGTACCCAGGTTGCGGTGAGGGTAGAGAAGTCTTAGGGATCCATGCCAGGGAGGACTGGTTGGGGCCACGATCTAACCACAAGAAAACAGACTAGGCTTTCAAGTCAAGCACCGGCATGTTTACTGTAGCAAAATGATCAGCCCCAAAATAATGATCGCTGTGTAGATATCGATCACAGAATGTTTACAGTGCAACATTTGACTATAAAAAGACCCCAGGTCACGCTTCTGACACCTGTTTGTCTCCTGTTGCTTTCCGAGATTGCTCAGATGCTTATAGCTAAGCGCAAGCTGACGCTCTTTCTTTGATGGAGGTCAGAGGAGCAGCACGATCTATGGATCAAAGTGCTGCTCAACACACTCAAAAACGCTATTGATCTGTAGTGTGATTCAGGCAATGACTTCCTCTCTACCAATCTCCATTTCCGCTCCTCATGTTGGTGAGCATTGCCTCTTCAGCTTGCTGGCCTCTCCACTCGAGGTTTGGAGGCCTGCAGGGATCTGCACGGTGCCTGTCAGAAGAGGGCCCTGGCTCAGGTTAAACCACTCGAATTACTGTGGAAAAGCACTAAGAGCCGCAGGGAACTGCCAGAGCACAGGCAGATAGGCTTAGAGATAATAAATCAGTACTTCATAATGTTTATACATATTTGAGGGTATAATCGGGAAGGAAGAAGAGCACGCCTTTATGGTAGTATAAGTAACAAAGCAAGAGCAGTGGGACAAAAGAAAAAAACTGCATAAATTTTAAGAAATACAGGGCGATAGAGTGAAACAGTTCATAACAGAAGATATACCTGAATTCTATTTTATAATTTACATTTCCTCCAAAGTTCCAGAACTCTCATTTCATGCTTTGGAACACTAAGGCATTTTCTCCTCAGACCGCTACCAGTATTCTAATGATGTTACACTCCTGAATAATATTCTAAAACAATTAACTTGAAATGTTAATTTACTCATGCTGAGGAAAAACTTTACTATTCATAAAGTTCTTATAAAATTAGAGTTATCATTGTCTGAATAATCTGTGTAAATACAGAGTGTTCCACCTTTAACGCATCACTGAAACTCTTTACCTGCAGATTTTACTCCAGTTTTCAGTCCACCAGAGTTGGAAGTAGAAGTTTTTTACGTTTAAGTCATCATTAATTATGAGGCAGTGGTAAAAATACACACCCAGCAGTGTTTTATTAACTACGAAAAGCACAAAATAAACCTTAAAAAGTGTCAAGATGCTAAAGTAATCTCATTCCTGATTCTGTGGAATTTTTCTTTTCCTTTACCAAAACATTTCAGGTGGCAACATTTTGAAATTTGATGCTAAATTTTCCTGGTTGAGCACAGCGACAAGAGCACAACCTTGATGCCTCCGGGATATGGTAATGTAATACAGAAGGATTTCTTTTCTTTTTATTTTTACCTCATGTCACAAGTTCAATTTTAGGCCAACAGCACCCAAACCCGCCACCATGTGATTCAGCAGCTTATGCAAAGAGTCTGGCGGTTTTAACCCAACCCCTAGGACAGAGGAACCTGCTTCGCAGATTTGCGGCCACGGTGTTAGTGTTACCGCTGCTCTCATGAGGACCAAGTTGCTCAGTGCTGGGGGCTGGATACCGGCTCATGGTTGATGCCATCTCAAACTGGGGCAGGGGAATTTCAGCTCGAAAAAGTCAATGGTAAAATGATTCCAGAAACCAAGGAATGTATTTTAGAAGTCTGGCTGTGCAGCGCAGATGTGGAAAGACAACAGGAAGTTTTCGTTCGAGCATGCTCAAAATACATTTGCAGGGCACTTCGCATTGACCTTCCCTTGGCTTGTTCTGGTCATTCTAATTCCACCATTATTAGTAATTTCTGCTTCTGCAGCGGCTGTTAATCACACTGAATCCTAAGTCAGGGAGTGGGAAGGGTCTGCTTTAAAACTGGAGATATGGCTGCTCTCCGTGGGCTAGTGTCAAAATGGAATAGAAAATTTTATTCAGTTTGTTCCCAGCAATAAATACAGTCCTGGCATCCTGGATAAATCCTTCACATAACAGCATGTGTTCTTTCATGCACCCTGGGAGCGATTCTATTTAAAGCCATGGAATTGTGGGTGTGAGACTGTAAGCACATCCACTTACCCAAAACAAAATTAAAACCTGTCTTATATGAGAGTCAGGAGAGCTGTTACTAAAAATGCAAACCATATGAAGTTTTAAGTATACTTATGTTTTTTATCTGTCTCTGTGTAGCATATACAATTGACTTTCACTGCCTGAGATGAAGTGCTGACAAGTGTTTTACCATATTATTACAGAATACCCCAGTAGCATTATCCCACTTCAGCTTTTGCTTGCAATAAATCTATGCTAGAGGCACGTCAGAATTCATCACTCATACTGCATCCAGACAGAGCAAGGGCCCTCCCTCCTCAATGGATACGAAGGAGACTCCTCGCTAGGTATGCTGCCGTTAAGGCTGGAATAACCTCCGCAGGCCAGACACCAGAAACAACATTCCCACAAGCGTTACTTGGCGAGGCCCAGAAGTCTGTTCTTGGGCAAATAACAGTGGCACATGCATGAATCATTACAGAACACAACAGATTTATCACCACAACGACATTATCACCCGTTATGTGCCTGTTTCCATGGGCAAGTCTCCCTTCATTCTATTTTTTTTCCTTCTCTCTTTTCAGAGATTTATAACTCAACTGTTGAAACATATTTCAGGCTGAGGCAGAAAATGAACACAATTTTCTGCTCTGAATGTATATATTTTTAATAGCTGTACCACAAGCTCTATTCTAACTGCATGGGTCCAGCTTTAGGTCCAGCCCATTTATTAGTTTCAGTTTGGTCAAAGCAAATGATGAGCAAAACACCATCTGTAGTGTCCTAACCTCAGCAGTGACAATGATTGTCTTTGTGGGTTTGACCAAAGCACTTAATTTTACCTCCTAAATTTTGCTGTCTGTGAAGTTGGAGTGATGGTATTTATGTGACCAGAGTGCTGTAAGAAAGTTAAGGGTAACACAGGCATTTTACAATGAAATGCATTATTTGTTACAGAATTAGATGCCTTTATCCGCAGTTTTACAATGAAAAAAGGCTATTTTTTTTCCATCTCAATGTTGTAGTCTGAACATCCTTCCTTAATACTGACTAGCTCTGGACTAACTATAAAGCAAAATAAAGGGGCAAGGAAGCCTAAGGATGAGAATGCACAGAAATGGTTGTTAGGTTACACATTCTAAAATTCAATGTAATAGCCTTTTCTTGAGATACTGCACATTTCCGTTGTGATGCAAGAGATAAGTGAGATAACTACTCAGGAGATCAAGATACTAATAAGCAAGTTACAGTGGTTTCTTGGTGTCCTTTTGTCTCTTGCCTAACCTTCAGCAAATTTAACTTTTTTCCCCTTTTGCACAATCATTGAGGGAAACCTGAAAATAAACTCTTTGAATCTTTTCCCATAGAAACGAGCTTCATCTTGCCAACTCTTTCTGATTCTGACTTCACATGAGAATCGTTTTATGGATTTCTACAGCCTGGCTGTAGATGCAAAAGAGAGGAAAGTGGGGCCCACAGTACACAGTAATGTAAGTAGCTCTTTGACGTAGCAGTATTTTCTGGATCAGGCCCAAGTGGTGGTTGTAAACCCAGGCATGAAACAAACCACTGCATCAAATGGTGAAATGATTACTAAACTTCTTACTAAACCTCTTCACTTAGCATTCTTCCCCGTTCCAGCACAAAGAAAAAGACCGAAGAACTTGAACAGACAGGGAGCGAAGGAAATATAACCATCTAGCTGCACGTCCCATGGGCACATCTACAGCCCGGGACCGCCGCAGTTGGACCTCCCTCAAACCCTGCTCTTTCTAGCTGCCACCTCTCCTCAGTCCCCATGCTGACCCCCTGAATCAAGCCAGATGGGACTGGCGGAGACATGTCAAGGAAGTGCTGAAAAGGTGACTTGGGTCTCTGGCAGCTAGTCTGGAGCTAGTTTCTATGCAAAATCTCTGGGGGCTGCTGCTTTGCAATTTCTCAGGAATGTTTAATTCTCCTCATCCCTTTACTGAGTCTCTCTGGAGAGGTCACAGAGGCCTGTGACATCCCTGGAGGGCACTGCCTAACTAAATTAGCATGAGATAACTTTGGACTCTCTTCCAAACAAGAAAATACAAGGGAGAGAATTTCATTAAAAGCAGAAGACTAGGTGATCCAAGTTAATCCCAGCCCAGAGCTGCTGCAGAAATGTTCTCTGTTTATATTTTGACTTTACTCCCTGTTACAGAGTTCACCGACTATAATGGAAGCTGTGTTAAGTGCACAACTTGACCTCAGTTGACCAAATCTTAGTTTCATAATAAAGACAAAAAGTGGGTTTGGCGGCTCCAAAAGGTTTGATTAGTAGCTGTTTTGCCTGTTGATGTGTTACTATGTAGGGCACTCAGTAAATGGTAAAAGATAAACACTGATATACTTCAGTCTTTATGTGAGCCTTTTAATCAGGAAATATGAACTCTAATGGGCAATAGAATTATAATTTATACATATATGCATATAGTGTTCATTAACAAAGCAAATACTACCAAGTTCCAAACATGCATTTTTTTAGACTTCTGTACACAAAGTTTTGTTTAGGTTCCCTCAGTGGAGGAAGTAAAAAAGCTACCTCAGGATGTAGAAAGAAAAAGATTTAGAGAGACAGAGAATGCCAACATCTGCATACACTTCTGCAATAGCACGTTTCCAATGCGACCGAAGGGCAGGGTAAGACACAAAGGTAGCTCAACACACCCTGCAATATCCCACCTCATATTCCACCAGTCGTAGCAAATACCATACCAAATACCTCTGAAAGAAGGATTCGACGCTCTGTATACAAACAGGATGTGGACTGAATGAGAAACTTTTCACTCAGGCTGAGGTTATATCAGCTGACTCTGGGGAAACAGAAGATGAAATAAAAATGCAGAGAAAACTTGTTGCCTGAGCCAGATCTTTTGGAAAAGCTGGGGTGGTGAGACCCTGAAATTTGCACTTCAAAGTATTATTAAATGTATTGGTAGTCATAAACTGAGACCACCTAACAGTGCAATATGAATGAAAACCATACTATTCTTATAAACCTGAACTTAAAAAGTGAAATTTTACTTTATTAAATGCTGTTTATAAGCTAGTCCAGAACAACAGCATGTTTTGGATATTTTGGGACAAATAATTCTCCTTCTGAGAAGACAAGAAGAAAAGGAAAAGGTACAAAAGTTCACACAGTTCACGTTAAGGACAACCCAATGTGCTCTCCCTTCAGGAAGGAAATATTAGCATGGCCTCTTAGCTACACTCCGAGGGCAACAATCTGTTGGGAAACTTGCTTTCAAGTCAATAGATTTTTTGGCATCCTTTTTTTTCTTTCGATTTCTTACTCCTGTCATAACTGTCTCCTTTCACAGAATGACCGCTGCTTTGCATGGGTGCCACAGTTTGTACATGCGCAGTCAAAAAATCAGCACAATCTTTTCCACTGAGCTTTTCCAGAAGAGCTGGGTGTCTGTTCAGTAGGTGCTTTTTTCTAGTCTTGCTGAGAAAGAAGAACAGGTAGACCAAAGGAGGGAGTTACTTCTGCATGGCAGCGAGACTGGAGAAAACGCATGAAATCAGCTCTTCCTTCCACAGTGGATACTCCTTACCCTTCCCTCAAGCCTATTTTGTCACTGAAATCATACCCTGAAATCAGGCATGTGGGCCCAAATCCTGGCCCCCTGGAGTCACTCGAATCTTTGCCATAGACTTCTGTGAGGATGCAATTTCATTCCTTGTGCAAGAGCCTGTCACGGCCAAAGGCAAAAAAA
>VXAL01001185.1:161869-295207 GCA_013399475.1 Chauna torquata | reverse complement strand
AAAAAAAAAAAAAAGGGTGTTTTCCATACAGGCTCCGCATTTCTACTTTTATGCCCCTCGGGAAACTGGTGCAATTAGATCCCTATTATTATATACTGGAAGGGCACATTTGGCACTGCATGTGAGTTTATGTACTTTAAAAAGTTTATGTACTTAAAAAAAAAAAAAGAAAAAAAAAAGAAGGAAATTTTAAATATAAGTTACTTTCTTTCAAACACCAGACTTTATATATAAACAGTTCAGAGCTGCTATAGTCTGGTAAGCGAAGAATTAGGAAAAAAAAAGCATGTGAACTATATGATAGCTGGCGAAGAAAGTTTGCTAAATAAGATTCTTGCCTCTCTATAATGCCAAAACAAGAGACGATCATTCATATTTGTGTCCAAAAAATAGTCAAGCTAACTTCAAATATTTGAATGAGAACCACGAGGAGGGAGACTACATTTTCAGCTAAAGGCTCTTGTCTTTATTGTAGGGCTTCCTGGAAAGGTGCAAATAGGAAAATTAATTCAAATAAACTAAAGGTGTGATCTCAACAACTCGTAACTGCATTAAACCCATGCATCCTTTGTCAGAATCAGAGTCCTACCTTTTATCTACCTAAATTCAGGACTCTTCAGTCTTGAATACAAGCCCACACTGGGATTTAATGTAACTGAACTAATCTACTTTATGATTTCATTCAGGCTGATTTTCCTGGACCCACAGACAGACGCGTTGCAGTATACTGGTGGGAAAAGCAATGTCCATGGTGAATGACACTCAGAGGTCTTACTATGAGCAGTTACTTTTGTTTTGGTCTAAGGAAAGTTCACCTTGTTTTCTGTTTCCTTAAAAATCTACCTACTCCTCCCCATGTTTTAACTGGATACACCAACCTTTATTGTCCTAAATTATGAACAGTGTTTTGCAGTATTTACTAAATAATCTGTTTTGTCTCCTGAGAAAGCAGCAAGTCAGCAGTGAAGAAATTCCTTGAATTTTCAAATATAGCACAGAAGGACACATACGCACACTACATATCCATCCTCATACATCACATGCATATCCTGGTATGTCAATTAGTCTGTAATATGCTTTCACATATTTCTGGCTAAAGGTAAAACATAAATCTGAATTATTTTCATAATACCCAAGCTTTTATATGCCTTACTAGAACAGACCTACATAGTGAGAAAGGCTTTTGTTGCAGGGCAAGAAAGGAAGATGCCTTTTTTCCAGCTCCCCCAGCAATTCAATGCCTGGAGGAGCAACAGGAAAGCAAGCATGGTGACCTCTTTGAACTTATGGAAGCAGCTGCCAGCTCGGCAAAAGAATTGCTGATGGACTGTAGTACCTACCGCTGGAAGAAGCCCTTAAGCCAGTTCTCTCTGTCTGTCTGTCTGTCTCTTTTTACACCCTCTACCCCTAAACTATACAAATGCAGCAGGAAGAGAAGACTTTCAGAAACCTCAGGAGTTAGCTTGTTATTAGAATGGATAGAAAAGTTGCCAAGTTAAAGTTTCCAGTTGTCCATACAAAATCAAAACAATATAATAGCTGTATTGAGCAAGTAAGATATAACTTTAAGATATGATTTATGTATTGCTTCAGCCTTCTGAAACACTTTGTCTTTTTGCATATTAACATTCTTGCTCTTTGAATTCAAACTTCCAAAAAAAAAATTTAACCTTCTGAAAAAAAATTAAGCTTGGCAGATATGAAACCAACCTGTCTCGTATGTAGAGAAAAATATCACACAAAAGGTAAACACTGACTTTTCTAGTACTGGTTTTAAAGGTACCTCTGAAAGTCTTCCAACCAGTTATCAAAATGGAGTTCAGCAAAAGCTTATTCCCTCTACCTTTGAGAAAATGAAGTCATTAAAAGAATAGGAAGCAAATTAACCAGACATGGCGAGAGGAACTTTTATTTTAAGATGAAAGGTGTGAGAACATCAGGAAAACCAGAACACAGCTGACATCCTGATCCTGAACACTTTATACATACATTTAAACCTGGGAGTCTTGTGCAGATATATGTGGGTGAAATACAGACATGTTTGTTTTACCAATACCACATGGAGACGTCACATGGATCTGAATCATGACAGCTGGTCAGTTAGGTTTTTTTTTTTTGTTTGTCTGTTGTAAAGCCAATATAAAAAATATAATGTCAAAACCTTGTTAGGAAGCTTTAGTGAAAGCATTTTTCCCTGTACTTGTGACCGGTTAAGAGCACACAGAGTGTGCTCTTAATCACAGCTTCTGTGATTCTGTACTCTACAACTTCCTGAAGGGAGGTTGTGATGAGGAGGGGGTCGGCCTCTTCTTCCAGATAACTAATGATAGGACTCAAGGTAACGGCCGAAAGTTGCACATGGGGAGATTTAGATTAGATATCAGGAAAAACTTTTTCTCTCAGAGAGTGGTCAGGCACTGGAACAGCCTGACCAGGGTGGTGGTAGAATCACCGACCCTCGCGGTGTTCAGGAAACGCCTGGACAAGGTGNGAGAGGGGTCAGGCACTGGACCGCCCTGCCCAGGGAGGTGGTGGAGTCACCGACCCTTGCGGTTTTTAAGAGGCGCCTGGACAAGGTGCTACAAGATACGGTTTAGTAGCTTAGTGGGTAGTGTTGGTGATAGGATGACGGTTGGACTAGATGATCTTGAAGGTCCTTTCCAGCCTTGTGATTCTGTGATTCTGTGATTCTGAGAGAATCGGTTATCCTGGCTCAGCTGCACATGGCAATTCACTAAGCCACAATAACTTGCATGTGTAACTCACCGCTAAGAGTGCCTGTTCTTTTGCTGCATTTATTTATTTATTTATTTTTATTTTTTACCCCAGCCAAAACATCTAGGAGAGTCAAACACAAACTCTGGTTTTGCAAATACTTCGAAACAGAGGGCATATACCAAACGGGATTACTGATGAACTGAAGTGCTCTGGCCAGAAGCAAGGCCAGGAGCTTCGGCAAACTCAGACCCTTAATGAGGAAGTTCAGGCTCTGCACTTAAATAAGAGAGCTGATATGGGGCTCAAAGCAAAAGACAGAAGAAGAGGGAGGGGGAGGAGAGCGGGAGAACATTTTCTGGCACCTGACCCAGCTTTAAAACTGTGCTTCATTTTCTTAAACAAAAAAACAAAAGACTCCTCCCAACTTTGGGAAATCCCTAGAAAAACAACAGAAAACATTGTTTCAGAATGCAATTACGGACGCTAAAATGACACATCATTTATGAATGCAAGCACTTAGAAGTGAGTAAGCTAATTTTTAAGGACAATGGCAAACATGCATCAGACCTAAATTTGCTCTTTCATTGGCACTGGTACATTGGCAATTCAATTACTCAAGATTTGCACTGCTGTAACAGAAAGCAGAGTCAAGCGCATTATCTGCATCAGTGACAAAGAAATACTGATACCCTAACTGCGTAAAAGCGTTAATAAAAAACACAGAATGAATGATTTATTCAGTAAATTAAAATACAGACTAACCAGAAAATTCCTAATAGTAGTAGGAGTAGTGGTAGTAGTAGTATCAACAATAGCAATAATAATAATGATGTGGTCATACATTACAGGCATGCATTGTTCATCTTCAAAAGGAAGCCTGTGTCTAACAGTCGTATGACTCAAGAATTTTATAGTTATCTTGTTAAATGATATATACAGAAAACATAGGGCTCAACAGCTGAACACATTATGGAAAACTTCTGCTGTTAATCTGTAAATTTACAAAGGCTAATGTGTCCAGTTTAGCAGCATCCCAATTAGCACTAATACGGAAATTAAAACAGTAGCCACTAAAAATCACCAGCTCGCACTTAAGACTGTACATTGTAAAGAAAAAAACATTCTTTATTATCTGGAAAAAGTAACCTGCTGGTTTATTATCAAGGTCAGATTCCATGCCATCACCTTTGAGCACTCCAGTGTTGAAAGCAAGAGGATAAATAACTCCACACCATGCATTTCCCCCAGTCACCTCTACTGTTCAGTCAAACAAATCCACAACAGAAACCTTACCCTCTCCTCTTACATATTTGGTGTAGACCAGACACATCTCATTAGACTTTCATTCTTGTTTACTGCTGAAACAAGGTTTATACACTTTACCTGCACGTTTGTGCGTTCAATTACTCCTGCTTACCTACTGGCTCATTTCAATCAAAATTTAGCAAAGGGATAACAGTAGTGAAAATATGAAATGACTGCAAGTCTCATTGAAATGGGAGGTATCAAGGGGAGAAATACCCTCACCAGTTCACTGAGGGAATGGCCAAGCCTGAAGGTACACTAGGTACCAGAGAACGCACACAGAAAGGACACTCGTAATGCATGGAATATTACAAATGCTCATAAAGCACGTGAAACTTCAGGTGGGGTTTCCAGCTCATTAGATACTAGAGACCCAACCATGTGCTACAGAACTTGCTTGTCTTCAAAAAAAAGCGTAGTTCAGACTTGCCAGCTTTGGAGAGAGATTTATTGCACAGAAACATAGTCTGTGTGTGTGTGTTTTTTTGTTTTGTTTTGTTTTGTTTCATTTCAAACGCTGTTGGCTTGTGTAACAACTAACACATAATAATTACACAGGGACAGGCTGAGGTTTGTTCAACATACCTGAGCAGTAGTATGAAGCTTTGTGCAAGTTTCCCAGCAGCTGCTCCTATCCTGCCAAGCCCAGTGCAGGGGATGGTGGAAGGGAAACCCTTTGCCCCTGCCAGTCAGCTGGATAATGCAGCTCCAATGACCCAAAGACATCAGTGTCCCAAAGAGATCAGCCTGGCAGGGGCTGGGGACAGGGTATAGCTAGTCTGGAGGGCCACAACAACGGCAAATTGCTTCCTGCCAGGATCAAGGGTTAAACCAGGAAACATGCTGCTGGTTTAGCATTGCAGTTCACACCCTGGTTTGCTGACAGCATCCATTTGCTTATCCTAATTCAAGGCTGGACTGCACCTCAATGGTGTAGCCCCAAATATAACACAAGGTGGGCACCCAATTCTGTGTTCTTCTAAGTAGACTGACATACAGAAATCAGTTTGATCAAGGACATGAGAAAAGGTAAGTAGTAAAATGTAGCCAGTTCAAACTCTTTTTTATTTCCTAGCACTCTCCAATGAAATGGGTTGAGAGCCTGCTTCTCTTGCACCCCATCCCCACCTCAGCCCAGAGGTACAAAAAGCCCTCAGTGACAAGACAGTCCTACAGCTTGCACTCGTGGGTCTGACTATGGCTGCTCCACTGGACAACAGGAGCCTACAACATTCTTCAATCACAAAGAGAGAAAAAATATCTGCGGAAGTCCCAAATAAGCTGTCATCAAGGCACTGGTCTTGGATCATCCCTGGTCTCACCAGCAGGCATAGCTACTTAACTGGAACATAAATTCTTTGTACATACACTAAGACATTTCATCTCTTAATTGAAGTAAAAAATGTCCATATCTGCAGGTCTCGAAAGGAAGACATTCTTTCCTGGTGCAATCCCAACACAGCCCTTTCTAAACATGTCTTCAGTCACGACTCTGATCTGTGAATGCCACTGAGGAAGAGGAAGGAGGCAGCACAGCACAAACACTTGCTAATCCGGCCAGATTCCTGTGGGCTATTGGGCATGCGGTTAGACATAAAGAAACATCTGATGTTATACCCAGTCCTCATGGCAACATAAAGCTGGTAGATCTTTTATTTTATATCAGTTTGTGGTATCTACCAAAATCCTTTTGAAAATTTTTACAATTTATATAATTGTAATTTATATACATTACATATAGCGTATATGTAATATATATAATTATATATGTAATTGTATATATTGACACTATATAATACTTCACCATACATCAACACTGTGAACATAAAGTATTTATAGCTGCTTGGAACAGTAAGTTATATTGGTCCTATGAAAAGCATTATGCCATCATCCTTCCATAACAATTTCACAGCTAGGATCATAAGCATTTTTCTTCAGATGTTGTCTGTGTGCGTTCAGTTTACAACTCCATACCATTAGAAGTACACAGATGTTCTTGCCTCTTGGTAAATACTATGTAAATTTGTTCTTATGATTATAGCACTTGCTAAAATGAGCATAATAATTAGGAGGCAATCCTCACTTTATGAATTTTCCATAGTAGGTTTGATGCTCCAAGATAAATCTCCAGTTCATCAAAATAGCTGTGCATGTACTTAATTTTAAACATACTCTTACTTCACTACAATTAAGTAAAAGACTTAAGTACATGCTTGTTGCTTGGAGGGGTTTAAATCTGTTGACTTTAATTAGATTTACGTCCAGACTGAGGTTCTTTCCTGAACTGAGGTCTGTGAAGTACAGTGCTTTGAAACAGGAAGTACTGAATTAAAACTAAGGGAGCTTATTCTGATTATCATCTTAGTATGAAATACTACTTTGTATTTTCACATGTTCCGTATGCACTGAATATTTAAGACCTACAACATCATCCACAAATACAATAGGAAATGCTTTTACCTCTATTTTGTATTATCCAACTTCGTTGTAAAAAAATCTCACACATTATCAAGTCTGATAACTAGCTGTTCAAACTACAAAAAAAGCAAACTCTTTTCCTTATGAATTAGTCCTGGGAGAACAGACAGAAAGACTGTTGTAGATAATAATCTTATGCTTCTTATGCAATTACTTGTGACATTCCGGGATGGTGTCTTTACAGACCTATGCATATATTTTAAATGGTTTGGTGCTAATTTTCCTAAGTACATACTGTATTAGGTCTTGTTAACAATTTTCTTTTAAAAAGAATGACCACTGAAATAATCTCCATAAAACAACTAGATGTTAATCACAATTTCAAATCAGACAGACAGGAAATTGCCACACCCTATGTTACTGAATGCATCCAGGTCCCATGATAGTCTTTATGGTGAGTTTAGATTGTCTATGGGAAATGAAATCATGTGCCAAAGGCCAAGTAAACCCAAAATTAAAATTCAGAGTAATGTCTCCCAGTTGCATTTCTAATCCTGCTTATTACCTCTTACATCATTATAAAGTGTTCTCTGGAATAAAACAACCCACTGCTGTGCTGTGCATACCACTTAGGTACTCTAGGCTGTCCAAGTTCTGCTCCAAAGGCCAAATATCATCTAGTCAGTTTTAAAAATTGTGCTTAGGGTCATCATTCATGTCTATGAGGTGGTCAAACTCTTGGATACCGAGTGCCTTGGAATTATACGCTGCTAATTCCCAAGCTTGTTTTATCATAAGCCTTCTAATTCACTTTTATATATTATATTCTATACGATGACGACAGCAGCTGCAATCTACAATGCTGTTATGAAAATAAAGAGTGGCTCTTCAATTCTCAGAAAGTTAGCACTGCAATTACTTGTTGTGGCATTTCTGGACAGTGTCTTCATAGACGCATGCAAATATTTTAAATGGTTTGGTGCTAACTTCTCTTTTACGTGGATCTGTAAAACCTA
The DNA here is from genome assembly GCA_013399475.1 of Chauna torquata. Taxonomy (NCBI): domain Eukaryota; kingdom Metazoa; phylum Chordata; class Aves; order Anseriformes; family Anhimidae; genus Chauna; species Chauna torquata. Next base: position 287,750 of record VXAL01001185.1, on the reverse strand, counting down.
CCATCTCTCCAAAGTTCATATTGAGTGGTCTCAATTCCCTTCACTGTTATTTGCAAGAACAGGAATTAGAAACTTTGATGACCTGGTGAAATCACTCACTCAAGAAATTAAACCAAACAATAAAACTAAGTAGCCTAAATATTGTTTAGCAGAAATGTGGCACCTGCAATCCATTACTGAAAGAAGAACTCAGTACCATAAAATATAGTGATCAAGTTTTCAGATAGTGCAAAAGATGTTAGTGGAGAATGAAAATAGAGTAAGTTTATTTTCTTCTGGTTTCTAACTTCATTTAGATTTTGTAGTTGGCAGCATGTCAGGACCAACAGGCTTCCGGCAGGAGGTCATTATTTTAAAACATTAACTCCCATGTTAATGTTTGATTTTGCTAATGTTTAAATTGGGATATATTTCTGAGCAGGAGAATGGAAGGGAAAAAAGATCACACACAGCGCTTTTTCTCTGGTAAAAGCAGCCAGAGGTGGGTTACAGAAAAATAATAATAAAAAAAATATCCCCTGAACCTGATTTCTTCCTTCTTTTGTAAGAGACTTTGCCTGTTTAAAATTAATTGCTGACATTACACTCAACCCCACTTTTAAAACATATTTAAAAGACACATTATGTTAGCATAAGTGGGTTGCAAACATAATACAACTCACACAGGTAACTTAAACTGAGGTTGCAGGAATGATAGGAACATCCAAAGAATGAGTTTAGTGAAAACAAAACCAATTTACGAGGCACAACAGCCTTTGCCAGATTTCTGCTGGGCCACTATACAGGTAAGGGCTCCTGCAGAGCATAAGACGTGAACAAGAGTGCCATCAGAGGTGCACTGTCCTGGATAAGACCTAACCCTCAGCTCCTCACTATGGGAAGTCATCAGAGATCTCACCATACTTTTCATGAGAAAAAAGAGACCAGCTCCCGGTCAAGTAGTACCTGGGTTAAACAACTGGTTAGTTGGCATTGGGAGGGTGGGACTGCAAAGATGAAGATGAAGCACAAAGAAAGAGAGATTGTACAAACCAAAATTCTTGCCTCTTGGATCATCCTGAAGCTCAGCTTCATAAAATAGTTGATGATCTCACATAAACTCACTAACTCACTCTTCAAAAGATGATACTCAATATTTAAGGAACCTGCCTTTATTCGAGGGATGACAAGGCACCAAGGGACTCTGAATTACATGAGGTAACTCTGAGCTGGATATCTCAGGCATCCGAGTACACAGAACTCACCCTGTGTCGTTCCCTAATGCGCCATCCACTCCTGCAACCACACTTAGCCCTGTCCTCTCCTCAATTCTGACTGCATTGCATGTATTTCACTCTCTGTTGATAGTCTTGTGTAATACTACTGTCATGCCTGAAACTTCAGCTCACACTTCATCTAGTGTCCACATTTTTTCATAACAGGAAATGTGATTCATACATATCTTTACTTACATGTATCGATGTAAAATATGAAGCTGTTGCAATTGCAAAGTCTGGGTATCAAAACTTTTCCAAAATTTCAGAGTAGCTTTAAAGAAGAAAGGAGGATTTAATGCCATGATTCTCCAGTGACACTGAATGGGCTCTTCAAGAAGACCATGTCTCCAGTATTGACATCCAGCTACCATATCGATCATAAACGTTTGTTCTCAGCAAGGAGGACGTTGATCAGAAATTCCTACTTTTCTTTACTTAACAAGGCACCCTGCAGAGATATGCTAAGTTTAGATACAAATGAGGCTTCATTCAGATTTCAGAGGGCTGTGTTGCTGAAGCAGCCTTACGGGCAATCTAATCAACAAAAAAGTGTAAAAAATAGCAAGTTACAAGAACATGACTTCTGAGATGACATGGATTATTCCCATTAGTTTAGCTGGCTTGATGCAAAACACAACAAAAACTTATATGACATTGAGTGGAAGAGGAAGAGTAAATATAGCAATTTTCTGGTTTAGTATCTGAAAGCAAAAATGCGTATTTTCATTCGTTTCATGCACTCGCGAAATGAGGCGACTGACTGTTTGTTGTACAAAACAGTAGGAAATTACAGAAATAAAATCACAAAACAGATCAGATAAATAAAGAGTAGTGTCATTTCTGAAGACTTAATTGCCAGAGGTATATTATTAACAAGCTGCCTCTACCATAAAATAATTATTTGCATAAATGCATTTTGTTAACTAGTCAGTAGCAATCATTACTTTGTTATCTTGGGTTTAAATAATGGAAGTAGAAGTGTAACTTCAAACAAGAAATATCTGTCAAGCAGGAAAGCTCAAGATACCTTTTCATAATATACCAGAGAGCTGCATTACTGTGTTTCCTCTTCTTTTGAACTCCTAGATAGTATCAGCTGAGGAACATTCTACTGTTCTATGTACATTTCCCTCATCATCACAGTATCTGAAAAGCTTCCAGTAGTTCATTAAGCAACATGACTAACCTCCCTCATTTGTGGTTTCTTCATTCTCTCTCATCCTCTCCCCAAGGGGAGAGCTGTGTGTGTGCACAGCAGCATTTTGGTTTATTGCTGTTTCTTTCTTTCTTTTTTTTTTTTTTTTTAATTTTAGTATGTGCATACTACTCTGCATTTATAACAAAGAGATACATGGTTTTATCTCAATTTCTGGCTTTGCTACCCACATATTATTGAGCGTAACCTGCACTCCTTGCCCTGCTTCTGTGTTTCACTACGGAGTATCCCGCTAGTGTTCCGTATGCCTAAAGGACACACGGCAAGTCAATACAACACAAAAAATATCAGCTAAATCAGAGAAAGAGAGTGGAAGGGAGGGAGAAAGGTCTCAGATAAATTACGCAGGCCATAACTTCACAGATGCTGAAAGGTCTTGCGTTTTGTAAGATGAAGTACTACAAAATCGGTTGCTGTGCTATTGCAGTGGATAGCAAACCAATATGAGCCTCCAGTAAGAGTGTGAATGGAGTTGCACAACTTGTTTACTGCCTGTGAGGTGCATATACAGCTTTTTTCTTCCCATTGCATAACTGCGTGGATGTAGAAAGTTTTCACATATAAATAAAAAACTTTACCAAAAAAGAAAAAAAAAAAAAGACTGCCTCTTTCTCTCCTTACACTAGCATATGCAGAGCATAACTTTACTAGCTCAGCATACACTTGTGTGAAATAAGAAGTGACTACATCTTGGTAGCATATGTGTCATTTTTTTAAAAACACTGAAAGACATTATTATAAGTAAAGTATTTAAGTTAGAGATAGACTCTCATAAGTATTGTGGAGAGCTATTTCAATTTTTATGCATTCACCAATTTGGTATCCAAACACGGGGGATAGTCTCGGTTCCCCTAGCCAACATTTCTGGTATTATCACCTCTTTCAATATAAGTTCATACTCAAGTCTAGCTGTAATAAGCAATATAAAAATGCCCTCTATTTCTGCAATGCATTTCACCAGTACATCCTAAAATAGCACAAGAAAAAGAAGTATCTATTATTATTTTATTGATGAGGAAAGTGAGAAAAAGGAAAATGAAAGGACTCATCCCAAGTTAGTCAACAGGTCAGGGCTGCAGCTACAGTGAAACTCCAGTGCTTGTAGATCCCAACACTGTTCTGTTCCCAAGGCAATATTGCCACATGAGTTTATACTAATCTTTCAAAATACGCCTTACAATGAAAGGAAAATTACTCTAACGTTTGCTTGTGTATACACAAAATTAATTCGATTTCTTTTTCCCTAAAGAGAAACTTCTGTGCACACTATCAGAGCTCTAGCCCAGCATTATCTGCTGTTTCATTCCTGTCACTCAGAACAGTTGGCTTGAGACCCTACACTCTCAGATAGATGGAGACAGTGACTGAGTGACTGAATCTATAATAGTGTGCTGAGGACACTGCCGACAGACTGCAATATTCCAACGCTTGGAAAACAAGAAAGCAAGAATAAAGGCTAATATGCCTTAATACGGAAAAGACTGTGAACAGGGCTAGGCTTTCCGGCTGATGAGACGGGCTGTAGGTCCTGCTCAACTCTGAAGGAAATCCTGAAAGGATTCTTCAGGGCTTGCCTGCTGTCTTCCGACAGCAAGCATCCAGACAGCGCTGTGCTGGGTGTCAGTTGTCACTGCAAGGGTCTCGCTGAACATGAAAATACTCCTTGAATGCAGCAATGAGACTTCTGGCGTAAAACCAGCCACTCAAAGGCTCAATTCCCCCTCACCTTATTGCTGCCAGTGAGAGCAGATGGGGAGGAGAAGAAGGGCCAATTGTTTCCCCTCATGGTGGCTTTCTTGCTTGGGACTCAGCAAACTGCAGTATTGAAGTCAACAAGTGCCACAACAAACTCAAACCCGCTGTTTCCAAAGAGTCAGCAGCGTCATTCTCACAAAACCTGCTTCAGACAGAAGAACATGTAGAAGCAGCACGTTTCTATACAAGTTACTTCATTGCTTGGAGATTTTTGGCTAAGCTTTCTAATAATTTGGCTTGCTTTTCACCTGGAAAGAGTTTTGCCTCTGAGATACTCTCCTGATCATTGTTTTGTCTTTTTTTTTTTTAAACAATTTTTCTTGGTCAAAGTCTTTTTTATAGTTTTAAGCTGCTGCTATTTATCTGAGAACCTAAGTGTGAGTTAAATTTAAGATCACTGCTTCTTAGGACAAATATGGAGTTTGATATAGAGAAGGTATGATACAGACATCCACTGTTTTCTTGGTTCTTTTTTTTTTTTTTAAAAAAACACAATAGAGACATCATTGCCTTTCCTACAACACTGATAACATCTCAGCCACTTGTACATTCTTCTGGTCTGCAGACACGTTAGAGGGTAGGCCAGTCTGGTCCTCTTATGCCTGGATCAGGCTTTTGCACCTAATGGAAAATAAAACATTGCCTCCACTGAAGGTGTTGGGAAAGGATGTTACAAAAATGAGAAGCCCCAGTGACTGAGTAGCAAATGTGTGTTTCTACAAGGCAATACAATAACAGATGCAAGAGCAACTGTTTTCCTAAACAAATATGCACAGAAAGTCCCAAAATATCCTTTTTTTTTTTTTTTTTTTTAAAAGAACTAGCAAGTTAAATACTGTCCAGACATTTACTGGCTTAAGCTTGAGGGCCTGTGTGCAGAGTATGCACACTGGGACTCTACTCTCTTCTCTCAATAACATTATTTCAACTATCGAGTCGTGTTGCCACTGGGAAAATACGCACATTTCAACAAAGAAAAATAAATTGCATTTGTGTTCTCACTTCAACTCCCAGTTTCTCGCTGGAGCAGTGCCAGGCCAGCTTTTCAAGGTGCTGACTATCTCCTCCTAGCAAACCAGAACAGATGGAACAGGGAGCTAGGCTGAGACTCGGCAGATAGATGTAAACATTTAAGTCCTGTATCAGACCAAATCTCTTTTCTCCCCTTACCCTCTCCACTTTGTGTACCTTGGATTTCAGAATGTGTACATCCAAACAGAGCAGCTGGAGGGAAACACGGCACACTTGGTTTGTGCCTTGCGCCAGATGCTGCTGTACTTTGGACACAGCCAGGATAAACAAGGCCCACTTCCCTCCTCTGCCATGTGCGACCTCAGGAAGATCACTCCACCTCTCTCAGATGTAGCTTCCCTCCAATGAGACAGGAGTTATCACTCCTTCCTGGGATACAGTGGTACACCAAAGGGTCTGAGATGGCCCAACACCAATCCATCCAGGCCCTATAAATGAGGTGAGCTCCACAGTTTGTGCTTGTGTGCATGCTCTTCACGTCAACGCACTCTGCCACTCTGCCAGCTTTACCACGACGGTCACAACAATCGCTTTTGGAGAAGTAACCCCGGTGCGTATCCACACGAACTAGTCACAGAAGCTAGTTAAACACACCACGGCATTTGGTAGCCGTGAGCAGCAGAGGGAGGGTGTGAAACACGAGCCTAATCGGAATTGGGGAGCTGGGGTGAAGAAGGTTACAATTCACATTTGGAGAACGCTTTTTGTATACCAAAAGCTTTCCTCTTTGTGAAACAAAAACTTCGTTCACTTCAGTTCACTCACCATGAATAATGAACTGGGGAATTAAAAGCTTTAAACCTGTTAAAGAAGTAATATTAACTTAGGTATAAATATAGCTGAAATAATCCAGACAGTTTTATGACCTTACACCCCCAAATGAAGGTGAAATGCAGAATTCTTTCCCCAGGAATAGTGGTAAACACAGCTAACAGATGGAAGAGCTGAATGGAAATTTCAATAAAGTAGGCCACAAAGAAGCATTTGTAAGCGCAGGGTTTTTTTCTTTAAAAAAAAAAAAAAAGAAAGAAAGAAAAAAAGAAGAAAAAAAGGCTAAAAAATGGAACTTTGTTTTATTTTGATAGAGTGCCAAAACAGTACTGCATTCCTTAAAGAGTAGAATAAAGGATCGAGTTAGACTGGCCTTCTCAACACCTCAGCAAAAGCCCCCATGGGTCTCATTTTGCTAGGATGACTATTTATATGACAGGTAAGGGAATAATTTTGTTGGATTCAGTTACACTAGGCCTCCGTGACCTCTGGGTCAAAAGAGCAAATGCAAAAGTGACAATGTGGATAATTGCCTGTTTAGGATAATGGAATACTGATTGAGGGTCAATTATTATAACACCTGAAAGATAAATGAGCTGATGTGAAAGGTTCAGCAGAGATAGCAAACAAGGAGAACTGTCTGCATGCACCATGCCATGGCTAATAATGCAGAGTACAAACTGTGGTGTTTGATAGCAGGGAAGCGTATTTCCTGAGCTGAACTACTAAAGCCGAGCAGTTTCCAAGCCCTGAAATATTTTAGTTTGTAAAACATGCCATAAAATAGAAATTCAGCTCAACTGACCAAAACTGCAGGATTAAAGTAATATTATTTAACATGCTACCCAATTAATTTCCATTATAGCCCTTGTCTGTGCCTCATGTTCCAGACTCATTCTTTCTTCTGTCTCTGGAGTGAACTTTCTTCCATTGCTACACAAATAAAGAAAACCAGTCTTGACATTTGTGTTTCTAAATCCAAGCAAACGAGAAACACCATTCAAGCTACTACTGCAGAGGGGCACTGTGGTTCATAGAACTTTTAAAGAACTGAATTTTGCCCGTAAAATCTTTTGGATCTTCTGTACATGTGGCTAGCTCAGCTACCTTGCTCTGCATTTCTTTTGGGTGGTGTGATAATTGAGGGGCTCATTCCTCAGTTTGGTTTCTTCCTATTTCTTGTGCCCAGCAAAAGAATGAGACCTTTCTTTCCTCTTTTATACGCATCATGACAGAATATGGTCTGGGTTGGGAAAAGGCATTTTTAAGGGGAAAGCACAACGGATCCCTCTTTAGTACAGTCCAACAAGAGGTCAGTCGCTAGTCTCTCCACTGCATGAAAGCACATCAACATCTACAGTGCTTTCAGGGAGCAATATGCTTAGGAAGCGTCCTTCACAGAGGCAGACAGCTAGTGTCCAGACACCTAGAAAGCCCACCTCTGATGTTCAAAAACAATTTCTGTATCATATGAAAGGTCCATCTTCATGTGGTATCAGATGAATGAGCAGTAAGCAACCCTTCTCCATGAACAGCAGAGCACTGGTAAGGTGCTCTTGAGGTGAATACTCATGTCAAACGTATGCCACAGCAAAAACTTTTTTAGAAGATATTCCACTCAAGTGAAATGACAATGATTCAGGGAATCTTCTGCAATAAATTCACAATGAAATAAAAGCCTCTCCCTGTGCTCTTCCAGAGCAGCATGTGAGGACTTTGCTTGCTCTTTCTCTGCAGTCCCTGTGTGAATATGGATCTTGTAAAGAGAAGAAATAAGGCCTGTTGGAATCGCTATGTCGCCAACAGAATATGTTAGAATACAACAGGCTGCTAAGGAAATGAAAATACGAAACTACATCACCTTGAAGGGGACCAGATCACTGTGCTAGGGTACTGCTAAGGGCTGTCACCCAGTTTGGCTACAACAGTGTAGATCATTACCAATTTGGGAGATTAATGTTCATGTAGCTACTGTGGTGAAGGTGGTATCTGGCAAAGACAGTAATCTCATATTTTAGCACAAATCTACCACTATAAGAAGTTCCAGCTATAATGATTATAAATGCAGTAGTACACTCTTTTTCTTTTCTTCAACCGGTGTACCACAGTGATCCTATTTATTTGTATTCATTATGTAAGCCAGGAAAAGGTGAATGACCAGACCACAAGAGGAGTTTATGGTTGGTTCTCATCTCCAATTGTTTTGATGGGAATAGTGCTACCTCCTCTGCCATATCATCAGCTATGTGAAGAGCAGCTTTGATGAAGCTCCCTCAGCTGCAAGGTAAAGGCTTAAAACTAATCAAGCTGATAAGAACCCAAGTATCCCACCAGAAGTACCCATGGTAGAAACAGCAAGGAAGGAGAGTAAGTCACCTGACTTCGGGTAAGAAAACAAAAAAAAAATCCCAGCCCTGGGCCACTGATCGAACAGTGTCTCACAGTGACTAATTTCTGACTAGAACCCTACTGCTTTGGTTTTCCTTTCCCTCAGACAAGATGAATCACTGTGTGCAGGCCGACAGAGAGAAACAGAAGGCATCCTTTTCCTGCAGCTGCCAAAACCCTCATGATTTTCCTATATGACAAAAGACCATCCGGCAGTGACGAGAGATTTCTGAAACTCACTGAAGTTTTCAGTGCTTAAAAGATTATTGGGATCTCCTCCAGTGTGGGGATAAATTAGCTTTTATTCCAAATATGATGTATTTTCTTTTCCACTGCATTTAGCTTCTGCAGGGAGCATACCTCTCAAATGTTCCGCATTTCAGGAATGGCCCTCATTTTAGTCTCAAAGCTATTTATCTTCCTTGCAAATTTGCTACCTCTGTGCTTTTGTTACTGAAAACTCTTCACAGCAAGGAAAAAAAAAAAAAACCAAAAACTTCTACAAGCTGAGCTTACAGAAAGAGCCACACACTTAAAGGAATAAATCCCTCAACGTTTTCAGTTCCCATGCAAATGTGTGTTTTTTCTCTCTCTGTCCCACATTTGGGTGCCACGCTCTGAGAGGCATGCACAAAGGTTTCCAGCACAGAGAGCCAGTGCAAGTTTTGTGGAGGCCCAAAAGCTGAAGGCAGGGCCCCCTCTTCTCTCCCACCTAATGCATGAAGGACCCGCACTGCTACTTGGGCTATCCTGGCAAAGCATCCCCAGGCAAAGCTTGTCCCTAAACCCAGCTGTGATGAGCGACACTGGATATTTCAAATTTGCATAAGTTGTGCTAACTGTTAAACACGGGCCTGAATTCTCATAAATCACAGGAACTGATTACTATTGTAAAACAGCACAGAGCCCTCTGGAAAGCACCATACAGTTTCATTCTGTACAAGTCCCACAGAGGATTCTTGTTCTGAGGCTGCTTGTACAACATAATCGAGCCTTCAAGAGCAGCTCTGCATGATGAGTGAGTAACATCCACCAGGTAAGACACGGAAAGTGACAGTTAAGACTACACAGATGCATTAAAAGAAATGCCACTGCTGAATGAATAGAAAAATAGGTGTGAGGGCAACTGATTTGCTAGCATGCATGCAAAAACTGCGAACTGAACATTCCTGTACCAGTGAGACAAATACCTCAGCCGCAAAAGAGACGAGCAGTGATTTTGCAAAGGGTGAGAGAGTTGGCGGTGCTCTGACTTGGTGCAGCTGCCTTTAAAACAGACATCCTACCCCACAGCCTGTTCTGAAAAGGCTACTACTGTCCCGGAGAAACGGGATGTGCAAGAAGCTTGTAAAACCTTGGACTTGGCTGGTTCTCTCAGGGACAAATGTAACATCTGGTAGTACTCTATTTTTTCCTCAATGTTAGTTTCTATCTCCTTACACCTTAGTTCCTATTTGTACAACTCAAGAGGGATGATCCTTACACTGTGGGCATCATCCCAGGGCCACAGAGCTACCTGTGAGCACTGGCATTTTGGCTGGTGTTGATTCCTGGCTCTACAGTTCCTCTGCATGGCGGGATGTTGCGAAGGAGCCGCCGGCTGATGTCTGCCTGCCTGCAAGGCACAGGCCTCATCACTCTGAGCAAGCTCTGACCCAAAAGCCTTTTGCTTCTCCTCAGCAGAGGACCAGAAGGTCCCTTCCAGAGGAGGAAATCTTGTGAAGATAGTTCCAAACCACTGTAAATCTTTTATCAGTCTGTCAGAAAAAAACTGAAAGGGTCTTTAAAGGGATTCAATAGAGACTGTGCAGAAAAAAATCCCCGCCGAGTAAGGGAAAGAAAATCTGGAGTAACGGTGAACTAGAAACCTGGGAACTCAGGGTGCATGGATGGGTAAGGAAGCAAATGAACCCTCAACTGTTTTAAATGGAGAAGAATATCTGCTGTTTAATTAAGAATGAAAAAGGAATGTGCTCTGTTGTATACGAAATGCAACTCGAATGAGTAGTTTAGGAAGAGGTTGATAGCAAACACATCTGCAGAAATAGCCAGTATAACTAAGACAGACCAAGTGCTGAAAGCCAGCAGGAAAAAGGAGACATTCTGCATAATAGAAACAAATTCCTGATGTTATCCCATCTTCAACTAACTTAAATAGCTTGAAAGATGGGAATAAACCAAAATCAGACAGTTCTTTATCAGTGAAGAAGTTGATAAGTCTACTCCGTAAGCTTGCAAAATTCTGAAAATCACTCATGAGGATTTAAGTCACTAGACATCAACCTAAAATAGCCTCATATTTGACTGTTTGCTGAGTATGCTGTAGATTGCTTAATGGAGTTCTGAAGGAGATTTTGCAGAACAATGGAAAGGTAAAAGGGGCTTTTGCTTTAGGTCTTTGGGTAGCAGACTGGGAGAATTCTTTCCCAATAATTATTTTAATGCTGTTGGGCTTCATTATAATACCAATTGACATGGTGCCAGGAGCTTTTTTTTTTTTTTTTTTTAATAATTGTGTTTCATTACCATATACATTTCAGTAAAGGCAAAAATTTTGGGATATTAAAGCTTAGATGTTGAAAAGGACTTTACAGTGATTTAGATGTTAAGTACCTGAAGTCAAAAGTGAACTTATTGAAAGGAACCTAGAAAAAGGTGTTTAGAGCTGTTCAGAAGATCTCTCATTTTCTTGTACATACAATATTGTTGAAAAACATGACATTTTTTCCTGTACCTTTTGTCTTTGATGGTTTTTCTCCTGGAAAGAATAATTTTGCAGGCTGCAGCTATGTTACTGAACACAAAACTGAAGCTTCACAGTCTGTGATTAAAAACAAACTTAGAAGCTGATTCCTAAACTAAAAACACACTGTATTTATGAAAAGTGAAAAAGGATTGAAGACAAAGCATCTTTCAGATTGTTTTCAGATAGTATGTCAACACTTCACGTTTCCTCCCCCCCCTTTTTTTTTGATGAACCATTCATATGCTGTTTTTATGCTGAACTACTAACATAACCATTACACAGAGAAAAGATGCACGCCTGACTCAAATGATTCTTTACCCTCACAACCCTTACGTGAAACTGAAAAGTTAACTTCAGGCTGCAATCACCATGAGACTTCTCAGCCATCATCATCATCACAAACAACACAGGCACCCTGACAGCTCTCCAATGTTTCATTGTACAAAAACCAGACATACGAATAGAGAGACATATCCGGGACAGCATCCCAGTTTAACTTTGGCACGACAGCTTAACATTTGGCATCAGTGCTGGCCCCAGGCTCACGTGACACGATAGGTTTCCCTTCTCGTTCTAATCCTTAAAAACCATGCAGCCCACGTGCCCTAGAGAGCTTCTTCCCTGCCTGCTTCCCGTGACCCTTACATGAACAGGGAACCCAGAAGCCAGGATGCACAAACGCGGCTGTGAAATGAGGGTTTGCCTTGCGAAGGCTTAGGGAAGTCAGGAGAATAAACTTGAATGTGACACTCTGGAGAAGGGAACATCTGAAGCCAAGTTTTCTGTAAAGTTATTTTGTGTCATCTTATGGGTTTGAGGGCTACAGTGACTGGGAGAAGAGGAAGGAAGGAACCACATTTTAGAAAAAGAACCAAAATATACTAACATCAATAGCTAAACTCTCTGATTAAAGGGAGGCTTGCAAGGAGAAACATTAATTAGCAGTTTAGGTGAGCACTTGAGACTTTCAAGTTTTTAATATACAGATTATAACAAAGTCATCTCTCCTGCTGTTCTTCATGAGGTTAATATTCACAGCACTTAAAAAAATGGTGACCTACCCCTGGCTTGGATGTGACATGCAAATGCTTAGAAAATCTCAGACAGGGGAAAAAGTTAATTACCACTGAAGGAGACAGTGAGAGCAATAGAAAAATCTTCTGAAGCATAGGCTTAGATTTTCACTGAGAAAAGCTAAGGGCTGCTGTCTTCTTTCTTTTTCACAACAGTACCTTTAAATGGTTTCTGAACTAAGTAGAAGATTGTGACATGACAGATGTGGGTAGTATGTGGTCACTATTGAAAAATCTGAACTAGACAGGAAACTTGAAAACAGAAAGTATGAGTTACCTGGGCATGTCAAGGGGGAGCAGACCCACCGGTGTGTAGTGACATGCCATCTTAAACTTCCCGCAGTGCTTAATCTGCTATACCAGAAAGGGGATGCCTAGTTTTCCCCTAAAGAGAAAAAAACTTTATTTTAACAATAGTCATTTACTTCAACAGGTCTGTATCAGTCTCTTTCCTTATTTACAGAGAAGTAAAACGCTTGCTCTTTAGATAACATTCTCTTAGGGGCAGGCACAGCTTATCAGAGCTGCCTGCTGGGAGCAGAGTGCACGATACAAACAATACACTTTCACCAACTCCATTGCCTCGAAATCCAACAACATGAGGTAAAGCACAAATTGCTTTCTGAGCCTTTCTTTGGCTTTCCTCAGCATATCAGCACAGGCTTGGCCCATTTACACTAAAAGTCAGAGAGAACGAGAGGGAGAATATGAGATTGTCAATAGGCTCCTCCAGGGAAAACCTTGACCATGGGTTGGGCATCCTGTACAGCAATTTCACCAGCGTTATACTGAGATGTGACACACTCTTCCAACGGGCTTTTAATCCATTCACTCAGTAGCATACAGAGATAAAACCAAGCAGAAGCCAGAAGCAAGAAACCGGTATTTTGTGCCACTTTGCTCTTTCATCGCTTGCCATTCACTCACTTAAAACTTATCCTCTCCTGCTGACTTAACTTGATCACTGTGAGTAAGTTCAAGGCACTCGTAACGCAGATGAATCAGCCTTTCTCAGTTGCTGTGTATTTGTATGCACGCAAAAAATGCTGATTTTGTCATTTGCCTGCCTTAGAGGACCTGCCCTCCCCACCAGTGCCTTGACCTGTCGTGAGCCACAGGAAATACATTGCAGACAAATTCCATGCAAGCAAATGACACTATATGGACTACCTGATGTGCCTTTTTTTTTTTTTAATTTCTTTCTTTTTTGTCTTTTCTTTTTCATATCACAATCCAGAACAGGTTGACAGTATTAATTACCATTTTCCCTTCCAGTTGTTTTACATACGCTTAGCTTTGAAGCACCCTTCTGGAGAAGTCCCCAGGTTTCACAAGAAGCCTACCTCTCTCCACAGCTCACACCTTTGCAAAGTGTCTCAAAAACAAACAAACAAAACAAAACAAAACAAAACCTGGGTTGAAATTCTGGAAGGGCAAGGAAGGAGGAGTGGGCCAGGAGATTTCTAGTACCACTGCCATTAGAACTAAAACACACAGCCTTTTCTGCCAGAGAAGTCCAGCCCTCAAACCCCTGGAGGTCCTGCAGCAAGAGACACTGCTTCAGGGCCACGCACACACAGCAAGCGAGGTCAGCCACTCTGTAGACTTCTCCTCTCTGCTTTGACAAATAGTCCAGCCTTTGCAGCTCCTGTACAAAACTAATAAACTTTATAAAACACCAAAATTACCATTACCAGGGGATACATCAATAATCCACGGATTTCTCTGTTGGCTGTGTAGTAGCTTGGTGCACTGTGACCCACCAACCTCAAAATTATAATCCCTTCACTGAAAGAGAGACAATTAAAAATAATATAATATTTCAAAGGTCTAAGTGCTCCCATATGGAGATCAATTCTTTAAGTGTTGTAATTTGCCAACTATAAATATTACTGGAATTGTTTTAATGAAATATCCTGTGCTATTATGTAAGTACAGTATTGTTTCCATTCACACTTCTGTTCTACACAATTATTCCAGATGTCCTACCCACCATCTCGAGATGTTCTTTAGGCAAAAAAAAAAAAAAAAAGTATACACACACACACACACACATTTAAATATAAATGTATATAAACAAATATATATGTGCATAAAAATCAACTTAATAAAATAAAAACTAACATTAAATGTTAACACTTAATAGAGGTTCTCTGGGCATGTCTTAATCTTCTTTTAATGAACTTGCAATCATATAACTCAAACCCTTAAATTATCATGATCCTAAATTACAATAAAAAACAATAATAAAAGTTTACTACAAGGTCAAAAACTGTCAAGTGCAAGCAAGAGAAAATACAGAGATGCTAAAGAAACAGAGAGGTCAAGTGCTTCTGAAAAAATTCAGGTACTGTACCTTCAGCTATATTGCAGCAGGAGGTGACTGGTTACTGCTGTTTTATTTAATAAGATTTCACATAAATTCCAGCTGCTAACCATGTGATAAGTCCATCTCAGAACACAAGGGCTTCTATTCTCCTGCCACGGTGTGATCCTGATTTCCACCCACCTCGCTGGGAGTTAGAGCCATACTGAAGTCTGAATAGATCCCATGGACCATTTTCCTGGGTTCACATTTGATTGTAACGTGTGAGCTGTGTGAATGAACAATCTTCAGATTTAAGGAAAAAAACCAACCTCGTTTTATGTTAACCTGTACAGGATACGATAATAATCCTGGGGCTTGACTACACAGCAAGTTTCTCAGCTGCTTTAATGCAGTGATGGCACTTTTTTTAAAAACAAGGAGGAGGAAAAAACAAAAAAGAAAATGCACTCAGGAAGAATAAAGAGATGAAAAGATTAGCAACTCTGACTTACTCTCTTCTTACTCCTTCCCCCCATTCTCTTTTTCCCCCCTGTATTTCAGTTATCCCACTTTTTATTTAAAAATTCTTGCATTTGTCTTAAGGGTCCAATCCTTAGCAAAATGCTGAGGGCCCAAAACTTTCTTCTTTCTGTAGCAATTTTACACAAGGAAAATACTGCTTTTCTGGACAACCTGTGCAGCTGCTCCGGAACTCTTACTGCAGCAGGTAGTGGTGGTTCCGTGGCACAAACAAGTATTTCCCCGCACGAGGAGGAGGAGGAAGTGCTGTTCAGCCCTGGCACTATACGAACAGGAGTGGGGGAAAAATAAACAGTTCAGCTGCTGGGTGATTAGCAAAAAAATTGCTACTTACTCTGCCCCTTGCTTAAAAAAAAAAAAAAAAGACATTTTTTCTGATATTTTTCATGGATGTATTTCCAAACTTCCGTTGCTCTCTCTCCAGCACTGTTTCCTCTCTCTCTTTCGCAGTTTTTTGTGCTCTTGGATGGTTGAAAATAAAATTTTTAAAACTGAGGAAATGAGGAAATACTTTCTCCCCAGGTTTAATGGAGGTTTTTGAAACCTCTTCTATTAAATGTTTAGTTGTGATAAAACCATTTTTGAAAGCGAATATTTACTATCAGTGAGTACTTCCTTCCGAACAAAATAAAGGTATAAAATAAACACAACACTTCATTTTCTCTATACAATTACACGGACAACACTGTATATAAAAGCGGTATGTAGTCATTCTACACTTTAACATTTTTAATCTCTTTGCAATGTTAAAGGAAAACTTAATTATTACTCATACAGTCTATAAGCCTTTCTCTGGAGACCTACATCAAGTATCCGTAACACAAGCTGAAACTACTTTTAATATCGTTCACTGTGCCAGATTTACTCTTTAAAAAGCAAAAGCTTTAAAATCATTACAGCATAAGTGTTTAAAAAAACATGCGTACAAATGGCAGACTTTTTAAAACGCTAGACTTTGCACACATAAGTAGTCGAGAAAGAATGTGACAGCCTGGGCTGGAGGTGAGTACACATCTGACTAGGTCCCATGCGGTCACAAAGAAATCCAGACCTGGAGACTCATCTGGAGCCTGCGAGATGAAGCACACCGAACATGCAGGGGTGAACTAACTAGGCAGAAATACGAATCCAGCTATTTGTAGAAATAAAACAAAAACAAAAACAAACAACAACAAAACAAAACAAAACAAACAAACAAACAAAAAGTCCAGGTGCTGTTCCAAATTCATGTTTCTCTGCCGCAACCTGAGTTGAGCTACAGTTGGAGCGCTTCTGCCTGTGGAGTTAGTACCAAGGCAGCTCTGCTTTGACTCAGGAGCAGCCTCAGCTTGATGTTCTCAGCATCTCCAAGCCAGGGGGGGCACGGACGTTTTTGCCTGGATGAGGCACGATAGTCTTTGCATTTTTCCCAGGGTCTGCATGGTGAGCAACTGCAGACAATGCAAAGGAGCCATGGAGGGAAGGGGTGGGAAAACTGAAGGAGGCTCACTGAAAGGGTGACCACGATAGCTTGGGATGATTAAACAAAAGGCTCTGCATCTTTTGATGTTCCCTTTTTTCTAATAATAAGATGGTCATCTGCATCCTTTGCTTTCTGAGAAACGCTGCTTCATTTCTCTCTCATAAAAATGGTCTGTTTCCTCTTAGCAAACAAATTAGAGGAAGAGGCCTATAATAATTTACAGTATATTAGACAGTTATTACTGTGCAATGATATAAATTGGTGATTATACTAAGCGAGAACTTTGGTAAAATTCATATACTGGAAATGGAAGTGTAACTTCAGGCCTGGTACAGCACTTCTGAAGTCAAATCATCTGGGGCAACATCTAAATTCCAAATCCCAATCACCTGACTCATTCCTGTAGTTTCATCATGATTATTCGAGCGCTGCCAGTGTGTTCGTGTCATAACAAATAACGAGGAGGAGAAGTTACAAGGTCGACTTGTGTGAATGTGATAGGCGCAATTGGGCCTTCCATGCCAATGTATCATAGCGAGACTCTGGGTCTTGCTATCACGACCTTTGCACATACCGAGCATTTCTTAGTACAACTTAGAACAGGAAAATGAGGAGAGATAACTTGTTAGTCCCTGCTTACCACCTGAAACACGAGAGGCAGAGCTCTGTAAAATGGGACCTACTTCACTGAGCTGATAAAATTCAAGAGTTCAACAATGTCACAGCCTGGCATCCGCATTAAACTTCATTTTTTATTAGATAACGTGTGCTACATTTTAATGGATGCTAATGTAAATAGATGTGCTTATTATGACTTCAGTGCACTCACATCAGCTTAATAAAGCATTTTTATTGTCATCATTTATTGCCACATTCTTTTCGCACTTAGAGTGGTATAAGTCCAAAATTGCCCTGCAGAACTCACTGGTTTACCTAGGTGTAAATCTGCGGTTACTTTAGATGTTTATCAGTCTGAAAGGGGACTCTGGCTCACAGAAACTAAATATCACCTTGATTTAAACACTGCTGGGTTTAAGCAGACTGCAACCAGATCCTGAAGAATCACTCCAGCTAAGAAGGAGAGTAGCAATCGTTTTAAGTAGGCAAGAACTCTATTCCACTATATAGTTTTGTTTTTTTTTTTTAATTAAGGTGGCCTGGTTTCACCATAAATAGCTATGAAAGAAAGTTATCCTTCAGAAGGTAATCAAACCATTCAGTCTCAGCTTGAAGCTCCCCTGTGCCTTTTACTTACTCTACCCTTGAGAATGCAGTCTGCCACAGTTCCTCTTCTCCTCCTCATTTTTGAGGCAGATTATCAATGTCGTTAACATTCCAACACCTTAAAGCACTGAGAATTGTTTTGTACACAAGAATACATAACGAAGGATGTGGGGACCACACAAAGCACTGCTGAGACACAACTGGACCTGAGCGAGTGCAGCCAGGTTTAAGGGGGTACGGCGATGTCAGAGAGCACCTCATGGCAAGAGAAGAGAAATAATGGGACCTCTCAGATGCATAGTGAAGTCCAGCAAGGACATAAGGAATGGGAGAAGATACACATCTACAGCTACAGAAACAAAACTGGCCTGACATTTCACAAAAGGTCATCAGATGGTGAGCATTCAGAAAATGCTACTTATATATCATAGAGAAAAATGATGACTCTAGGAAGACTGTTCCCTTGACACAAAGCTGGTGTGCTGGTCAAAAAGAACTTAGTTCCAGAAGAAGACCAGGTGCTATGACAGATGCCAGCTAGCTGAAAGCAGAACTTAACTACTGCAGTCCTTGCTTCTTGGTGGACACAATCGATCATAGCCAAGCACGAGAGATCTGAGAGGAGCTAAGCCCAGACTGGCGAAGTCCTTAACAGTACATAGGGAGACAGACACCAGAATAAATTACCCTGGTGTAAACGAGGGCATGGCTTCATGGCATGCCAGCTGTACCTTGACAACAGCACATGTGCAGAAGATGCTACATTGGATTTATCACAGTTAAAAAAAAAAAAAGAAAGAAAAAAAAAACCTACATGGAGGCATTTACCACAGAGCAGCTGAAATGCCTTGGGTATCTTCTGGTAATGTGTTCTATATGCAGGACCGGTGTTTTCCCCAGACAGTTTTTCCCTGTGTCAGCAAGCTGAGACATGAGAATATGCTTTCGCTTTGCCCAGTTATGGATGCTTTGTGCCTTTTTTCCAGCCAAGCTCACTCAGCTTAATAGCTCTCCCTTCCAGGTCTTCACCGTGACTCAAAATTTATGAGGGAAGTTTTCTAAGGCAAAAGGGCAAGCAGGTGCCTGGTTTCCACTGACTACCAGCACCTTGCTCCTACATGTGCTGCTGAACATCTCCCCAACCGGCTCTGTAAGTGCTTGTGAAGAGAGGCTGAAGAACAGGCAATCCAGCTGGCATCTGCTGCAGCCAACATGCCCACAGAGATATGAGAAACTTTCGCAGTGAACTCCCAAATATTCTCTGGATTTCACCTTCATTACAAATATGAATTTCAGGCCAAGTTTGCCAAAAGGTTCACAAAGATCTACCTATCTTTCTGCAAACCTAGGGCAAATTATGACTTCAGGTAAGAGCCACAAAAAAAACCCCAACAACAACAACAAAAAAACCTGTGGTTGTGTTTCTTCCTGAAGCCATGCAACTGTTGGCAGTTTGGCACCAAACCCCCAAATCAAACACAAAATGCAAGACAGGAACAGTATCACTCAAGGAATATTTCCTACCAACCTCTGCAGGCAAAAGCTACATATTGTTACATGCCTAGGAACACCAATTTGGAAGGCAGGGATAATAATGAAATACAAAAAGAAAGACAGGAAGCTGGGGTGAGAATCTCCTGATGTACTAATTAATTCTTGATTCATTCTTCCGCTGTAGGCGTATAAGAAACTATTAGGGAATTGCACAAATGTCTATGCAAGATGTGGGCTCATATTCTGGTTTCTGTGAATCTGGCAGAAAACTTTTATGCTGACTATGGCAGAAAAATTATTTAAAGTGACGTAAACAGGAGCAGTATCTGTGAGGTGCAAACATGCCTTACCTTTGACTGAAAAGAACCTACCAATTTTTAACTATTTTTTAAAGTTCAGAATCTTGAATATAAAGTAATGTAAAACAATGTGAAACTGAGGAGGGGAAAAAAAACAGCATGACCCCAGTAACACTCTCAGCTGAGTGAGCTCAGATTGATCTTTTAGGGAAGTTAACACTGAAATCAGACAACTTAAATTTCTTCTTCAGAGCTAACTCAGGAATATTGGACAAATGGAGAATGTTACAAATGCTCAAGCACGTTCAGTTCGCTGTGGGAGCTATACCCAGATCTTTTCCTTGTTGGTGGATGGTGCTGCACATCTCGTTGATCACTGAGTCTTATCATCCCATTGCAGTCAGCCGTCTGTCAATAACGCAGAAGGTCACACCTCTCATCTATCAGTAAGCGATGCGTCTGAGAATTTCTCCACATGAACGATCTCCAGTTCGAAATGGAAGCAGCCACCAAGCACTGCTTGGAACAGGCCTGCTGTTTTGCTTGCACTCCTCATGCTGCCCCGCCAGTTCCCTGCCCCTGGAGTGCCGCAGCACCACCGACTGGGAGGCAGCTCTGAACTCAAGCCTGAGACCTACCATTGACCTGGAGACTGTGCTAGTGTATTCTGCTCACCGGCAGAACACTTAAATGCCACTACCCCACAGCACAATTAACAATTCCAAGGTGAAAATTTTTGTATCGATTCCTCGCTCTCACACCCACACAGCCTTGTTGCGGCCATAGCTACTGAAGTTCTGCCTCTTCAAGGAATACGCCGTGGCTGAAACCGGTGCTGCCTCAGAGGCAGCATTTCACCTCCTCAAAGACCTAGCAAGGAGCCAGCTTAGTTATGCCCGCACGAAGCTACAAGCACTGCCTAAGTCTTTGGGAATCGTGGCTTTGGCACGGTTTTGTACACGGTTTTGTACCGGTTTTTGTACGTTTTTTTCTTTGTACTGAGGTTCTCAAGAAGGCTGGCATTAAAACGGAACGCCCACTTTTCAGAGACCCCAGCCAGGGCCTGAAGAAACGCACTTATTTCTGTTTTGTGCCCTGGCAGAGCCTTGAATACGACTGCTACATCTCACAGTACATAAGCATGGCTCTCACTCCACAGAACCATTTCGCTCACAATATTGTGAGAAAATATGCCATTTTTTCACAGATTTTGCAACAATAACTTCCCAGAAGCCTACCTTATGGCACCATATGTCTTTCCTGCAAAGAGTCAGTTGTGAGCTGAAGGACTTGAAATGTTTTCTGAAATGCCTACTTTGAATGTACTTCCACTGGATGACTGCTGTTCAAAAATGTAAACAAAGATTATTTAGGCTTCTTCATAACATGGGGTATCCTTTAGCACAGTCACATGTTTTCAAGTCCAATTTTAACGATGCTTCCTGAGATTAATTTTATCAGCAAAAGCAGATTGTGTGATATCCTTTATTTTTGAGACAAAAAAAGGATGGCTGGATAGTGAAATGCGTAACACAGAAGTCTCTTGAATTATGTAATTCCCCAAGCACACATTTATACTGAATCACATCTAGGTAAAACAAAGCTGAAAAAAAGAAAAAAAAAGTCTTTTTCACCTCCCATCTCTCTCATACATATATATATGTATATATATATTAAAACAAACAAACAAACAAAAACAACTGAACCCAAGCCATCTACTTTTGCGTATTCTTTGTCCTCAGTGTTCAGAAGCGGGATGTTTGGTTGAATTCTTGCTTTCTCCCATGTCTAGGCAACTTTCCAGAACTCCTAAGCTTAACAAGCGAGTTTTAGTCCTGTGTAGGTAACACACCTTTTTGCTGCTCATCTGCTTCCTTCCTCACATTTGGGCAAACTACAAAACCAGTTGCAATGAGACACTCCTTCACAAAAATGGTGCTGTAGTGCTGTCTTCAAAAACATAGATAAGGTTACCAAAAAACCTGAGAAATGATAATACTTTAGGAATCTAGAAGACAGACAAAGGAATTTGACAACTGACATACAGATACACCTTTATTTAGCCAACTGATGCCTCATTCCAAATGATTTTCTCAATGCAAACTTTTCTAACACCTCCTCACCTAACCATGCAAGAATGCAAAACATCATTCTACCAAATATTACCTCCTTGTCATTTGATTCTTCTTGGTTCTAATTAGCTCGTGTGATATACAAAGGGTAGCATGCATGTAAGCTGACAAAAGACAGGAAGAGGAAACAACCTACATAGCTCAAATGAAGAAAATACTTAAAATCAATTCTTTACCTTGGAACAGTTCTAGAATTTTGGAGAGAACCAAAATCTACACAGAAATATAACACAGTTAAGGAATTTACTTCATCTCATGACTCATCTAGTTTCTCTCTTCTACTCCTCCAGCTTTCTTATCAGGCTTCCATGTGCCTGTTTCACTTTTTGAAGGTCTTGTTGTTCCAAGAAAAAGCTTTTTGTTTACAGACCACTTGCCTCAAAACTTTTTTTTTATTTTTTATGACATGAGAAAAAAAAACAACCGACACCGGGAAAAAAGTACATTTCTTTATATCCATTTGCTTCTAAGATACTTCTTAATCTCTGCAATGGTTCTCTTCTAATCCAAAACCCTTGAGGCATTTTAAAAGGTAAATGAGTGATTAGAGGCATTCCTGCTGTAATTTATACACTTTGTAAACTCTAATTGTTCTGAGTCAAAGATTTCATTTTTCCTAAAGTGCCAGGTTCGGTAAGCTTGAAGGCACACAGAAAGATGTATCCCATTGGTCAGACTTTAATAGATGCTGGCCCACCTTGGTGTGTGTTTTGCTTCACATTTTAAAATATAGAGACTTCAGTTTGCCAGGGGATAGCTTCAGTTGTTGAAATGAAAACCATCTTTTCGATTATACCTGAAAAGTGCTTTATCATCAGAAGAAAATTACATTTTGAGTTTAAAAAACCTTGAACAGCTCTAATGTTAAGTCATTGCCTGAGGTCTTTTTAGATGCTTCTAAAACTTAAGATATGTTAAAGAAAGGATGAAGAGTACAAATATTAGGTCCAGTAATTTACTACTGAATGGTAAAAATCAAACAAACAAAACCAGCTGCACACATCAAATGCACGTTTCACTGATTCACTGAGAGCATGATGGCGTAGCACAATACGTTTTTTTGGTGGCACTTGCTTGGAATGACCATAGAGCTGGCATGTGGAGCTCACTCAGGAATAATATGGCCATTTTAAACTCTGAGTTATATATACATATACATATTCACACACAAATGACTAAGGAGAAACCTCTGCAGGCACAATAAAGCCATGCAAGTCAGCAACACTAGGTGGTGGCTGTACAGCAAGAAGAAACTAGCTTGAATGGAAGAAATTTACATTATAATTTATGGATGCAAGCATATACTATGCACAGAGAGGTGTAATAGGCATATCTCAAACTAATACGCAGGAAATGCATACATTTAAAATTTTTGCTTTAGGTACAACATACTTTTCTTTCTAACTACCGAGCAGCTAAAATCTTGTTTCCTCAGCCCAATGTAATTTCATGCTTAATTTACAGAAAGAGAATACCCCAAGACTGTCTGAAGGGGGAGAAAATACGGACAGCATAACACCAGTACAGGGACCTGCTACTCTGTTGTTTGGCAAGCAGAGGGGTCTGTGTAGTTTCTACCCTTCAGAGCATCAGAGCAAGATTCCAGCAAAAACACATGTTAAGGAGGGGGGAGAAGGGAGGGCTGGGTGTTCAGCTGAATGAACTTACTGTTACCTTTTTTTTCTAACATAAGTCTTCTTTTTCCTGATACTGTCTGAATTTGAAACATCTAATTTAATCCATTGAAGGGCCCCGTCTTCCTTTTATTTCCTGTCTGTACTGGAGCAGTCGCCTGTTTCAATTATGACTTTCTCCAGCTCCTACATTTTTCGTGCTCCAGCTGGCTCAAAGTGCACTTCCTTGGAAGGTAAAATGCACTAACTGTGCTGATCAGAGACTGATAGCTGGAAAGCCACAATATTTAATAGCTGAGCTGATAAGAGGAGGGGTTAACAAAAAAAAAAAAAGACAAAAAACCCCCAGCCCCCAAACCCACCCAACACAACTTTAAGCCTGAACAAAAGAATATTATATAGCTGCGTGGTCAATTAAGGCCCCATTTAAAAATACATATATATGTAGAACTGCAGACTGCTTACATAAATTCATACTTTTATGGTAAATTTCAACCACTTCCATGCATGTGTGTTAAATGCTTCTTTCCTGCTTTGCAGTCAGTTAGTGCTGACTGGGGACTAACCCGGCGCAATTATTTCGAGGAGGAGGATTGTGGGATTGATATGGCACTGCTGCAAACCCTGCTCAGCTAAAAATAAGATTGTTTTGTAGTCAAGACGGCAAAAGGAAAAAAAGGCACTGGGCTGTAAACACCAGTGAATGTATTTTTCTCTGCTTTATGAAAACCACAAATCTTTTTTTTCCCCTTTCCTTCTTACTCACAGGGCAGTTTAATTACAGTTTAATCTCTTTCAGTAAGCACCCCTGGAGACCTTATTGTCCAAGCACTGTATTATCAAGGCTACAGCTACAATTTACTGCAGTAGGTGGGGGCTCCCTTTAGGAAGCCCAGAAGGTACCAAAGAAGGCAAAAAAAAACCCAAAAAAACAAACAAAAAAACCCCAACCAAACCAAAAACAACCGAATAATAATAATAATAAAAGTAGTTCAGTTACTTTATTACTAACCAACAGTGCAAAGCTTTACTAGACCCTAGAGGTACTAGTTCAATAATTAGAGAAACACTGCAGAGGCGATGGCCAACACTCTCCCTCTCTAACGCTCTTGCATCAGTAAAAATGAAACCTTGAAGGTAACAAAATTGTTCAGTACCACAGTTGCTGCCACACTTCAGATACATGGGGGGGTGGCAGGGGAAGAAGTTAATGAAGAAGAAAAGCAGCTTGCTAGGTGTGAAATGCAAAGCATAGGTATTTTGTTTTACAGGGTAGTATCGAAAAAATGCAGGAACTAGCCAATTAAAAAAAAATTCAGAGACCTTTGCCAGCTTTGTTTTCAAATGAATTTGAAAATATTTCCCAGATATGTGAGAATGACTTTGGATGTAGGGGAAAAAAAAAAAACAACAACAACAAAAAACCCAACGAATCTAATTCAAGCTAGCAATGTGGAGGACATCATAACAGCTAGCTTCTCCTGCTGTTTATATGGGTGCAAGCAGTGAAACAAATGTAACTGAGAAGAGAATTGATCCCAGTACGAAATTACTCGTGCCATTGAAGAAAGCACAGCTACCTGATCTTTCAGGTAGGGCTTAACTGTATGTTTGCACAGGCAATCAAATTACATCCCAGGCACACAGCATACAAACACGGTGTAGTGAAACCTAAGTGATCTGTTACTAATACCCAGCAATGATACTTTTCCAATTATTTTTGCTTAAAACACCGAACTCTGCCATCCCATCTGCACTTTCACAACTGTTTGCTGCACGCTGCAGGAACTTGTTGCCAAGTGCACAGATACAACACGGTATGTAGACAGTGACCTAAAGGGAATATTTATTTCTATGGAGCATTGTAGGTTATGGTTACAGCTATCAAGCTGTTTCGGTCGTTGATTTATTCACCCAGAAGGACAGAAACAATATTTTTCTAAATCTGTTTCCTATTAACTTGTCCTCCCCACTGCCATGGCCACCCCCTTCAAGATTCCTAAAATGGACGAAGCCTCTTCTTTTCTCAGCTACAAACCAAGGTATACTGTATATAAAAAGTCCCTCATCCTTGAGGCAATGATCAAGGAACAGGATATCCTGGTTAATACTAATGCGGGAAGAAGGCTTGCTCATTCTCACAGACTTTTCAACCCGCTAGTGCCTTCTGAATCAGGTTAAGGCACACTTTCCTTTTCTTCTCAGGGGTGTGTGTGTGTTGGGGGGGGCGGGGGGGAGGCAGAAATTATTTTAAAAGCAAAAGCTGCCACGAGACGAGGGAGCATGGCACTACAAATTTGTAGTCCCTAACAGGCTGCCCATGTTGTCCGTGTTTCCAAAGAGCCGTGCTTCCCGAGGTTGCGCAGCTTCCAGACAGAACCGCGTGCTGAAGCACATATTACTGAAAGCAGTAACAGCAGCAATGATGACAAAAGGTATTCCAAAATCTGGTTCCAGAACGGGGAGAAGCTCACAAACAACCTGCAATTGTGGGTGACAGAAAACAACACACAAACAACCCACAAAAAATAGTAAGTGATATTCCAGCCCCTTTTCTGTTTCTCAAACACAGAGGCTGGAGAATGGAAAGGCAATCTACGCTAAAGGGCAGTCAGTAGTGCACAGCAATGCAAACTGTCCATTTTAACACTGACGAACATACCACGCTGTTCTGATATCCACTGTTTTGTCGTCCCTCAATCTCTGTTAAATTACTGTGGATTAAGGCAGACGTTGAGGAGATAAGGTTTTTAATAACTGCGCTATTTGCCAGAGCAAATGTTTATGCAAGTACCGCATCACCTTGTTCTTTTAATTGGTTAAGGCATTATGCAAATATCAAGATCTAATCAATGGCAAACATGTTAGCCACATGAATAACTGAACAGTCTTTGGTCTTACTCCTGTTTAACATGTATGGTACAGGTGGGCCTTGGTTACACTTGTTTTATATTGGTCTAATCTCACTAATTGAAGGGGAAATAATCCTGATTTATATCCATATGAGTCAGGAGGGCAACAAGAACCACAATCATTTAAGCATTAAAAAATAACACACAGAAAAGCTTTTCCTGTTAGATACAAATCACTGTGAGAGAAATAAAGCCAAACTTATTTACCTACACACACAGCTATGAACTCACGCAATGAGATTATATTAATTCCCTACAGTGTTACAAAGCTTCCTTCTAGTGAGTCAAATAACTTCATTAGGAGAACTTAGTCGGGGAGAGAAAAGAATTAAGCTTCCACAATCAGTTCAGGAACAGGCCTGAATTCATTCTCTCTTGTTGCAGGGTTATTTTGGACTGGTCTTTTTTTTTTTTTTTTTTTCCCTTCAGTGCTATTTTCTGAGATTATTTTTAGGCCAGTGTAAACCACTAAGATTTCAGCCATTTTCTCCACTGCCTGGACTTACTAAATACCATGCCTCATAAAACAAGGATTTAAATCTTCTCAGAATAAATGCATTTTACTTCTTGTGCTGCCCCCTCCCTCCCCACCCAAGGTTTCTGCTATAAATGGCTGCTTACAGACCAATCAAGAGCATAAAAGCAATTGAATAAATAAAACTATGAAGTAAGTGTAAAATATTAGTGTCCAGACACGCAAGACGTATGCAGGTACTATGAAATGTCCACAGCTGTATGGGCCTGGAACTCATGCGGTGCCACAGGTTTAACAGGGCCCGCTACCAATAAGAGTTTTATTTGCTTAATAAATTACATTCAAAAGCACAATAGTCCGGGCTCTTAGCTGTAAAATTGCCAAATATTGTCAATGGCTGCTCTCTGGTTATAAATAGTAAAATAATGTACAACTCATTAGATTTTTGATTCCCTGTGCAATTCTTTCTAACTATTACTCAGAAACATAAAAAGTGACTCTACATGACATTTTATAGAGGTTATAAATTGCTATGAGGAGATGACATGGGATAAATTTGTAGGCAGGGTGAAAGGGACCCAGCCAAGCCAAATGTGTAAATTAAGAGTTCGGGCAAAGTGTGGGACTACATGAAACAATACTGAAATCATAAAGATAGACGGATAAGGATTAACTAGAGCAAAAAGAGGTTTATGCTGATGGAAAAAACACTAATAGACCTCTCCACTGAAGACAGATAAGCTAACTGCGCCTGGTAGTATATAAAAATCTTAAAATCAATTCCATTTCAAGTAACTTTAATGTCCAAAGTAAGATTAATTAAACCTGGAAAAGCACTATAGAATAGCCATTCTCATTTAGATGAGCCAAAGTTGCAGGATTTTCTATTTAGTTTTCAAGATGAATTTTGGCAGCTGTACAATAATTTTACTGGACCATAGGGAAGATAAATGTTTCACTGGACAATGTTCCCAGAAAATTAAACAAATTCCTTATTTCTTTTTAAATAAATGAATTGTTTTTTTTTCTTAAAGACACATAACGATGCTTTTGCACTATGCATTTAAATACTTAATCAACACATGAAAAAATACACTGAAACTGCCCAATGCAGACTTGCAGGACCCATCATAGCATTTCCTTTTAGCATTAGGAAATCAGGCTTTTCCTTCACCGCATATATCATTCTCTTAGAGCGACATTAATATCCAGAGGATACTGCACACCAGTTCTGCTACATCACCGCATGTAATCTTGCAAAATTCTGGATGCTTTGCACGGGCTAGAGTCCTCTCAGCTCCCAAGATGAGATCCTCAGCCTGTGATCATTCCCTCACACCTTACCAGAGGTCAAAGTCAGCAGGGGTACTTCAGAAGGGTGAACTTCTGGGACTGGGATTCCACCTCAATGGCTGAAGCACTCAGTTGCAGTATCAAGCACTGAAACTCGTGTATTTCGTTCTCACTAGATAATAAATTGACTTAACAAAATGCAAAGCTTCCCAGAGCAGCAACTAAACTGTGTCCCATGCTTCTCACAGAGACGTTCAAAACAGAGGTTTTGTCTGCTCTGTCTGGACAGCGTTAAAGCTGTCTTTGCTTGGGCTGAAGCTTGCATGTCCTGGCCAAATGATTCCACATCCCCAGAGCTATGCAACAAACATGCACCTGAACATCTTGGTGTTTACCTTCTGCTGCTGGGACAGTATCTAATAAACATCCCTCTACTAAGGAATGTGCTGATTCTTTTGGACAAAAACCACAGTAGAAGATTGGAAGATATTTTGACAACCACGTTCACAATAAAAGCCTTCCTTGACTAACATAATCACAGCTGTAGTGGTGGTACAATAATAAAGCAAGATAAGGTTTTTGGAGAAGCTCTAGGATTTATTAAGCCAAACAATATAGTTTGGAAAAAAGAAAAACAACCTAATATTTTTACGACAGCCTTCTTTCAGGTCTTGAACTACTTCAGTTAGTGCAATAAATGGTACTACCTCCTTCTGGCAAACTATACCCCACCTGCCAGGTTTCAAACAAATACCCTTTCTCTCTCACTCTCCTCCTTCCACAAACAACAGGCAAGATGCCTCACAACACCGAATATTTCCCTTGATAAATGAATACGGTGCAGGAAAAGTGCTCCCAGGGCAATCGCAGCAGCAGTGTAGTCCAGTGGCAGAATATCAGACTGAGATTTTGTCCTACATGTAGCCCTGCCACGATTTGACCTTTGGTACTTTTCTAACTACTCCCTCTTTCATCCTTTATCTGGCCTGTCTATAACAGATTGAAAGTCCTTTGAGACAAAGTCCACTCTCTTCCTACATTTTTGTGTAGTGCCTAACACAAAGGAATCCCAATCTGCTTTTAGCACTGTGCAAACACACAATTAAAAATGCAGCTTCTTCCCCTGGGACTTCACAATCTCAAGCAAGAGACAACAGAGAGAGATACATCAAACAGACGGAAAGCACGAGTTAACGCAGAGCTCAAAGCGGTCTGTCTGAAAATGAGGAGTCATTAAATGTTGGTTTGCTTCACAAAATACAGCTTTTACCTAATTCTGAAGGCCCCCACTAAAACACTCTGAACTCTCCAGTGGTCATTCTTCTATCCTCTGAAGTGAGGATAAGCCAACTTTATGGCAGAATAAATGGGAACCCTTCTCGGGGGACTTTTTTATTGCTTATAAATATGCATAGTGGAACTCCCAACTATGAAAATGGGATATGGCCAGTCTTTTCTCATTTGAGCAGTTTTGTTCTAACATTACCATGTACTCTTTGTCGGCTGTTGTTTCCATCTGTTGTCTCTTAGATTTAGGCTTCTGAGAACAGACCACCCTTCTGCTGTGTGCATATTGTACCTATAGACCAGAGGTCCTGGTCTGGGAGATAGGCTCCAAAGTACTACCTCAACATAAAAAGAAAAAGAGAACATTTAATAAACAATTAAGCTCAGTCAAATATCAACCCCTGTTCTTGCCCACGTGGATGTGGTAGGGGAACTAAATCAGCTTTGTCTCATCTTAAAGTGGACACACAAGCATTTGAATTCCCCATGAGCTACAACAGTTATCTAAAGAAAGCCCAAGATATCTGACAAAGGTGCTCATGGGGAAGGTGCAATAGATTTATTCTACGGAAAAAAACCTGGCCAAAGATCTGCTGCGAGCTGGGACATTTCCTATGCTTACTGGAATGTCATGAATCCCAACTGAGTCAAGGGCAGCAACATGAGTCAAGGGCACTTCTGAGGGATGAATTTTGCCACCTCCTACTCAACTAACATTTTTTCCATGTCTGAAGGAATCGGGTCCTGTCACTGTAAGACCTTGAAAAATCAGGACCTTGTAGAGCTTGCTAACTGACATCTCCCTCATTCATGAAAAGTATAATATGCTGGGCCAGTAAATAGCTATAAATATAATTTTTACCCTGTTCTTTTTCCATATTACTGGCTCCTGGCCACCTGGATTTGAATAAATCCATCACCAGAAGATTCCACATGTTTGCTGTTTGAGCAAACATCTGTTGGTTATGTTCCCTTGGGAGTATGGCCTGGCTGCTCCACCAGTCAGTTTGGTGGCTTGGTTTCCCTTGTATGCAAATACATGTTGCTTTTATTAGCTTGCTCCTTTTCTCTCCAGCTACGGCAGAACCCACATTGCGCGCTGACGTAAGCCTGAATGCTTGATGCCATTTTATTGCTCTACATAGCTGAGTCTCATTATTCTTTTGGAGGATTGCTAGCTTGCTGATTGTCCTAGTAAGGACTTCAGTGGCAATCATTTTCTGAAGGATTACTTTGTTTGTTTGTTTAAATGTTGGGGAGTTGTCTAGACCAGAAATATCAAAGTTTTTCCATTAACATGGTCACTTTTTTTTTTTTATGTTTTTAAATTTTTAAAATTATGTTGAGCTGGATATATGCCACCCTCAGTCTACTTTCACCACTGCTCCCACTAAGATCTTTCTCCCTTCTTGTTTGTCCAACTTTTGTTTGTTTGTTTGTTTGTTCTGTCAAGGCTTTTCCACCCTATTATCTTTCTACTTCTTTCTCTGCTTTCCGATAGCCTAGCCTCTCATTAACCATCTCCCACTATCTACAATAATTGGCAATACAATAAATAATAATTGATTACAAAAATCAGCAGTTGTATAACAAATCCGAAATGAAAGACACACACACATATATATGTATATACATAGGTCATTTTGAGCTATAGCTTCAGGCAGTTTGCAGACTCAGGAAGACAGCGTGGAATCGGTTATAGGCTGTGCATGCATGAGTCAAAACATATCACCGGTCTAGACACCACTGCTTCAAGCTTTCCTCTGAGGATTCAGCTGTCTACCAATGAAGTCAGTCTCCGTGTTCAGGGAAACACCAGGCAGAGATAACACAGAGATTTGTACTAGTTCTCTCTGGTGAAAGATAGAGGGTCCAGAGAGAAAGAATCACTAATTTTATTCATGCAACTGATTCTGTCCTCTCTTTTATTGAATAATCTGTCTATACTGGCAACCTGAAATTTCTTCCCCCACCCATTCTTTTTCAAATATGCTTGTCTGTTTGAGAAAGCTCTCTTGCAAAGGATTGCAACCAAATTTCTAAGGATGAAACACCTAGAACACTGTTTCAGACAACAGATTTTCTGTCACCAATTCCCCAGCATGATTTTCAGGTTTAAAAATATGCCAGAATATTTGCATATTAGAACTGTTTTGGAAGTACTAAGGTTGCCTTATGGGAATAGAAATGTTTAAAAATGTGATTTTTCTCTCAACAGGTAGTGCTGGTTATTGTCATTTTTAGGGAGAAAACGATTAGTTCTTCTCAGAGCTGCTTCTATTTGATTTTAAAAAGCAGCAAAGGTCCACTTCTAGTGACATCTGTAAGGGTGGAGTCCTCACAAGAGGCATCCCTGTGGGCCCACGGATCAGTCTGCATGGACGGAGTGGCAGGATAAAGGCGAGAAGTACCGAATGCAGAATTTGCTTCATCAGTCAGTTTATCAAAACAAACTCTTATCTGGCTTGAGGAGGCCAAACAGCAGGCTTATCTCTGCTGAAGAACTATTTTTCTGTTTGTTAATTTTTTGTAGCAGAGGAAAATCTGAAGGACAGCAAATCAATTAAGTTCAGTTTCCCTTTTATTTTTCCCTTTCCTTTCAAAAATTTAGCTTCTGGATTTCTCGGGAGGGAGAAGCAAACCAGGGAAAAAAAAAATTCACCAAGTGCTGACTGGGGGTTCACATTTCCTACAGCTATCAGAAGACACCTGGTAGTAGCCTGGAAAAGAAGGCTTGTGCATCTGTGTGAAGACTGAAGCCAGCCCCTCCGGGACACGTGTGTCCCGTAGAGAGGGATGCTCGATTCCTCAGATTCACGGCCCAATCTGCTGTTCAGCTGGGAGGGAGCTGTATCCAACTTTAGCTAACGTCTGCTTGTCACAGTTTTCATATGAGGAGCCAACAGCTTTGGCTTTTTAGAGGCACCCTACATTTCCTCTTCTTCATGTTAATTTGCTTTTTGGCAAAAGGTCTTACAACAGAGCAGAAAACAGTGCATTAACCAGACAATTAGCTGAAGTCTAAAACTGACTGAGCAGGCAAAAATGAAATCAGAAGTCCTCACCACCAGCAATGCATCTTGCGAGCTGACTCGTCCATTAAGCACTGTGGCCACCTGGGCTAAACTGCAATGAGTGCTTACTGCCAGCTGGCCTTGTCATCGCTTTCCCTCTGTGGGCCACAGGCCGTGCAGTCAGAGGAACAGACAGATGATAAATTGCAAAAAGAATTAGAAGACCTGTTGTCCAAGCAATTGAATTTTTTCAGACCGAAGAAATGGATATTTTTCACTTTGAAGGAAGCAAGGCAGCACATCTGCTTCAGCCTCAGAGCTAGAATAACTGGGGAAATCTCACACCCTCACTGTGCATACGTGGTGCGAAAGGAGGGGGGGCACCCATCAATCAAAGGCAGCTGTCTCCACCAAGGGCAAGGAAGCTCCAGTGGCTGGCACAAGGAGTCTTCTAACTTTGCACGAGGTCTTACACTATTTTAAATAAGACCACTGTGGTGGTGTGAGTTGCGCAGCTCTAAACCTGTTTGGCAATGTCTTCCCCCTCCACTTGTTTAGGGCCCAGCAAAGCATTTCTGCTTGCCCTTCTGTTTAAGGTCTCACATAGGTCCTTTGAACTCAACAGACTGTTCCTGTGCTTAAATGCTTTGCTGAACACCAGCTGGAACAGTACCAGCTCAGCACTGATATGACCCTCCAAGTGCTGCACGGGTGTAAGCGTACCTTGTGTGCTGGCACTGTATTAGATGGATTCCCGGTTATCTCTACCAATGTGAGAAGGCACAAAGAAGTCAGAAGATGAGCACCTAATTTTAAGGGCTACAGTTATACGTGCTTAATTGGTCACTGCTCACACTACACCTTGCACTGCTGTCAAACTGCTGTTTTTTTTGCCCAGACTTCTTTCTCAGAAAATGCTCTGGCAGAAAAGCTCACAGGATGGAAAGAGATGCAGGAGAAGCAGAGCCAAACTCCTCGAATCCAAATTCCTAAAAGGTGTGTTATGGAATGAAATCTCAGAATAACAAATGAGCGGGACTGCTTTGGAGATACTTCCCCACAGCTTGAAACAGAGATGTGGGAATGTCTATGCTTGTACTCAAGCTGTTTGCATGTACATTTAGTAGAACACTAATATTCATCACCCGAGAGAAACTGGGCTGATATTAAAGCAAATATTTCAAGAGAAGATTTATGCCCAAATCTGCTTCTATTTAAATCGTTTCTAAAATATGAGTTCATTCACCCCGTGCCTAAAGCAAGGACCAAAACAAAACAGCTGGTGCATGGACCAGAGGAGAAAGGCACACGCTTGATGAGATGTGCTGCATCAGCACTTTTACGTATGACTCCGCACTAGTGAGAGCTTTGTCCTGACACCAGCAGCGTGAATTCAGGTTGGTTCCTGCTGCTCTGATTGCAATAGAATGTGAGACCTGGGGCCAAAGAGCACAGGAGGAAGGTGCCACCATCAGCCTCACCTGCCACTGCAGCATAGCAGAGAGTCCAGGCCAGAAAGATTCATACCCTTTGCTAAATGATGGACTTGCTCACACTTCCAGTTGAAACTGATGGGAATGATTTCATCCCCAACAAGCCTTGCTCACTCAAAATGAGCAGAAATCACCTCATAACTCCCTTGCAGTGGTGAGATTTACAAAAGAGACATAAGTGCCAGGTTCTTACTCATTCAAGCAGGACTTAAGCCTGGCAAATGGCGCCAGCAAGTTCACGCACCTGCTTGCAGAAGAGGGCACACTGTGGGACAAGGAAGTCATCCTGGTTCTTGCCTTCGAGTCTTTGGCACTGTTTGATTATGCACAGCACCTTTCCTTCCCCATGCACACCACTGCTACATCACTGGTCGATTCATCCAACGTGCAGGCCTTTCTACTATCTTTAATAATTATTCCCCTCGAAACATCCACCACCACCAAAGATTTCCCAGGTTACAAGTTAACCACCTGCTGAGTGACCAAAACATTGGCCCAAAACTTCAAACACATTCCATTACTTTCATATGTGAGTAATTTTATGCTCAGGAATAATGTCACATGAGTCATATTATCCTTTGAATTCATTGTCTGAAGAATCAGAGGCCAGAAGTATCCTCAAGTTCAACAGCTGCCATGTTTTCCTCTCAGAGAAAAAAGAAAAGAATGCACTATTTGCTTTTTTCATGACGATGGCCAGAAATACTGCTTTTTTATTTTTATTTTTTTTAAATATTTGACGTAAAGGCTTATAACTAGAAAAATTTACCTTGTACTTGGAAATTTTTTCCCTTGCTTATATGGATAAAAAGTCTCCACAAATAGCAAATTTGATTGCTTTTCTTTAGCAACATTAAACTCAACTCATTTTCATATATTAATGCAAAATTTTTCAAATGAAATAAGGCAAGCATTTAACTTATAAGTTATTTTGGCATTCCAGTAGGAAAACTTGTATACTATCATGATACAAAATACTGGAAAATCAGCACTATTGATGCTTGTTACAACTTTTATTTATTTATTTATTCTCAATTTCCTGTAACTTACTTGACAAGCTGGAATCAATCTTAGTCTTTCTAAACTCACAGCAGACGTAGATGGTACTTTCTTCTAAAGAATTACTCTGCCAGTAGGTATCTTCTCTAAACACATAAATATTCAGTGTTATTTCCAGACCCTTACTAATACAAATTGCACTGCAAATTTCAGAGCAGTAGTGAGAAACTGCAATTAATGAAAAAAAATAAAATAGTATTGTTCATGTGAGAAAACCATTGCAGCATGACCTGCCCTGGCTCCAATTCAAGTAAGTCTTCAAACACACATTTTTAAGTACGAGCACAGATGTTGTTGTAAATAGAAAACAGGTAAGCTACCCCATGAGAAATGAGTAAACTCTGCATTGCCCCAGATTAGAAGCACACAGACTGCCTTCACCTGCCTTTGCCCTGATCTACACCACTGCAAATGCAGAAGCTGGCTTCCCGGGCCTCTGAGCCAGCCAAGCCTCCATAAATCAGACGACCAAGTTGGCCAACAGACCACCATAAGAAAGCTTCAAGGTTTAGTGACACAGCCGCAAGGATGGTCTGTGCTGCCGGAACCACAACCTATTTGTTGCCACAATGACTACACGCCAGCTGTTCCTAGCAAGAGTTACTCTTCTTCTGGCACAATTATGCTGTTACCTGGATCAAAGACAAGACTTATAAGTTCATTATCCACTAAGAGTTCACACATTCTTTCTAATATCTCCTTGACAAGTAGTAATGATAATATTAATAGTTATAATTAAGTTACTTACAAGATCCAAGCCGGTCTCCTAAATCAATCATCTGGAATACACCTCTCTGCTTAGTTCAAATAGGTCTGGGCTTCTTCAAATACAGACGAGCTGAACAATCTGCTTCTTTGCAATATGTAATACCTTGAACCAAAGTAGCTTAAAGATTTCCTTAAAGATATGTTTTCTCCTATTTCACCACATAATAGGCAACACAACTTGACAAAAGGAAGACTCCCCTGCCTAGGATAATGACTTGCTATCCAATCATCTGAGCCAAGCTGCCACTGCACTTGACAGGGACGAAAAAATAAATTGCTAATTGGAATGCCCTTCCTTGAAGCAATCATTTTCTTATTTCATTTCCAAACTTAGAGTAATTAAAAATTTCAAGAGATACACACTTCTGAATTCAACACAAAATAGCTGCATTTCGGTAATGCTCCTTGCATACGGGCTGAAGTCTCTGCAACAGGCAGCGTGCTTCAGATAGAAGTTATGGTTTACTCTGACACTTGTAATTGAAACATCCAGAAAGAACATGATAATTACAAATGGAAGTTCATTGCAGGCACTTTACTTGCAGCGGGGCAAACTGCGTAACTTTTTGTGCTCGTTTGGGGATTAAGGCCCTCTGAGCCAGCATTTACCAATAGCACCAGCAGGTACACCTCATCGGCATTCATTTGCAGCTGTGCTATCAGCTTCGTGTCTGAAGGGGATTACATGTCCAGCCAGCAGAGGCTTCCAGCCCTTTACAGCAGGCCAGAGGTACAAGCCTGGCACCGACTGATGAACGGACACTTGTACTACACAGACACAACAGAAGTCATTTATGGTGCAGGTAACAAAGTCTTGCAGGAATGTACATCAGGTTGCAGAGGAGGCATGAGTAAAGAGGTTTAAAGTAACGCCTGCAGTAAAACTGGAAGAAAGGCAGCATACCAAACACTTCCCAGTTCTCAGGGCATCTGACTCTGAGTCAGAATCAGCCTTCATGCTCACCAGTGTACCCTTAATAGGCTGAATAAAAATGTCGCTATCACGCATTCCAAATGTAAGACAACACTGACATGCCAATTCTCTGATGCAAGCCCAACTGACTTTTTAATAAATGCTGGGAGGACAGGGGATGACTAAATGCCTATCTAGCATTCTTTCCCGTAAAGCTAAAAATAGACATAGGTATACCTTCTGAATGGAAATTAACTTCTGATCAAATTTAGTGATAAACTGCAGCCACTCTTTACTACAGAGATGAACGAAGACATATTGGCAAATAACATAATCTGCCCGTCTAGATGTAGCATTTCAATGCTGTCAGTTCTCAGGGTTTTCCTGCATTAAATGATTGCTCTACACCACTTTCCTGTATGTGATATCCTCTGAAGTTTATGTACATTTTTGCTTTTTAATCAGTGTGTTGCTGGATCAATGTTATGTTTTAAATACTGCTTACATTCAATGTCACTTTTTCCTCTCTTGTAAGACAGACTAATTCCCAAACACCGACTTTATTGATATATGCACTTCCTTTTTAGCTTACAAGTAGAGTCTCACATTAGTTTTCAGTCTTATGTTAACATTAATAAAACATTAAAATGTTATAATAAAACCGACAAGGACACAACTTCATAGACAAATGGCAGGCTAAATCAACAGATGAGAGATAGCAGCAAAACACAGTATCAACTGATCATCAAATTGGTCCAAATTGTCTTGCTTTTCCCAAAATGCAGGCTTTGAAAGGCTTAGAATCAGCCCTAAGAAAGCATTCACATTATGACATACCTTTAAATAAATTGCTATAGCACACCTCCGACTGCCTCCACTCCAGATATTGTATCCTGTGCAGCCTTACTGGTTATGAGTTACACCATCAATACCCAAGTTAGGGACTTATCTGTTACTTCTAGCAAATATTCTATGCATCGCACGAACACGCAATTTTAATTCCTTCAAAACTGTTTGCAAACTGGGTCTGTATAGAATTAATAGCTAAATTTGATACATGTATTTTTTGTTCTTCTGTTGACATTAATAAAACTAGAAGTGGAAGAGAAAATCCTCCCTTTGAGCCCCACAGTCCAGGCTTAATGCTCTCCTGTCACACGATCCATTAATACTCGTAGCATTAATGACTTTAAAAATAAAAAAAACTCTTCATGCATATATGTGCTAGCAGGCAACTATTCTACATAATATGCAACAGTGTCAGGAAGAAAAAGTACCTGTGATTTAAGAATTTAAAATTTAAATTCCCTGCTTGAGCTGGGGCGAGATTTGCATAGAGGTAGTACAAATAAAAATCCAAGACTCTTGATCTTCATCTTAGCTACAAGCAATGCAAGAAGAAAGTATGTTGAGATGAAACTACAGAAGAACCTTTCTTTTCCTTCCACTTAGGTCTCAGCATTTGAAGAGTGCTTCTTGTAACCATCTAAAAAACTGCCTTACTACCATTCTTTGCAGAGATGCTACAATTACTTTAGATGGTAGTCTTGTAACTGCTACTATGTCCTTGTCTCCTCGTTTTCTTGTTTGTCTGCATCTACTTGTATTTTTACTTTTTACTCGTAAACTTTCTGGAGTGAGTTTGTACTTTTGCACAGTGTTTAACAGTTCAAATAATGAAATTCTGGTCCGGGAATGGGTTCCCAGTACTACTGCAACAACAACGACAACAAAAAAGGCCTATTGACTAGAATAGTGATCTGAAAAACGTTATCTCCATGTCTAGGATGCAGCCCATCTCTCAACCAAGTGTCTCAGAGACTTTAAGGATTATTCAGGGTATGCAGGAAAAATCTATACGAAATACTTTGAAAGCCAGGAAGTTCACAATTTACAGAAGAATCATCTGAATGGGAGGATCCTTTTTAAGCACAGCCCTGTTGTTCAAAAACACATATCCAAAAGGACCACCAATATTGCACTGTCCCTGACAGAGGCAAGATTTATCCATTAAGAGAATGCAGTGGATCAGAGATGATGGTGATGAGGCTGGTAACAGCAGCTGTAGTAGTGGAAACTTCAATAATCAGGCTAGGAAAATGGATGGAGCAGCAGCAGGGGGAGAGAGGGGACATGGAGAAGATGCAGGAGGGAAAGAACTACATATTTTTGATAACAAACAACAAAAACCAGACTTTATAAACTATAAGAGACTTTGTGAGAAAGCAAAAGAGGTAATTGTTCACATTCCAAACATTTTGATATATAAACTGTGCAACCATTGCCCATGAATAGCCCAGCTGTTAACAATTTTTTTTTTTTTTCCAAGATAATAATCAAGCTTCATGCCAGCAACTTTTCTCCAAGTGAATGATATTTTGAAAGTCTGGTCAAAACATAGCTGTGACATAATAAATTTTTAAAGAGCGCAAGCGACACTGAAAAGATCACAGTCTGGGTTTGAAAGAAGACCCAGTTTATAACCCAATTAGGAAGAAAGCACTCCCAGGCTTTCACTGTAGTGGAATTCTCAAAGAGGCTCCCAAAAAAGCCAGTCCTGCACGCACATCTGTTTCCAGTGCGATGCTGGTATGCAAACTATTGTCTATTGGAAGGGTGTTGTGGTAACGCTTGCCAGGGTTAAAGACTGGGTCAATTTGATCAAGAAGCTAAAATTAGCTTCTGTGTGTTTTCCTGAAAAGAAAAGAAAAAATACTGTAAAGCTCTTTGTTTTCCTTCAAGTCTTGTTCTCAGATTTCTGTTCGGCCGCGTGAACTACCATAAAACAGACTGTTCCAAAACCTACTTCTTCCTTGCTTGTTCTTTTTAATTGATACAACAACAATAACAATGCCAGGCATTAGCTTCTACAGAACTGAACAGTCTGATTCAATATTTCATTCATCACAAGAGTTTAAAACTCACTAAGGCACTCAAAACCCCTACAGTAAGATGGATGTAAGGGAAAACTTTGCCGATTGAAGCTGAAACAGAGTATTTCTAGCTACTAAGGAAATTCAGAAAAAAACTTCTACTTTTCTGGCACTGATAAAATTGCACGTTTCTGGAAATGTTTTATTGCTTTGTCTTTAAATCATATGCACCTTTAACTATTCCTCACTTGGATCTGCTGTATTACAGTCATATACACAGACTATTTTTATGCCTTTATTTACTTAAGGAACACAACCGTTAATTTATTCTTAAAGCACTTAATTAAAGACCACTTCTTTATATGCAAATATTTAATAAATTACATGCTGTTTGCATTGTGCCTGTTTTCGAAAGCTTTTAATTAAAATACTTAAATTACTGAAAAGTGGAAAAAAAAAATTAAAAAAATCACACTAAAACTTTACCTGTCACATACCATTGGGTTCAATCTTTACTGACCTCAGAGTAGCAGGTTCAGTTTGGGAAAAGGATCCTGCTTTCCCCGCAAGTAACAAACACGAAGGAAAAAAAAAACAAAAACATTCTCCTTACACACATTTTCTAAGGGAGGCTCTTCCAATGGAGACAGCTAAAATGTTTTATTTTAAGGCATTATAACGACAAAGATGTAAGGATGAGAATATACAATAGAATATGAAAAGCACTTACAAAATGTTAGCAAAGGCCCTGATCCTGCAAATAATACTTTGATGACTATGAATAATCCCAAGAACTCCAGCACGAACTACTTCACATGTACAAATGTTTGCAAGTTTGGTGCATCACTGTACACAGAATAACAGTAAAAAGTTACTGTAAATACATATTTATTGGTTGGAATTTCTGTATATTAGGAGACCAAACCTTGATTCACTAGGATGTGCCTTCTCAAAGCAATTGCTCTTTAAGCTGGCTTTAATTTCATTGAAACTGAAAGCCACAAAGGCCCAAGATGTCAGGCTTACACCATCAGAAAAATCAGAGAATTATTCCATTGGCTCTGGAAAATAAAGAAATTACTGGAAATGTCTTTCATTTCAGCCACTATGTACAAAGCAGCCTGGGACCAACACTGCTTCTTCGTTGTGGAATTTTCTTCTGTCCACAGAAATCTCCCTTCTTTTCCTAAAGACTAGCTAATCTTTTAACACTCAAAACTCGATAGGTTCTCATAGGGCAGTTTGGGATGACGTGTTTCTTTCTGAATAAGCAGTAATTTTCGACCTCTTTTGCTAGCTTAGCAGTAAAATGGAAAAAGTAGAAAAATGCTAGCTTGATGTTTTCTCAGTGTTCAACAGGCTACCTTGAATTTAGTGAATAATTTTTTCTACCTCTTCAGCTATAGATGCAGGACCAAACTTACGCTAGCTGAGCAGAACTCAGGTCTTTTGGGTTTTGAAGACTGTATGCTTATTAACAGGCCTTTGTTTCTGCATTAACTGCACACATCGGCCTGCTTCTGTTGTTCCAAACACAGACTTGTCCTCACACAAAAAAAATCTCTATCAGCTTTTCTGCAGTTCTTCAAAACTTGCAGGAAGTCTGTCTTTTCAAGACAGAGAGGGCTTAATAGGTAGGAAGTTAATATCTATGTTTTCTTGTATTTCAAACTGTATATACTACATCTGCCTAATTTTTAATCTTTTACTTATTGAATATCTAAATCCAGTGTAGGGATGTGATGTACTATCTATATTACCT
The DNA here is from genome assembly GCA_013399475.1 of Chauna torquata. Lineage (NCBI taxonomy): Eukaryota > Metazoa > Chordata > Aves > Anseriformes > Anhimidae > Chauna > Chauna torquata. The sequence goes on along the minus strand of VXAL01001185.1, from coordinate 246,571 downwards.
TCATCATCCTTGAAGAGAGGATTAAAAAAAAAAAAGACACACAATAAAGTTTCAGTTGTAGTCCTATAAACTGGAGTGAGAAAAGCTTTACGGGTGTCAGAGATAAGGACTCTGCATCCGATATTGCATCTGCTATTCCTCCTTCCACCTCCCAGTAGCAAACAGTTTAAACTAATTTTCAGCACAAGCCTTTTTGTGGTGAGTATTTTATGGTGTACCTCCTTTTATTTCTTAAATACGAGTTGCTCTATCTGGTGCTGATCATGTCAAGTCACAATATTCCTAGTAAAATCAAAGGCCACTTGCTTGCTTAAGGGCTGGGAGCATCTGGCTCTACATGAAACGTTTTCATGCAGTGTTCCCATGGGCTTTCTGGGCCACAGATTGTAGCTCAGGGGAGCTTCTCCTTGGGAAACAGGAATACAGACAGTTTTTTTGCTTTCCTGGGAATGTTCAACATGTCTGTAGTTTTACTTGAGGTAAGCCTATGAAAGAGAGACTGAGGGATTCTGAACTACAGCGAGTTCAACTACATGCAAATTTCCATCTGGAATTATAGCAACACCTTTCAGTTTCCCAATCAAGACACCTGGGCCCAACCCAGAAAAAAAAAAAAAACCTGAAAAATTATTTTATGTATAACATCAGTCACCTTTAGAGATGCCTTTAGGCAAAGAAGAGTCCATCTTTACTGAGATGAAAAAAGTGTGTAGCAGTGATGGAAAACAGGAAACCTAAGGCACTCTTTCTCTCGCTTTTGGGAATGAGTTTGTGTTCATGAATGATGTATATCCCGTTTTCCAATGCAGTCTCAGTTTATCTCTCTACCTCCTAACGGGGTGAGGAAATCAAGGGACTCACCATTGATCTCATCACTTCAGGAACTTTAATAGTTTTCTGCAGGAATTGTAACCCCACATGGGGAAAGGGACCAGAGACAGCTGCAGGCACCCAGAGGGCTTCCTGGTTGTTCAGTGAGGGCACCACTGTCCCTCGGCACAACCTGGGCTCTGCAGCTCCACAGCCAAAAACCACACAGGCTTCACCAGCCTAAATTCAAGGAGGCAGCTCTCAGGTGCATCTTCGGAAGTATATTACATCAATGACTTTTCAAGACTAACTGTGATCTTTGTAGAGATTTTCAGGACCACCTTTCCTTCTAGTTCCCACAAATCAGGTAGCTGGAGATTAAAGGCTTACTCTTTGCAACTACCTTTTTTTTTTTTTTTTTTAAACTACAGACCAGGCACGTAGGAAAAACCTTGTAAAATGATCAAAACCTTTACTATGGCTTTCAGCTATACAAGGGTGCTTCAAAAATGCTTATCTTTACATACAGACCTTGTGAAAACTTCAGTTAGTGTTTTAGGTAAGAAACCATTCCCTCATGCTTTGTCCTACACATCATTATACGTTTGCCTTTTTTGCAGCTACTGAGGAGTATGCAGCCATTATTTGCTTTGGATAAGATACCTTCTTATTGTGCATTTCTTATTGTGTGCATTGCCCTGTTATTAAGGTAACTTGAAACAGCCACGTGCAAAGTAACAGGGGAAATCTCTCTCAGTAATATACCTCATCCTATGGGCATGATTGTGTCCACCTTATTTGAGCTGACTATTATATTATTACAGAAATGTTCTTGTTCAAGTGAAAGTCAGTATTTTTTCTTAAAACAAGCAGGTTATTAAAAGACAATGTTTTAACTGTAGTATAGGCTCTCACATAAGTACTAAAAGGAAGGAGGGGAAAAAAAAGAGAGTTTGCTAAATTAGATTTTTGTATTTAGCCAAAGTCAAACACAGTAAAGCACCAAAGGGAAAGCTAATGTAAAACCTGCCGAATAGCTTCTGTAATAGCACCATTTGATGAGCTCCTGAGAAAAAATAATCTGGAAAAACATTACAAGTGGGGGAAAAAAAACCAAACCAAGGAAAAAAAAAACCACAAGAGTTATCATTTTCTAAGGATGAAGAGCTAGCATTTTCTATCTGCACAGCCACAATCGAGATCACACATTCACGCAGTAAGGTGTTATGGCCACACAAGGAAGGAAGTCTTCAGCTGCTGAAGATCATTAGCAGCAATGAGGGAGGCCACCGTCAGTCACTTTGGACTGGTTTCTCTGGATACTTGTACAAAGGACGGAAAATTATCGGCGCCACTGGGCCTCTGCCCAGGTCATCCTACAGCTGAACACACGAAACGTTATGCCATGAAAATGAATGCACTGGAAGGAGCCGAGGGGTGGTTTGAGCCCCTGTGTACATTAATCACCCTGAATGGGGTCTCATGCTGGGATTCACAGCCAACGCAGCCAGCAAGGTTGACTCCTTGGAGAAGGGGAGGCGTCAGAATAATATTAGAAGCATCAGATGTCCTCCCTTTCCCTGGTATGGAAAGCTCATCTAGGAGGTGTCAGGATAAAACATGAGAGCTGCAGTTGTACTTAGCGACAAGAAGGAGTGATTCACTGTTTCATGGCACAAGTGGAGAGGGAGGCTGCAATAAAAACTTTTACAAGGTGAGATCTAAACCCTGAACACAGCACAGGATTACAAAGCCTTTTTTGTCTTTTCTCAAGTTTTTTTTTTTTTTTTCCCTGAGAGAGCTGAGTGTGTTGTAATTAAACTGTAAATTTCTTGAAATGAAAGCACAAATGATTATGTTCCTGACACACCTGCTTTATGAAAGTTACCCACGCGCTCACATGCATTTTTGTTGACCTGTACTCTTAAGAAGGAATCCAAAAGACTTAAACCGGAAAAGTATGCTGCAAACTGCTACCCACGAATGGCCTTTTAATTATTAAGGAATATTACAATAACAATGGAATGAAACAAACATGGTACCATCTGCTGCATGTCTCCTGGGGGAAAAAAGCCAACCACCATATATATACGCTTCTGAGAAAAAGAAACTGTTTTGATTTTATAAATATGGAAGTATAACTGTGCTGATATATTTATTCTCCACAAATATTTGTTAATTAGCATTACTTGTCTGATTAATTTTTGGAATGTACTAGTAACGGTAAGACCTCTGATAGTATTACTCAAAATTTAACGGGTCAAAGCAGAAATATATCTGCCTGACAAGACCTGATGAGCCAACAGCAACACATTAATATTTCACATATACATTCTATTCATTCAGGAATTCAGTTATTTAATGACAGCTGAAAATCAGAAGAAATCATCACAAAATGACAAATTACGCAATTAAAGCACTAAATTTTCAAAGAAAAATAGGAGAACCAGAAATGGAAAAAAGCTTTTCCTGTGACCTGAACATGCTCACTTCTCCAGCTACAAATTCAGGATTATTTCTTACTTCTGCTGTCCAAGCAATTCCAAATTTCAGACAAGCCTCTGTCTTGCCCAAATATAATAGAAATTTAATGTGAAGCCAGACCTAACTCCCCAACACTCCCTTAAAAACCCAATGCTGAAGTATGCCGAGATTCCACTTTGAACATTCCAGTAGAAGGAAGAATGTTTTATTGACAAGAAAATGATGCTTTTAAGGCAACGTAGGACTGGAGAGAGTTAGGATTGAATCATACTGTTCTGTATTTCATGGATCTGCAGAAGAGCTTAGGGTGCTCTATGGTGCTCATTACCGTTCAAAAAAAGAATAGCTTGCATTCAGCATTTGTTGTACGTGTGCCATGTTCTCCAAGATGTGTGTTATATCTACTTTCTGCTTTACTGTCATGTCACTCAAAGCAATAGAATATCTTATTCTACGTGAGACTCTCCTATATTCATTTTCCCCAGTCAGATAATCTTCTATCTTGGCTACAAACAACTACATCAACGTTTTCAAGTCACCTCACAGAGATTTAGAAATATAATTCCACATGTAAGTGCTGAAACAAAATCGGGCCCTGAAAAATTCACAGGTGTTGAACACTTTACTCATTGTGGAAACTGGGAAGGATTGCTTGTAATCTCCCCTTGTTTCTATACGCTTTTCCCAAGCTTTCATTATTGGCCATGGACAGTGACAGGGAGTTTAGCAAGGCAAAATTCTTTTTCGAGCCAGCATGGCAGTGCCTATGAATAGTTAATACACTGTTGAAAGTTCAGTATTTTCATACTACTTACTCTCAACATTTCCTTGTAATCCTCTGCGATGGCACATTTCTCTAATCCTCCTTGCTCCATCTGTAGACCACCTGGAGTTTTAACCTGATATATCCCTGATCTGATGTTTCTTTAGCATATACATAAACTGATTTATTTTAACCTGATATATCCCCGATCTGATGTTTCTTTAGCATATATATGAAATTGCTTGCACACAAAAGTTTTGCCGACTATTTTAGTTCACCTCTCTCTATTTTCCCGCTGGGTAGGAAAGCATTGGCACTTCATGTCAGTCACTGTGCTGGTCTTTGTTCAAGCACAGGGCTGATGGCGGTTTCCGGAAGAATTCTTTGGAAGCCAAGTGCCTTTCTTTGCACCTATTCTTGCTCCTACCTCCCAGTTTAAAACAAATTCTCTCTCTCTGACTTGCCATTTACTTCCTGTTTCAACTTAACGTGTTTAGTAAGAACATTCCAACCTTCTCAAGCTCTCAGTTGCTGTGGTGCCAGGACCATGAAGAGATAGCAGGGCAAAGCACAGAAACCTGGCTGATGAGTACAGATTTAGGGTTCCAGCTGAACTCCTCTGGAAACAGAGTGCTGCTTCAGGCAATTTAGGACATCTGCTGTCCCAAAGTCCAAAACCTGTTCCCAGCAATGGTAAGGAGCCAGTTCCACCTCCAAACAGGAATTCAGCACCCTAAAACAACGAAGAGGAGTGGTGCGCAAGAAAGGTCTCAGATAAATAGGAATTTTAACAAAATGGAGACAATCCAAATGGAGAGATTGAAGTGTTATAGATTGCAGGATTGACATCCCGAAAGAAGGAAACAAGCAATTCTAAAATTACAAAATTATTTTTAAAATAAGAACAAGACGGACACGTATTGAAACATTTTCAGACTTCAGAGTCTCTTTCAGGGTCTGATTGCTCTTTCCTAACTTTCTGGGTTTTGTCCCTGAAGACCTTTAAAGATTGGAGAACTGTCCTCAAATACGTGTCTGAGGTTGAAATGACAAAGAGTTTCAGAAGAGGGTCTTGGCCTCAAGAAATTTGCAGCTGGAGTTTGGCAGCCATCAGACCATAACATATGCTACATCTGTTGAGGAAAGTTTTCAAATGAATACATGTAAAAATGGCAGTGTGGAAAAAAAGCAGAGTTAATGCAATACTGATCATCTGGCCCCTACATGATGACAGTATTATGTATTTTAAGTTTACGAGCCATACAAATGCTATTACATATTTTAAAACATGTTAAAAAATAAAAGTAATTACACTATTATGGTGACAGTTTATTGTTTGCAGGTGCAGAGGGCTGGAGGGGCTGGCTCTTTGGATTAAGAAGTGACAGCACTGGCAGATACAGACAGCTGTCAATCATCCTGCCTAAGTTAGAGCAGTACACCAGAGATGATGCAACAACCAGAAGCGAAAAGCACAAGTGTAGATTAGAGAGGAGACACGAAAAGCTAAAGCTGCAGTTGGTGGATGTGTCTTCAAAAAAGTGGTTTTTTTTTGCCATCCTCAAAAGGATTTAACCACAGAAAATACAACTGCTCTGCCTGGTATTTTGTCTGGGTTCCTACAGAAGCTGTCAGGTTATGCTGCCAGAAATTACTAGGTAAGCAGCATGCATGGGCTGTGCTGTCACAGCCTAGACAGGTGTGCTCGTCCCACAGCTGATAAGAGAATTTCCATGAAGCATGAAGAGCAGCAATTCTCCCTGTAGTCCTCTCTCACAACAATTTGTCCTGTGAGCAACGGAATTAACGATGCCTGTCTTCTCACAGATTTATATTTTTTTACGTCCTTCCCCATCTCAGCTGCTCCTGCTCTTCTTATATTCCCTACACACCTCCCCAGGCAAGAGACAGCCTATGCAGGAGCCAGGCAAGTGCATACACGTATGCAGTCCAACCAGGCAACTCCTGTCAAACAGAATGGACAACAGCAAAATTGTACTTACCATTCCCTCAGTGGGACATTCATTTCAGTCCCTCTCCCTTCCCCAGCCACTGATTTTCAAACTTAGAGAAAATTAATTACCTGTGAGACTCCTATTTGAGATTGTCTACCAGGTTCAAAAGTCCTCAGGGAAGAAGAAGGCACAGAAAAAGTGTGATTGCCTAAACCTTGTTTCCTTAGGAAACTGGCCTAAACACACATTCAAATGAGAAACACCAACCGTAGGCTTCCTCTGCTCTGGTCCCTTAATCAGCTAACATTAGTACTTGTGTGGAAACAGGGGAGAAGTTCATTGCCAGGGAAGGTTTTCCCCTTAAAACATCACTACTGTTTTCAGCCTCTTTGACTAACATCAGTACCACTACGTTCTGCAAAAAGGTCTCACCAAGAGCAGAGCTACAATAAGGGAATGCCCTCTCAAAACAGCCGGAAGGGTTACGGGCAGATCTGGGTGAGAAATCACTATCTTGCTCCTCATAACCTTTCTGCAAGGTTTGCAACTTTCCCACTTTATACCGGTATGAACTGAAGCCTTTTGAAGTTAATGGAGGGAAGACAAAACAAAACAGATGGCTCAGGAGAAACCTATCCCAGAACCACTTGTGGCTCAATGTGTAGAGAGCCCTTGCCCCTCTCTTAAATCCCTAGTCCAATGAAAACACAACGGGGGCTTGAAACTTAGCATTTCAGATGCATATTTTAACCTTAGTGGCTATTCTCAGGTGGTCCTCATGTATCTTTTTTGTTGGAGCTGTGATACCTTTGTATAAATATTTTCCTACTTCTGAATCAAAGAGCATATGGCTCTACAGAGCAGACACCGAAAGTTTTAGGTGGCATATGGGAGACCAGGGTCAAGCCACTGCTTGCAAAAAAAAAAAAATTCCATGGAAGAGATCTGTAAATATCCATTTTAGGATACCTAGTGATATGGTAAAATGTACAGCTATAATGTGCAATTGAACCTGATTCATTAGTCTAAAATGGGCAGAGGTGTTAGAAGTAATGAGGGCTTAAACCAAGGTTTTTTGACCTCCAAAGTGAAAAGCTTCTGGCCCTGTAGTTATTCTGACACAGGTCTATCCCCTTCAGCACAGAAATTCTGTCTTGGAGCTGAACATACCTTTCTCAACAATTTTACTGACATGGATATGCTCCCGCAAACATTTGATTTCAACAAAAACACTTTTTTTTTTCCCCTGCGATAAAATATTTAATCAGAGAAATCCCAAACCAATCTAGTCATTGGAAACCATAACACAAACCAATGCCTTTTTGCTCTAGGGGATAAGAGGTAACACTTCTCCAGCCCTCTCATGCTCTTTAGGGCAGTGTTAGAGGAAGAAGTCCAAGATGTAATTTGATTCCTCCAGGACCGAGTGCTGTACTAGTAGTGGACCACTCTGCTGGCTCCAAATTTAAATCGCTACTAAAATAAATTAGAGAACTTTTAAATAAACTTTAAAAGTTAGAGATTAACCACATCAGTTTAACAGGTAATGAACAAGAGTGTGTGCCATTTTTGCTCTAACAGGAATGCATCCATCAGATTGTTTAGTTTAAACGGATGCAGAAACCAGAAGCAGATTTGCCATTAAACACCCTCTCCAAACCAAGCAGAATGACGCTCTGTTTTCACTGATGCAAAATGCCCCCAGACGGGAGGCAGGATGACTTGAGGTGGGGGAAGAGAAAGGGGAGTCATTAACGTCCTTGTATAAGCTCATGTTTTTTCACTGAACTTTGTAAATTTTATCTTTTTCTCCCATAAATTTCTATTGACTGTACTTGTAAACCACTCATTTCCACTGCAGCCATGCTTTAATTCAGAATGGAAGACACCTGAATTACATAAATCTCCAATACAAAGTAACATTTTCTGTGCGAAGTAAAAGCTGTCATGAAAAAGGTAATGAAGAAGAATAGCTTGTGCAGAGGGCTCTAATGCTATCCAGCTGCTGCTATATGGCATTTGCTGATAAGACTTTGTTTTAACTTTACAATAGAGAAAGTTTGGGAAAGGTTAAAAATCAAAATACAGGAAGTAAAACTCTTTATACTTCATCTGTTACATTTCCTCTTAAGTAGCATTTATTTTCCTACATAATGTAGTTTTCCAAAAAGAATGTGTGTGTGTGCCTTTTGTTCTTTTTTAATAAGAAGAGAAGCAGCATTTTAAGTTGTGCTTTTTAGGTACATGTTTTTAGGCAGCGTTCCTATTTTTGCTGGGAGACTTAAAGGAAGGGATTGTGGAAGAATGAAGTAACACAAAAACACCATCGGAATTATAAAATGCACAGTACAATTCACAGTTGTGTTTCTGGGATGCTCTAATCATAACGCTGTCTGTGACATTGCTACAATCCTATAGCTTCCACTACATTTTAAAAAAGGGTTACTTCACACTAAATTAAAAGTGCCACGAATGCACAAATAAAGTGCTATCATTATGCTTATTTCTTCTCACTGTTTATGCAACAGTCACCTGGACTGTGCCATTGAAAGACATTTTACCAAGAACTTCATTGACAATTACATTAAAAACCTGTTTTTTCCACAAAACTAGAGAAAAAAGTATTTAAAATGTCTGAAAAAGAAACATAAATGTTAAAAGAAGCATAAATGTTAAAAGGAGATAAGAAGGATAAACCTGGCTGAGAATTGCAGTTTCACAACTGAAATATTTTCTTTTCATGTTAAGGTGAAAATGTGGTAATACGCTACCTTGCCACAAAAACGAAGATGACCTTGATTAGAATCGGACTGGAAACAAAAGTGAAACCGACTACACTACTTTTATTTCCAGAAGGGGAAAACCAGCAAAAACACACAGCAAAAACTGTAAAAGATACCCCTAGAGAAAACTTGCAGTGTTACTGTTTCATTGACTGTATCATGAATAGCCGGGACTTTGAAATATATTTAAAATTAACCACCTTTTAAAGTGGCTTACCCTATGTTGCAGTGATAAATATATACATCTCCTCCCCCGTATTTTTTAATTTATAGCTCCTATAAGACAGGCCAGAAGAGGCAGATATCTATCTTACATGTCAAAAAAAAAGTACAGGCTGCTAGCTATCACCATGGAGCCATGAGAAGCTCCGTTTTGCCCTTGCAGTATCTCATTCGAGTTCAGCATGAAGACTGAGAGAGAGCAGACCCCTGATGAACAGAGCAAACCACAGTCCAAAAAGGTTAGCATGCAAACTCCTTCACACATTGTGACCATTTACTGGTAAGCCAAACTAACCTGTTGATAGTACCCTTTAAAAGCAGTTTTATTAACCTTGATGACAGTCAGATGTATTTCCAAATACTGAAGTCGACATCAATAATCTCTGAATCAAGCACTACTAACATCTCCCTGGGGAGAAGTGGGAAAATGCTCTTGTAAAGACTCTTAATGGCAAACCTCTGCTAGCAATTATTTCAAGAGACAATGAACATTTGGCAAAAAACGAGGCGGCTTTGTTGAGGCAGCTTAATGATGTAGGAGCCAAAGAGTTAAAGCAAAGCTGCTAAGTTGTGCAGACCGCCGAAACCTTCCTGTTGGGAGTTCCTCTCAGAAGGAGTGGGAAAGGAACAGTATTAATAGCTATTGCTTTGCTACACTTTCCCACAGGTCTGGACAGGATCTCCACAGCAGCTTTTGCCTTTCTGAAAGGAAGACCCGAAACTACTGCAGACGTTGAAAATTCTGGGCCTCACAAGGAGGAAACGGGGGGACCTGAAAGACAAACCAGGGGCTGTGCCATGCATTATGACTGCCCACAGCCCTCACAGGAGAAAAAAGGGGGTGGGGAAGTGAGAGAAACAGTGAGGAAGAGGAAGAGAAGAGGGAGCAAGCAAGCAACAGCAGCACTGATGTCAATGACAGGTAGCTGTCACTTGGAGGCCACTCGTGCAAACCCACTCTTGCCCTGAGGAACCTGAAGGAACATCCCCTCCCAGCAGGAATTAGGATACAGGAAAGGATTAAAAAACCCACAACCCTCAAAACAAACAAAAAGCCCCTAAACAAATAAATAACATTTCTCAAGATTTTTACGAATCACCTCATTTTACACACTTGAGTCAAGGTTGTTTTTCCTCAGAGTTTTACCTCTGGGACTTGGAGGCAAGCGATAGCCTGAAAATACTAACGGTGTCCTCTTTATTACACTAAGTGGGAGGATTCAGCCAAAAACTGTAGACAGACCTGCAAGCACACTGGGATTTAGTTAAACTTATTCACGCCGACAGTAAATTGCTTTGTCTTCACTGCTGCTTACGTTACCGTTCGCGTACGCCGCTACCACTCCGGTTAACCCGGCCCCAGCCACAGCTGCCCACCTGCAAGCAGCACAACTGCTGGAAGGAACACGGCCAGCAAAAAGACCAACAACTGCGCCCTGCTGCTTTTATAAGCGGGGGTCAGGCTCTCAGGTCACCCCCCGGTCTCTGCCATCACTGGTCAACTGGCACACAAAGAATGGCCTAAGCTTTTTTGCAAGACACTAGGCATATGTACCTGCAGTTACATTTTTATTCACGGCAATTTCTCATGATTACACAAATTCCACTTAGTTTATGTTCTTCCTTTCAAGCCCCAAATTAATAAATCCTGCTTGGAGTTCATTTAAAAATTACGTTTGTCACATATGTGAAAAGACATTTACCTTTCAACCCAAGCAGAACACCAAATGGACTGGAGTGAATCGGACAGCAGGTAGTGGCAGAGAAGCTGCTCTTTCAAACCTCAAAATAATGGGGTCTTAGCTACAAAAATTACTTGCTTTGAAGATGGGATGTGAACATGTTTTTTGGCTACCATACCACTCGATTAAATATTTCAAATCTTTGTTCTGTTCCAATACTACATAAAGTCCCCAATCTGCACCCAAATCTTGCAAACCAATCTTTGTTCCAGCCAGACCTTGTGCTAAGCACGCACTTCTGCAGACAAATATAAAACAACTAATGTGCAGTGAGTCCTGCTGAGAAAAAACTGGTGTCCAAATTCAACACCTAAAATACAATAGAGGAATCTTTCTAATTAGATATATTCCACTAACAAGAGTCGAGTGCATCAGCTACCAGTATGTGAAATGATGCTAATAATTAAACATGTTTTTTGGCTAAAATAAATTCTATAAATTATTAGCAGATTAACAAGGAGAGGTTATTAAGAGAGGATTATTCAGTTGTAAAAATCTGCTGGGTAATAGGGGCATAGAGAGGAATTTGTCACAATCATTAGATGTAGACACATCTATGTTCTGTTGCTTTCTAGATGTAATACAACACAGAAAAAGATATTACAAAGCCACTTTTACATTAGAACTTTAAATAAATTCTCCCTACACTCAACTTCAAGAAAGAGGTGAGGACAGTGTATCATGATTACACTCACTTCTGAGATTCAAGCAGGAAGAGCCTAAGGATGTTTATTCTAAACAGTAAAATGCTGAGTGAAATAACATGAAGTCACTGTAACGATTAGTGGGCTCTTTCTCTCTTTAACACACTGAAGATTTAACTTTGCTTGGTATTGTGATGTCTATGAGTAAGCAATCATTCTACCTATTACTATTATGTTAACAACTGTAAACCACCTACAATTACTAGCATGATCCCTAACCTCTGAGAGGTGGTAATCCAGTATTGGTTGTTAGCTGTCAAATTTATTTCCCTTTGGTGAAATATACCCTGGATTTAATTACCAGTCATTCTTGATACTTTATGGAGTTGAGCTCAAGTACTGTGGCTCTGACATTTAACCCATGACCCTTAAATATTTACCAGCTTTACTGGTTGTGTACAATTATCCCTTCAAGTATATCTCAGATCCATCATCCTGCCCATGACTTACTACTCCAGTCATTCTAAATCAGACACATCTTCTCCCTCCCAATCAAAGGGGAATATTTAATTTCCACTCTAAAAATAAAAAAATATACTGTTGAACTGAATTGTGTGATATGGTCAGAATCTGATAACTTCACTTTTACTGCGTTAGAGGATGACTTGTATCAGAGGGACAATAAACTCTGTTGTGTGCAACGTTTATTAACAGGAGCATCAAACAAGATTTCTGTTACCGATTATGGGCTCAGCGTTCCTCTCCGGTAACAAGAGTAGAGTGCAGGGTGAAGAACAACAATCTCTGACATGCTTAAGTGATGACGCCGAGCCCACACAAGCTCTTCCATGAGGTCAAGTTCCCATGGGTGAGAAGATGACAGTACCAGGGAGTAGCCATACTTCAAACAACACAAATAACTTCACAGAGTTAATGCTTCTCCAAGTTGCAATAACTCCTCCAGATGCCTCTCTGTAGCATATGGGGAAGAGGCAGCTGAAGGCGCTAGAAAAGCTTCCCATGCAGGGGGAAGGAGCAATATGCATCCTCCTAGAGGTGAAGTCCACCTGCAAGCACTCCAGGTTTGGGAGAAGCATTTCAAGCAGATACCTAGGGCCTTTCTGTGGCCCCTGAAACTTCCAGTTTCTGTGTAGGGCTGGAGAGAGAAAATTTGGTACAGTAAAATCCTACACAATGGCCTAGTATGTTGTGCTTCCCCCAAAAGGTTTTTGAGAGTTAGTACACCATGACCTTTGCTTTAGCCAAGATGGATAGCTAGCTACTAGGTAATCTAAAAACTTCCTTCGCAGCAGCAGGCAGCCTAGTTTAAGACACACAGACTTAGCCCTCTACTTCCAGTGCTGTTATAGACTAATCTAAATTTAAAGAACCTGGTGAACAGCACAGGGAAATACTGCTTAGCAGTCAACAGGTATTTTTAAAGTGTAACACATGGCAGTTTGCAGTGTTTGCATATGTACACGCACATACACAGCTTCACAAACAGGATCTGAGCCTGAAAAGATTTACCATTACCCTTGATTTTACTCAGCATGAGTTATTACCTCGAGGGGAATGCTCACATGGCACAGCATTAAGCATATACACAAGTCTTTGTAGGAGCAGAGACACTGACACATGAGATGATTTACAAGTAGTGTTCGGCAAATGGATGAGCTTCACAATATTCCTTTACCACAGTTGATCAGCAACTTGGCTCAAAAGAGAGTACAATCGACCCCTGTTGCTTTCCCCCCAAAAACAAGCCACTCCACAAAACACATATTCAGAAGTTTGCAAGTTTAATAATTAATTTCCGTGTAGTTACCTTACTTCCAAAAGGGTTTAATTTAAAAAGAATGTTGCAAAGTAATTTGCACTCTGTACAATATATTTTTAAAAAGCATGCTAGTCTAGATAATGCATACGCGTAATATGCACTTCTAAAGACAGCACCTCCTAAATCAAAAATGTTTTAATCTGATTTTTCATTCCTCTCATAAATACATATATAATGCTCACTGCTAATAGGTAAATGACATGCCTCATGGCCTTCAAACACACGTGTGTGCGCACACAGACAAAGGAAAACAAAAATGATTTTTCAGCATCACTGGAATGTACCACAGAACTCAAACTCAGAGATTCTCTGTTGAGAGCGATTATTCATTCCTCCCTTAAGCTATTTCTGAAATCCAGAGTAAAGACTGAAAAACTGTAGAACAAGATAACTCTTACTCTACCAATTTAGTATTATTTTTCTTTCTTAATACATAGCTTCAAAGGAAGTCCAATATATTTGATACCATGTTTTTACCATGCACAAGGAAGTATTAGGACTCTCCACTGACAAAATGTACACTGAGTACCTATCTTTTCTGAGGTATTTTAAAGTATTATTCTGGGATTTGATCCCCAATTCTATAGTTTGTGAAGCAGGAAAGGACATGCAGGTTTCATGTATATAGTTAAGAAACTGCAAGAATTTATAGAATCAAATCCTTCACTTCGAACCAGACTTACTGCAAATGCTACCATAAGCCTCACTCAGAACAAGAAGTCATAGGATGGAGCCCCAGACAAAACCATGAAAATGCTAGAAAAAAAATACTCAGGCAAGTCCTCAAGCAATCGCTTTAATTCATCTCAATGGTAGGTGGGCTAATGAGACGAGCAGAAAGAAAAAACAGCAAATTTGGCATGCCACTAGAGTAGTGTAGCACGGCTCAAGTGAATCTGTCCTCTCTCCCTTTTTCTGCTGCTACAGGGTAACTTCACTGTAAGACGAGGTTCATTCTAAGCACAATTGCACTGTGTACTTCACAACTTCAAAAAAATCCAAAAAACTTTGGCTACAGTTCACATCAATTACATTGCACAAGAATTCACCATGTGAATGACACTCCAGGTATCTATGGGAAAAACTGAAGTCAAAGTAATGAACTTACTTCTTTTACACTTCTCTGATTTTAACCAAAAATATGTCCTTCTCTCTTCAGATACAAAAAAAAACCCAACACCCTAACTCATGTTGCATTTGTCAATCCAATGCATGTTTATGAGTTACAAAGGGAGGGAGGGAAGGAAAGAGTTTAATCCTTCATCCCCAGTTTCTAAAATGAATAGAGGGCACCAACACATATGAGATTATTACCAGTGTGGGAGGAGAGAAAAGACGTACACCTGAAGTGAATATATAACACACTTCTACGCTCAAGTATTGAGCAAATCAAAAGCCAAGGAGAAAACTAACTAAAATCTTTTTTGTGCTGGTATAGAACTTCCCTTTTAAGAGATACAGCCCTATAAGAAGCTGAAAATTAAAATATCTAATATATGGCACATATCTCTTTTCAAGAAAAAAATAGCATCCAACTCATAATGATCAGAGAATTATAGAATAATTGAGGTAGTAAATGACCTCCCAAGCTCATTGAATCCAAGCTGATCTAGTCATATTTGCTATTCAAACAGTCTTTCTTATATCCTCCTTGCTGCTTGTTCCTGTTGGTTCTCTTGAAACTACGTCTGCTACATGAATCTTCTGAAGTGTATTTTACACTTCTCAGGATAATTTACAGTGTGACAATGTTTTTCTGGAGGTCTAAAAGATGCTTCTGACACAGGAATACAGGTTCTGATGATGTATACTCTGTTCTTTCTGCAATTTCTAAATTCTTTATATAAATTTATTTATGGAACTGCTCATATTCAAAAACACGTTCAAATGTTTCTTTTCCTTCCCCAGTGTGAGTGTAGTCTTATTAATGACTATAGGAGAATGAATTATTGGCAACCCTCTTGCAGAAGGATAGCTCCCAGAATACATGACTTTCATTTGCCGAAATTATAGTGGCTCTCAGTGTGCTACACCACAGATGTTTCAGAGACAGCTTAGCTGTTCGGTCAACAGTCTATATCCCAGTATTGTTCTGCAAGAGACTTGAGCAGCAGTTTGAGGAACGAGACCTAATGGCATGCAGAGGACCTGAGCCTGAAAAAATTTACCACTACCCTTGACTTTACTCAGTATGAGTTATCACCTTGAGGGGAATGCTTACACGGACTAAGCCACTGCAATGCCTAAGCAATGAGCCACTGCTGAAAGCATACACTATATTAGACCCCTTATTAAAGGCAGCAGAAACTGCTATCAACTTTAATTTGCCTTGGTTCACCTTACCCTTGCTTCAAACACAGGTAAAATTCACCAGTTCTGCAAAGTGCTTTGCATTTCTACAGTAAGAGAGTTCAGAAATAGGTGTAACCTAAGTAAATCTCGAGGGTATGAGAAAAGTATTTTGATGAGTTAAAAAAAATAAATAACACTCAAATACATATCAGTTTGTCCATAAATTCCTGTAAATAATGTTCATAAATCCCCATAGTTGTAGCTGTGCATTCAAACTTCAATTATAAAAACGTAAACCATACCATGTTTTGTTCTTTACAGCTGGAAGAAATTCTTGACTGAGAGCAAAAGTAAACATTATAGCAAGGCCTGAGTCTGGATAGTACACAGAGCAATAGCTCTGCAACTGAAAAGTGTCCATGTTAATTTCAGTGATATATTAATTAACCTTTCTGACATCTAAATGAATTACTTCATGGTGATCAAAAGCATGAAAGAAGTTATGGGGTTTCCAGCAGAGATACACTTTGAATAGAATTTCATTCTAGCATTAAGGAGACCGGCAATTGAGAGGCTCTTACCTCTTTATGCTTATCTCAGAGATGAAGCCAACTCTGAAGCAATCACAGTCCTACACAGCATCTTGAGTCGCACAGGGATGCCAAGAGAAACACACTGATCTACTCAAACTTCATTAAGAGCAAGAGCATCAAGGCAAACCAAGATCCACAGACCTGGTGGAAACAGGCAGCTGTGTTGTAAAAACTGCAGAACTAGTAACTCGAAGAGAGAAACAGCCTCTTATGCCAGCATTAGGAAAATCGGTGCAGTTGGAAGAACACCACATCCTTCCCTCTAGTCTGACCTGATCTGTAAGGAAAACTATTGCTCTAGCCTTCACAGATACACCTGAACCCCCCAGTCATTGCTTGTATATCTTAATAAGTTCAAGTCTGAACAAGAACCTGTTGTCTCTGATCATGCCCACCACCTAAGCTACAAAATCAGAACAGCGGCAGCCCTTCTTTGTGTGGTCTTTTTCTTTTCCTCTTCTTTTAGTAGCAATATTGTAGGACCCTTTAATGATCTCTGAACAGTCTAAACAGGAGTTAAACCAATGGAAGTTTTAAAGGTGAAAAACTTACAGGAAATGAAGCCACAGAAAAGATAATGTTATATGAGAAACCTGTCAATGTGGGTATAAGGAGTGGAGAAACCATGAGTGAGCAAATGTCCTGTTTGTCTTCAGCCAACCTAAAACATTTTGTTCTCTCACAAGTTTCAGTGCAACCTGTGTTGCCACAGGATCCTGCAAGGAAACACAGGTCTCAGCTCAGACCTGCACTAATTACAGTAGCTAGAGAAACAGGGATGAGGAGAGGGTGTCCTCAGTTGCTCTGGTGTACAGTTTATCTTGTGATTGTCACCATTACTAATACTGCACATTAGCCAGCAAAACCGAAATGTGGGTTCTACCTGTTTAGCCTCCAAAGTCACCTGATGTATTAAAGCTAGAAAAGGTCAGGGGACAATGCCTACAACCACTTCTTCTAATGGTTAGTTTTACAAACCCACTCTGACATCTGGAACACGTAAGCACATTTTGGAAGAGATCATCAGGCAGAGTGCAGGTGTGGGGATGCAGGCTGCATGCTAAATACAATGTATTACACCACTCAGCATTTCACCATGAAGGTATCACTGTTACCTTGATGTCTCAGTCCTATTCCATTCTCCACACTGCAAATGACTCCTGAGTTTTAGATACCAGAGGGAAGCCCTATCCATTCCCCCCTCCAAAGCAAAATGCCAGTCAACAAACACTAGTACAGAGAAACAGTTCTTGGAATTGGTGCTGCTGTTACATACTGACCATTTTACAATTCTTCGCAAAATCTGTTGTCTCCAAGACATAAGGAAATACCCCCCAAATTCTTGCATCTTCCAACATATCCTTATCTGCTAAACAGACCAGGAATTATCTTCCGGTCTTAACTGATTCCAGTTTTCTAAATGACTATTAAAATGCTCTGATGCCACAGAATCTAACTGAATTGACAGATTATTACAAGGTCGCTAAACAGCTCGTCGTGAACTTCCTGATATTTTATAAACTAGACTGCCTTAACGTATTGTGATACATGAATGACTGCAAAACTCCTTTCAACAAAGAACTTTTCAAGGCCTTTTGTCTTTAGCACTAGAAGTGCTTGGAGGGAGCCAGTGTTTCCCGAAAAATATAAGGTTTAGTTTTCACAATGAGGAAGCTGAATCTTAAAGAGCTTTTGTCCCTACTGCAAGGCCTCTGGATATAAAGTGGAGCTAGCTAGAATCTCCTGTAAGTGATATCTCTGGGTGAAGCCATAACACACATTATAATGCATTTCTTCTTAACCCTTCCACCCTCTCCGTGCTCTGTATTCTTGCTAAATTCTTCCAAACCAAATCAGGCAAGTGACAGCAAATGTACTTTCATGCCCTTTCACCTGTATCATAAAAGAAGAACGTCTGTCAAAAATCAGTACATACAATAGTAAGGATATTCTTGTGTTAAGAGTGTTCTCCATTTTCAGTAAGGGAGGAACCTCTCTAAAGCTGAAATGTCTTCCCTGAGTGTTGTATTGTCAGCTAGGCTGATAATGGCTCAAAACGCTATGACTCACTACAAAGTTATGTTTAGTAGCACCCCTCCATCAAATCTGGATGGAAAGTCACCAGTGTTTTGTGCCTTCACCAGAGATAGTTAGATCCTGACATGGTGAAATGCCTTTTTTTATTGCCCTTCTGTCACTATAAAAATAAAATTAAAAAAAAAAATGTCAGAACTATGCCTATGTGTCAAGTGATACTTTCATCTTGGTTAGTTTTCAATTAATTTACAATACTGTTTTGTTTATCAGAGTTGGAGCTGAGCCAAGCCCTCAGTGCATCTGATGAGCCTTAGAATAACCCCGAATGCACCTGTTAATTTTGCCTCTGGGTAAACAGTTGAAAACTCCTCAGCTATTTCCTCAAATTGGGTGGAAACAAAGAAACATGAGATTAAAAAAAAAAAGTCTAGATTAGGGAATTGGAGATGCATTAATTTAAGAAAGGAACAGGGTCAAACTAGGGGCTAGGAGGCTAATAAGCACAGAGCACACAGCAAGAAAGCTCACAGCAGGGTAAGAGTTCACTTAATTTATTCAAGCGATCTATTCCAGACGCAGTAAATGATACATTATTGGATCCAGACCTGCAACTGCTTACTAAGACCAACCTCACTTAAGTGTCATTACCCTCCCCTTTAAGAAATATTGCTATTACCCAAACCTGTTCACAGTGAGAGCTTTACTCAGCTGGCAATCCACTAACTTTTGTTCTTTATGATGCTCCCCCTAATTCCCCCTCTCTGCTGTGGGAATTAGGCATAACAACCACCATGCTAACCGCAGAACACCCAAGTTGATCCAACTCTATGAGATTTTTAGTACTTTATTACACCGAAAACCAATCCCACGGATGGCAGACTATAAACAACAGCAAATGCTATATCAAGCAAGCAGTAAGTGGTTAAGGACTTAGAGATTTACTAGGGGGTTTCAATCAATCAAAGTCTCATTCATGCAAATTAGAGAAACTAGAAAGAGAAATACATATCATTGAAAATTTTAAAGGAACTTCAAGCTTATATCTTCTTCTTTGAACAAAAGATGGTTTTACTGTAATAGATTGGCATTTTTCCCTAGTGAATTATGATTAATGCATTCATTAAGCAAGAACATAAAGGAGCACTTTTACGATGGCAAACCTTTTCAGTAGCTGGCTATTGATGTCATTAAGAATATCATCTCATCCAGTGATCAGGTTACACAACGCTTCAGAATACATTAAAACTGTACGGTTACAGACAGAAAGTGCAGGAACTGTGAAACACGTGGAAGGCATAAGCCTTTGCCTAGCGAGAGTTTCTTTAGTCCTTGGAATCCTTGTAGGGTCACACATTAAAGACTTCTTCTACCTACCTGTCTTCCCATCCCAATAAGACAGCTGACCCTTTCTGCGTGACTCGGGCAATAACGTGCTTATGCAGACAGAAAAGGAAAGGCTAATTCATCCTGAAAAGGTAACTGCTGCAAAACCGACAAAGTTCCTCCTGTCCTCCCCGGGCCAAAATTAAGCTACGCTGAGCTTGACATCAAACACACAACAGCTGGAATAGAGGGGAACTACTGAAGGTTTTGTTTGGTAAAAAGTTAATTGGCTGAAACTCATCTATTCAGCCATTTGCCTCCCATGTTTGTCCATTTCCCACCCTTAACAGCTTTTGCAAGCTGCTTTGCATTTCTCACTAGGAGCAATCAGCTCTTTATCTCTGGAAATTAGCACCTCTGGAAAGAAAACAACACTGACAGGCTGCTCAACAGAAGCCTTTCGCAGGAGAGCGTTACGGATCTTTCCGATTCCTCCTCCCAGAACTGATTGCAATGCTAATGACAAGGCAGTGTCAGCTGCTTTGCTACTTTATCTGTAGCAGAAGACCAAGGGCATCACTGTTTTGTCTGTTCTCTTCATAATGCTCAAAAGAACATACTAAAAAAAAAAAAATAAAACCAAGACTTTTTTTTTAGTCATTTTTCTCTATTTTCCCCTACTATAAATATTTTATAAATGACCCTTAAGTGTTTTTGTAATAATTTAACAAAAAACAAAATTTGGGTCACGAGCTGAACTTTCAAGATGGTGGTGATCTAGGGTTTTAGGTTGGGACAATCTAAAGATAAATTCCAAAGCAGGATTCCTATCTGTCTCAGAGTGTAAAAATCAGAAACAACTAGCTGCAGGACTTTGCTTTGAACACCTCTAGGTGACAGCATTAACAACTGGAGTGCTGGTGGCAATTTGCATCCCTAGCAGTTCAATTCAAATTGATTATATTCAAAGGATTGCCACTACAAGCCTTTAAAAAACAAGTCCACTGCAAAAGCCATAAAAACTTTCAAAACGGCAGTTTTTAGATTCATTTTGTTTGCTTGTTACTTTTGATCTTTTAGCATTCAGATTTTTGGTCTTTTCTGGGAAATCCCAAGGGCTGCAAAACAAAAAAAACTGAGCTCTTGAGGTAATCATCAGGAGCTGGGGCTTTAAGAAACCACTAGATATTACAAGACTCATGCTAAAATCAGGAGAGCTGGAAACACTGTGTGAGGCTTTGGTTTCTCTTACATGAAGTAGTAAGGAAAATCAGCACATAAAAGAGGTGATTAGATCCACCAGTCAGATTTATTAATGTAAGGGGGCTTAAATACTCAGAATATATTGGATGTAGTAAATATTCTTTATCAGTCTGATTTATCTACAGAATACAAAAAAAATTAGAGTATTATATACTTAGATCCAAACTAAAGCCATTCATTTAAAAATCCCCTGAGTTTCTATGACTTACGTAAGGTGAATTTTTAATTTTAAGTTATTTTTCCCTTCTGATATCAGTGCCAACTCTCCCCGACCTCTTAACACGATTAGCAGCAGACAATGCCACCACTGTTTCCAGAGCAAGGACATAAGCTAGAAACAAGTAATTTAACAAAGCTGTTCGTGGCTCTACAGTTAAAGGTTATGTCAGCATTTTCATGATAGAAACCCTGTTTCAGAGGTCAGTAACTCTGCTGGAAAAGCTCACTCCATTTAGAAACTTGGCACAGAGGGTTCCAGCCATTAAAACACGTTCTTTCAGGAAAACTTAACTACGTGCATGTAAGTCTGTATATATATTATGGGTAGCTTCAATGAGGCCATAATTAAGGGCGCAGGATGGTCTCAGCTTAAAGTGGAATTCTGCTTCCTCTCTAACGTGCAGACACACAGTGTGATTTGAAAATTGTTAGGTCAGGTCCAGGATTGGGACAGCTCATGGCAATGTGAACTTACTTGATCAAAGGGTTCCTACTATACAACTTTGCCTTTTGTCTCCCATGATATGGTTTTCTAAAATGCATCATTTACAGAACTTTTAAAAATTCACAAACAGGGCTATGAGCCAACACTGCATGACACCCATGCCACTGATAATTATCTATATCAGTGACCTGGAGGAAGAGATGGCATGCTTCCTCATCAAATTTGAAGACGACACCAAGCTGGGGGGAATAGTTTATATGTTCTGTCAATCAGAGGGATCTGGACGGGCTGGAGGAAATTCAACAAGGACAGATACAAATGGGGCAGATTAATCAGCTGTTGAAGTACAGCCTGGCTGGCAGCTCTGCTGAAATAGACCCCAGGTCCTGGTGGCCAGTAGGCCGAACATTAGCCAGCAAGTGCCCTGGCAGTGTTAAATGCTAACAGAATTCTAGGCTATTTTAAGAGTCCTACAGCCAGTCAGTTGGCTGTAGATTCCTACAGATCAAAGAAAGTGGTAATTCCCCTTTACTCAGCACTCATTATGCTGCGTCTGGAATGCTCTGTCCAGTTTTGGGTCCAACAGCACAAGAAAGATGTTGAAAAACTGGAGTAAGTCCAGTGGAGGGCTGCCAAGATGGTCAGCTGGAGCTGGGCAAAAATTTTCGTGATGATGCAAGACAAGAAGTGGAACAGGTTACTCAGGGGTGTTTTGCAATCTCTGTCCTTGGAGTGAAAACCTCCCGCCTGGACAAAGCACTGAGCAACTGGGGTTGAAGTCAGTGTTGACCCTGCCCTGAGCTCGAGGTTGGACTGAGACCTCCTGAGGTCCCTTTCAACCTCAATAACCTTCTGACTCCACCTTTTGCAATACACCAATGCAATTTACCATCCTGACACACCAATCAAAATAGTGGTCTTTGGGTTGCGGACACAACTTTCTCGTTCTCTTTTATCCTCTTCCACAGGCTTTCTGATCCTGCTCTCTAATGTGCTGCAAGGTGGAGGATGAACTAGTGCACAAGTGCTAGAGCCATCATGACATGTCTACCCATTTATTAATCTATGCTCTTGACTTGGGAATACCACGTTCAGTACTAAGGAGGGAAGGTTATTCATTCTTCCCAACTTTAAACACCTCAGTTTCACCTCTCCGACTTTCCTCCTCAGTCAAGTGGATGAATCAGATCAGATGCCTGATTTAATGTTTTAAATCATTTTGTGGATGATAGTTTCTGTCTTTCCACCAAGCAGGGAGGGAAAATAGGGAGACCTATTGATGCACCTTGCCAGTTAGACTAATGTTGTGAATAATGTGCAAGTCTTTATCCTCTGTGTCCCACAGGTCAGTGCTTAAACAGGTGACAGTTCTACACTTGAGTATATGTTTCTCCTCCTATCTCCTCTGACTAGGGACAAATACGTGAGGCTCCTCAACCCTGAGAGTCTGGCAGGCAGCACTGGAATGCAGACACTTTCATGAGGAACCTTTGGGCTGGCATGAGGCAACAGTCAATGAGGCAACAGGCACATTAGCCAACAGGCTAATTAGGCTGGTAGGAGTATTTGGTGTAGCCGTTCTTGATATTGAGACTGAACCCCCTGATGCAACCCCAGAATTATTTATTTACATTATTGTGGCACAACCTGGCCTGGGTAGGCTACTACCTTTGCCAAAGCAGTTCACATTGCAGCAGTACACACATAAAACAAAAGGGCTCAGAGAGATGAAATGGACAGCGTTTCCTTCAAATGGCAATGCTGGAAGAAGGACGTAGGAAAAGCTTGACTGTCATGACATTAAACAGTTGCGGTACAACAGGTGTCTAACCATTCTGAAGATTCCTATTGGTATCACAGCACAAAAGTTTTAGGCTGAGATTATGAGCACTGTGATGAAATAACTTTGAGAGTATTTACAGCATGTTCCTCCCAAGCCTGAGCAGTAGCATGGGAGAAAGAGAGGTGCTTGTCTGAAAATTTAAGAAGTGGGTGCTGAATGCAGGTGTCAGAAGCTGGCTGCAGGCAGAAGTCAGCCAGACGATAGGAATGAGAGATGACAGCATGAATACAGGACATGAAAGGCCTGTGAAGTGAAGACAAGTAACGTTGGTTTGTTGCGATAGAGGAAAAGGAGCCAGCAAAGACACGTGACATGTTGAAAGCAGCAAGTGAGGGAAATGATCTTCCCAGAAATGTTCTGAGTAAACAAAAGCAATTTTGCACATCACATTCACCAAGCCCAGAGAAAAGGATGCTGCCTCACTTAAGAGGTGAAACAATGACAGCCTGAATGAGAAAAATAAATGGCTGGAAATGAGCGTCTCTTTAAGATATTAAGCACAGAGAATCAGCAAAATGTAGACTTAACCCAGCGCATCTCAACTGTGTCCATTTCTTAGGCTGGAAGGCTTCTTAGTAGCTCAAAGACTAGATTTCTTTTCTCCCACTACTGGGGACAGGATTATAGCCTGTCCTGACTTTTCCACAACCAATCTTCACTATCATTGCTTCAAATACCCCCCTGTGATAGATCCAAGTAGTTAGGTATGGTAAAGGTTGGAAATTCACATTTATCTTTTTATCAGATTTTCAGCTTCCTCCTTCAGGTGTGGACACTAATTTATCATTGATGAAATGCAATTCTGTTTGCTGCCATTTGTGCTTGTGTGCATGTGCATATTTTTCTTATAACTCACCTGACCACTGAAAAGCATCATACGCATTGCCTCTGTATCCACCCCACTGCCTGTGCACTGACAGCAAATTACATTAGATCTGCAGAGATACACCCATATACTGCAAATCCTGTATATATGCCAGAGGGTGCAGTAGGACAACCTGTTGCTGATCTGAACGCTCAATGCTCATCACTCCTCCCCTTCCTTTTCTGCCCAGGCCAGAAGTTTCCCTCAGATCCATCCACTGGTTTAATTGTCTGTTTACTAAACAAGATTCTGTTGCATTTTGAGATTTCAAAAGGAAAAAAAAAAAAGGGTTGTTCCAATTATAACTACTTGCAGCAGTTAAGACAAGTATGTGTCTAAGCTTCTGCAGTTTATACCAAATACTTTAAAAGACAGCAAAATACTAGGCTCTGACAGTGTTCATTTCAGCTACCAGAGATTAGGAGAACACAAAAACCAATCAAACAAAAAAAACCACCATAGTTAAGTTCAAATTGCTTTGGTATTCCATATAATTAGAACAATTTTAATAAAAGTTAAATCTTAATCTTAAATCAAAAGTTAAGCTTTTTGTTTATACCAAATGGAATTAGGTAGATGATAATTCTTATCATGTACCAGCAACACTGCAATGTTTTCCAGATGAATTATTATTTGTCATGCTTGTAACGTTACAAGATCTTTCCCTGAAAAGACGCTATAAACCATGCAGTGTCATCCAAAACTTGATCCCACTTTAACTGAAGTCTAGGACTATAATCATCTTTTATGGTACAGAGTCAAGATGCTGATGTGCATATACAATTTTTTTTATTATTATTTTCTTACTGTCCACATGTAGAACTTACATTTCTTCTTCTTAAGCAAATAGCTTTAGGAAATGTCATCCCA
Source organism: Chauna torquata (assembly GCA_013399475.1). Classification (NCBI taxonomy): domain Eukaryota; kingdom Metazoa; phylum Chordata; class Aves; order Anseriformes; family Anhimidae; genus Chauna; species Chauna torquata. Next base: position 221,578 of record VXAL01001185.1, on the reverse strand, counting down.
GTCCTCAGCTCTGTGGTAATAGCCAGCCAAAAACAAAACCAAGGACTGTAACTTTGATAAATTACATACTGTCCAAACCAGATCTGAACTGTAAACATAAATTACACACAATAATGTGTCTGTATATATATATATATTACATATACACACATACACACCTTAGAATTCAAAATTGCTGTTCTGATGCCTTTATAAGATCCAGGGACTATATCAACACTACTAGATTTTGATAGACTGAGGATGGTCTGCAACCAGGTTCCAAGATGGCAGGGTTTAAGGCTGCTAATATTGTGCCACTTAAGTGCTTAACAGTTAGAACTACCTGTAGGTCCCCACGGAACGTGAGGCCACAGGGTCTAACGAGACACCCACCCCTTCCCCACTACAAAGTGGGTTAAGATGCAAAGAAGACAGGCAAGGGTCTCCCACCAGGGGTGAGGGGTGAAAAGATGCCCTTGAAGACAGCTGCTGCAGTAGCAGAAAGCTGGCCAGGGAATTTGTGAATGATTTGGGATAAACTGGCGAGGGATGTTTCAGCAGAGTGTGTTGTGGGCCCTGCCAGGTGGTGGAAACAGCTGTGGTGTGCCCTGAGCAATGCCTCCAAGTGGGTGTCCTGCTCACTGCCGGCCCCTGTGCCATTGCTTTGTGCAAAGCTAATTTCATTAGGCTTTACACGGGGATATAGATTCCACCTTTGGTGCCTGCCTATGGAAGCTACCCTAATCCAAGAAAAAAAGCACAGGCTCTCCAGGAGCCATGGTGGTCTACAGCATAAAGGTCCCCCTAGAACTGCTCAAAGTGAGAAGGTAGGATATGGCTGCCTCCAAGCCACAGCTACTGCAGAGATGACTGGAAGCAGGGCTTGCAAAAAGTGAGCGGTGGCTCCAGGATCGTTACACATTTAAATGGCCCCCAAATCCATTGGCAGGGGACTCCAGCATGATTTCACTTCCATCTGAAAGAGGGGCAAAGGAAACTTTTGAAGCAGGAGGAGAGAATTCATTCATGGCCCAAAAAATTATATATTTTTTAATAATTTGCTTCTTAACGCGGTGAAATGGTAGAGCAAGGAAATCGAAACAGGAGCAATGGCTGCTCTCTGGAAACAGCACCCGCTGGCAGTCAGCACTGGGGACTGACTGGGACCATGCCCGCGAGGAGTGCTGTTGGAGAAGCTCCATTTCTGCCAGCGCTTCCGAAGCGTGCAATGTAACGTGGGAGTCCAGCCAGATCCTGCACCCCCACAACACTGCCAATTTCTAGCAATAATGGCAATATATATATTTTTTAAAAACCCAATTCCAGGTGCAAGTACACAAGCGTCTTAGTTTTCATAAATAAACAATCAATGAGGTTTTGTATTTGTAGAAAAATGCCTGATGCTATAAACCCTAAAGGCTTACAAACCAGCAAGAAGTAAGAAGACCCTAAGCAGTATTAATTTTAAAAACTCATCTTTGAGCCAGTTTAATGATTTTTTTGGATTCTACACATGGCTTTGAAGACTTGGGTGTTTCCAGTTACATACTCATCTGAAAACAGAATTTTGCCTTGAAAGACAGCCCAGTGTACAGAAATATGCTTTTCTAAATGGGACCTCATTTTAATATCCTGCAATCTACTTTAGCCTATAAGGCGACAGTAATTCTTTTCAGCACGCAACTATTTCTCGCATGCCTTTCAATATTTTTTGGTCTTATTTTGGCTGCGAGTCTGAGACACTAGTGTTTTAAAAAGAATTTTTGCCTCTTGTGAAAATCTTTAGCCACCAGGTAACACTCATGTAATGTACTTACTACTAACATCAAAGTCATACACAACTGCCTCTTTATCATAGACTGTTTTTCATATCTTTATCATAGACTGTATTTGAATATCTGTGCATAACTAAAAAAGAACGTATTTCTAATCCAGCACTGGGATTGCCATCCTTACTGAGACCACGGATTTGAATATCCCTGTTGAGTACAAAATGCAAAAACAGACAAAATGCAGCTATAAAGCAATGTAAGCCCTTAAGCAATAATAAAACACAAAGAAAAGTACTTGAGACGTTACCCCTCATTTCTTGCAAAGTAAGCTCATATTTAAGTTCAGATGGACCAGGTTAACAATCACTATTTTTAATGTTAAAATGCCCTGGGGAAGTTATAAACTCACCAAATATGCTGTTAAACTTACTTTATATTGTGTGCAGCTGTATGGCTTCATACCAGTGACCAAACTTCCTAAATGGGCCAGTGAAGTAAAAGACGCTCTCCCTTCCCCCCCTCACACCCTCCCCCCGAAACAATGACTTACTTGTCACCGGATTTTAATTTATTTTTGTAGTATGTCAGGCTACTTTTCACTTTTGATTTTCCTTACCTCTCTTATCCTACATTTTTGCATCTGTCAAGATCAGGATGAAGAAACAGATAAGGGAAGACAAGAATTAAACATGAATGACACTTGCTGCCTTCTAGCAGTCATTGCTATTATAAATAAAGGTCAGATTCCAACTTATTTTGAATTGCATTTTATGTACTGCTCAGTACAGATTTTATATTCACATCAGAAGCCTTTCTCTAGACCTATCCAGCACAATCAATTCCACTGAACTAGTTATCAAGCTAAACTCCACATTGTTCTTTTCTTTTTTCCTTCCCCCCCCCACTAAAAATCAACCCTATAAGCCTGCAACACTAATTTCTTGCAGTAAATATATTTCCCTGCAAATGTTTCAGTAGCCTGTACTGGAGGTCTTAGAGGAGGAGGTCTGGCTCGCGGATTTAGACTTTGTGAACTTAACAAGGAGGCCGTTATGAAATGGAGCTTTGGCACGCCATGGCTCATTGGCAGTGATTAATTGACCGACATAGTTTCACATGATCCATTCTGACATCTAGACACAGACCTCACCTAGGAAATCGCAAGTGGATATTGATACCGCATCACAAAGCTTAGCACCACAAACTCTTTAAGGCTATTTTAAGCTCCGTTGGCAGAAACGGCTTCTCCTGAAGCCTCAGCTAGGATAAATGGCTGTCAATTAAATAATTACTTAAAAGTGGATTTCAAGCTGGATAATAAAAAATAAATCTGTGTAGTCAGAACAATAAGGAAAAATTGTGTCAGGCTGAAATGTCTTTAAGAATACCAGGCTCTTCAGTAAAACAACAGACTAAGTACAAACTAGCCAGATAGCTGCTATCAACAGTGCAGCAAAAGAAAGATGCTCTCCCCATTATGGTTTGAAAATTGTTATTACTTTTGGCAAGTAACAAAATATAATTGCCTACTTATTTTTGCACGAAATTCATATAATACATTTCTGAAGCTCTCAAGACACATCTAAAGCACAAAGACAAATACAGCCAACCAGCTTCTATCCAGGTTCAAAAGAGATACTTTTTAGACCACTGGTCAACTGTTAGACTTCAGGTAAAGCATATAAAAAACACTTTATTTTGCTACGCTATGCTACAGCCATTTTTCATTGTAAAGAGATAGCTGTCTTATTCAAGAAGAACCCTGATTAAAACCAGATGTTTCTTAAAAAAAGCCAACAAGTTTAAATATATTATTAGTGCTTTAACTTGATTGGATTAGAAGTCTATAAAAATCTTCCTGTAATATATACATATTTGTTTTAAAAGTAATTCCCAAGATTTCTGGTACAAGGTCCATCAGCTGCCCTGTTCCTTTGGGTACCAAATCTGCTCCACAGCATGCTGTTGGCAGACAAGTGAAGGAGCTGGGCAATGTCAAGTCACAACACAGCATCCTGTCACTAAGTAAACAGTGTTGCACCATGACATCGGAGGAAATGAAGGAATGATAAAATAAAAGAAGGCAAAACAGTGCAACTCTTCCAAGTTTGCCTTGTTTTCCAAGTGAAAACAAGCAGTAGGAAAAGCTACCACCATGTTCAGCGCCAAGAGCTGTTCGTGAGGCCTGGGGCTGAGGTAGGACTTCCACCCCAATTAGCAAATGGGTAGTAGTGGAAAGGGGTACGTCCCCAGCCCAGGCTGACTTGATTAGCAGTATACAGGTGAAAAAGGACAACAACATTTGTATTAGCATCAACACTGAACAGTTTGTTTAGCTCAGGGCTGCTAGCAATGCAAAATGCAAAGTTCAGTGTGTTGACATTTTTCACTGTAAGCTTTCCATGATGGCTCTGTGAAATATTTATTTAGTATTCATTTATTTATTTTTAAGGTTAGCAAAGCTTACATAGTAACAAACATACCACAGACCTCAGATATTACTGAGAATGACTTCTGGCAAGATTGATCATCATCTTTTGCTCTGGGTTTCAACTGAATCAGCATCGCTGGATATGGAATCCTTCCTTCCCACTTACACACTTCAGTGTTGTAGTCATATAAAAACATATTCCTACAGTCCAAAACCCATTTCATCTTACAGTCTTTGCTTAATAAAAGTCTACAGATAGAGGAGATTAGAGAAAAAAAAAAGAAAAAGTTGAGGAAACTCTTTTTTCTTTAGTATACCTTTTCTTTTAAACAGCAATATTTCATGGAAATGTATCTGTTTCACGAAAAATATTCAGGCTGGAATTTATAGTGGGTGTGAGAAAGAGTTCAGCATCAAAATGAACACAAGTCCCAAAGCTCCTCTCCCCTCCCTTAAAATGAGATTGTTGCTCTCTGACTAGCCTTGACTCTGGTGGAGTTCTAATGGGATAATTGCACATTTGGAAAGCTAAAAACACAGAAACCAGTCCATTAAATTAGATTTAAACTGTCTCTCAGAAGAAAAGATGTGGTTATCCCAAACTCTAGTCACTATTTCCATGAATCAAAACCAAAAATCCCATACACCACATGAAAATGATGCAAATTCTCATTGTTTCAATTTAGAAGCCAATAATGAAAGCAGGCTCTTACCCAGCCATGCCTCACCCACAGATGAACTATGTCTATCACAGAAAGTCTGAATCCATAAGCAGGCATTCAGGTCAGTGGAGTGGGAGCTCATGGAGCATAGGTTCAGGCAAAAAACAAAGTCGAGGACTCAGTTCTCTCTAAGGAGAATATTACAGGCATTGCTTCTAATCAAGTTTGCAAAGCCAAATACAATTCGTGTAGTTTGATGACACATACTATTCCTCACATAAAATGTCTCCATGTCTCCTGCAGCTGTTGGAACTTCAAAATGATCAGAAACCAAACTGATTAAAAGACATTGGACAGAATTTAAACGTGAAGTGCAATACTCCCTAGCCACTGAAATCCCTACTTACGGCTACTGTGTAGGCACACGAACACATGAGAACTCTGTAACATGTTCAAGCTTTAGCTAAACAACAACAAAAAATCATTTATGAAAATTTTTTGCATGTTGTAAATAGGTCTTGCATGTTGCAACTTGTTATAATTTGGGGATTTCGCTGGCTATCCCCCAACTTATTCAGGCAGAGTGTGAAAAGCAGTGTGCAGGAGAAAGTGACAAGGTCCTTTCGAAAGCAACAGGCATTTTTTCCATTTTCCACTGCGTAACAACTAAATAGTCTCACTTTGTTAGTATTGAATGTAGTGAACAGTAATGAATAACCTAGGCTGGTTTTAGTTCGACAGGTACTGCCCTCCTCAACTTCCCTGGTGTTACACCACCCTTGCACATCACTACGAAGAAAGACAAAGGAAGATATTAACTGAGGACCACGGTGGGGATGGATACCACCATCTCCACAACAAAATTAACCCCCAAATCCAACCTATACATGGTAGATAATTAGGGGTGGAGGATGTGAACACATCAGCTAAGTCGCTAGTACAAGTGGTCTATTTTGCTGAAGATGTGCTCCCTACATTCAGCCAGGGAAGTGGCAGGCTCATTTGGCCATATACAGCCAGGTGCATGGACACGGTGAAGGTCAGTATATTCTTCCAAACTATTTTCCTCTGCCTATCTGTTCCTACAGGTAGGATTCCTCCATAGAGGACAAAAGCGTAGTTACATTTGGAAACTTTAAACCAATTTCACCTTAAACAAGGTGCAGCAGAAAATTTTCAATATACAGCCTAGAGTTTCCAACTGATTTCAACAGGAGCTGCATCAGAACTTCACAAAATAACCAAGGAGTAAAAAGACAGTGATGACAAGATTAAATAATGGCAATCCTAAGAAATATTCACTCTCTGTAAGTCAAACCAGTGAAAACAGTGTTCCATTTGACGATTGAAAGTACATCCACTCATTGAACAAGCTCCATCTTATACAACAGCATTGCTATGGCTGTAATGTGTTAGAGATTGAAAAAAGAAATTTGTAATTCAGTGGCTCCTTCTCTATATAGCAAAAAGTAATAGGAAGAGATATGGCAAACAATTCCAGTATAAGTTTTAGACATGCACAATGTGTTTTAAAGCTTAGCTCAATTTAGCCATGAAACCAGTTTGACAAACACTGAATCTAATTCAGTTTGAATCTAGTTATAAGAGGAATACCAGCCAAAATGTCCTAGTATCATTCCAAAGAAGATGTTTCATGTGTCAAGTTGTAGGGAATTTAGGAATTATCTGTTCCAGAAAAAACGATCCAAGAGCATTTTTCTATAGCTGGTTAGTTATAAAAGTTTTTATTTTAAAACACCTACTCCAGTTTCTCCTGGGGCTCAGTAAAACTAACTTCAATTTTTGATTAGCAGAGCTCAATCACTACTTCAGTTCGCATAACATTAGCCCCAAGCAAAGACAAGTGAACCTGTTGAGGGTTCATGTCTAATATGCTTTGAACAGAAAAATCAACTGGGTAGATTGGGGTGGCATTTGCCTATAGCAGAAACACACTGGCTCTTGCATAAAGTAATATTAGCTGATGGACTGATCTACAATTTGAATGCTCTGAGTGGAAAAGACTTTGCTAAAGAGACTAGCATAAAACATTTAAACCAATACTCTCTACAAAAAAAAGGCCTATCCCAAATTTTAAAATTCATCATAGAGAAGACATTCAAATACAGTTCTGCAAAATAGCGAACTGTATCTAGACAGGGAACAATACAAAATACTAGATGAACCAAACTAATTAATATAAATATCCATTCCTTGAAAAAGATAAACCACAAAATAGTATTAACTTGACATTGTGAATAACGTAAATCCAAGGAATTACTACTTCACACAGTAGAAAGAAAAATGAGGAAACACTGATTTTAGACACTAAACTTAACAACTTCTAATTCTTATCTCTAGGTCTTGATAACCTTTGTTACCTTTATAGCTTTCAACTGTGTGTACCTAGGACCTGGAAAATGAATTAGAGTGGTGCATTAGTCATTTTTTGGTCTCTGAATATTAAATCATACTGTTGTTTATTCTACCCTTCACATGAAAACCCTCCGTTAGAAACGTACAGCCCACTGTTTTACTCCTAACAGGGAAAATGAAAAAAGTGACAGGTAAAATTAAATGTTTCAGATGTTTTCTTTGGAAAGTTACATCTCAACTATTTTGTGGGGGAGGATAAATGAGGCGAGATCATTTTAACATACTACCTCAATAATATATGCAGAGTGCCTCAGGAAATGTAAAAACTGTTGGCCCTATAAATGAAAAATTAAGAGGAAGACAACTATTTATTTCATTAGTCATCTATATTTCTACTTAGAATTGTTGAATAACCTGAAGGCTCCAGCTGGCTAAAGATTCCTTGTGATCTCAGAAATCAAGAATACCTAACCAAGCTTTTAAGATAGCATTCACTTTATTTTTCCCTCAAGTCACAGTTGTATAAGTTTTCTGGAATTTCAGAATATGTTAAGATACGTCTGCATTGCTGTTATTTTGATTTGCAAAAATGCATAGTAGCTTTATGGGCTAGAAAACTATATTCCCACCCCTGCTTCCAGCATCTTGCCATTTCTACCATAATATCCTCAAGAGAAATTCAGGAAAAAAATTTTCTGTAGTTCTAATAATTTCTCATTTCCCACTCCCATTTTTTGTATACTTACCACTATAAAACACAGCGTCTTAAGTGCATGCATCCCCTATTAAAACTTGACGGGCTCCTTCGCAGGAAGAGCTGGGACCGCAACCTCCGCACACATGAATGACTGCTGTGATGTGCAAACGCCTTCAACATCTGTTTGTGTCTTTAATTTGACATTTTCTTTATGAAATTACTGGTCAAAATACAGTTCACCTTCTCTATATGTCAAAGAAACAGGCTGTGATAACTGATTTTGCAATCAGGTATTTCAAATGATCATTGCAGGCATTTTGTTTTTAAAGAGATATATTTAGTTCTGAAAACACAGACCAAATGTTGCCATGTCTCTTTGATTTTTCTGGTCATAAGAATATGTGATTCAATAATGAAACCATCTGAGTTAAGTCATATTTGGAGGAGTCCAACATTCTGATGAGTTCTCAAAAGGAAAAAAGATACCTTTTGGAGCTTTTAAAAGCACCAAAAATAATAATAAAAAATTCCGTTTGGAATAATCAAATCTTGTAAGAAAAATGCGCTCCACTTGGAACTCAAAAAGCAAAGTGAAATCATACCACCACGTCGAATGAGCTTTGTCCTTAGTTGTGTTTTTTACAGGTATATTTATTCCAAAGTACTATTTGAAAATAATTTAGGAATGAGTAAATGTTGATGGTTACAACCCATATTCAAAAATTTTTCATAGTAATCAAAAAAATAAGACAGATCGTACTATACTTAGTTGTGGTAAGGATCATTTAGATTTCTTTTCTAACTGCTGCATTCTTCACCACAGAGAGCCTTATGAAATCTCAACCACAGTCAAGAGACACCGGACATATCCATACAGGGCAAAACTCGGCACCAGGTGCCTCGTACGAAAAAGGTTAGCATGGCTTCAGAGCAAAAAAGGAAAACAAAGCCAATGTTTTATTATAAACAATAAACACAATACTCTGTAATGCACTCAATAAATCATAGAGATTTGCAGGATCTGGCCCAGCAAATCTCCATTTGTACTTCAGGCATTTTCACCCATAGTCCCACTGGAGTTATGAGCCCTTGTCTTGAACATAAAATTACTCTCATGAATGAGAATTATGGGATTGGATCGCTGTTTTATTTAATACATGTAGTGGTGTTGTTTAAATATTAAGAACACTTAAACTCTTCACCATACTTTTTTTAGAATACCTGGTATGTCCCAGATCCAAAGTGTCAGCTTCTAAAAGCCCACTTATACTTCAGCCTTGTTACAACACACATGACCAGTGGAAGGAAGGAAAAAAATAAAAGAGAAACAACTGAACATCATAATGCATTACACAATCACAATTATACAAACTGAACCCATATGTGTGAAAGTCAAGAAACAGAACAAAAAAAATGGTGATGATCTTATTATGAAAAAAGGGGAAGGGCAAATCTTAGGATTTTTAGCACCTCTGTTCAAATGAGAAGTGGACTTATCAGCCAGAACCACTGGACCCACTAACCAACTAGATCTAACCAACTGGAAATTTGATCTCTACCTCCACTGTAATGTCTGTAAAAGAGATTCCTGTCAAGACCAAGGGAGAGAATCTCCTGTTGTCTTTTCCAGCACAATGTTGTTTGACTAGACAAAGAGCACAGAGATATTCTATACACTGAAAATTCAGATGATCTTTCTTTCACCCTCCTTCCTGCTTTTTTTTTTTTTTTTTAATGTGGTTGTTCATATGCAACTTCTTTGGGTTCTAACATATTTTTTATCTGAGTCTTTGGTACCAAATAAGATTTCTAGCTCCTATTTCAAATATGTTTGTATTAACTGTGCATTATGGAGGGCCTGGAAAGGTTTGAAACAATTTGAAATACTTTTTCAAAGATTTGAAACAATTTTTCTTTTAGGAACTTGAGATCAGCTATTACACTCTTCACAGCTTTAACACTAAGTGGTGATTTTAACAGAATTTAGAGTGACTGTTATCTGAATGATGCCTACATTTGGGATCAGCTTTTTATGTTTTAAAACTATAATCAAATTGTGCCAGCACTTAATTATTGCTGTTATTAATACATAGCCATCTTTTAGCTGCAGTTTTGTGCAGCTCTCTACCCCCTTACTCCATATACATGGCTTTTTCTACTTCATCTGTGTCCTCTTTGCATTTTTTTTGTGCTTCTTTTCGCATTCTCTGTTACTCTCACACTGGTTAGCTTTGGGAAAACTGACAGCGAAAGAATGAAAGTGTTGTGAATTGTACCTAAAAACACCTGGTAAAGGTTTATTTTATGGCATCAAATAAAAATGCTGAAAAATACCTGTCAAACGATATTTTTTTTAAAACAGAAAACCAGAAGCTTGAAATACAGCTATGCAAAAAAAAAAAAAAAAGAGGTGTAAATTTACAAGAAGCTAGGCAATGGTGATAAAAAGCAATTTTGCACAAGTTAAATAAAAAAAAAAGAAGAAAAAAGATTAAATGACATTAAAAAATATCCAAGCCTTCATTTGATTATCTATAATCTAATTATAAAAAGGAGCAGCTTAGTTCCCTGCAAAACAAGGAGACCTTAGATGGTTTAAGCAGAAAAAACAGAGGCTAGAGAAGCAAAAATAGTGCTAAATTAAAGCACTTGGAGGCCAAGGGCTTTGAACCTGGGTTTAAGCAGTCATTCCAACCTTGTGAGGCAGGGGCTACAGAAGTTTGGGCTGGTGCTAACAGAGCCTCCATTGTTTCCCCCAGCAGCGAGAAAAATGCTGCTTTATATCTTCTCACACCACAGGCCCCGCGCCGAGGAGGAGAAGGAGTCTGAGGGTGTGCTCCCCATTGAAAAGCCATTTTTCCGCTATAAACTACCCGGTGCTCCAGTCCTGGCTCGCCGGCTGCACTAACGGGATGTTATGATGGTGCATAATTTATAACTGGAAATTTCTGATTTATGTGGGATTCGGGGCGTTCGCGTGGCCTCCCTCCCAGCCCTCCTGCCTTTGCTCAGCCCTGGGCACCGCGAGGTGAAACTTCTTGAACGGTGGAGCCCATGGATCCACTGCGCTAGTGGGTAAACACTGCGCAGTTGAAAGTGCAGTTATTCCACACCTGTTTAATATGTTTATTCAGTAATTAAAGATTAATGCTTATTCCAGACCAGATAAATATATACTGTACACATGCACACATTCTGTAAGGAACAAAGATTTTACTGTAGCGGGCTACTTAAGAGTACTGAAATGTACAATTTAAAGAAGCCTAAGCCATGTCATATTTAGGCTGTGCTATAAATAACATTACATACATTTGTAAAAGATGCTAGCAGTAGGTCAGTAGGAAGAATTACTGAAGACAATTTACAGCCAGGTCACTGCTTACTTGTACGGCCCATAATTATGGCTGTTTGCAGAGACAGCTGTGGTCCATCGCTACTCTGCAACAAGCTCAATAGTAGGTATATATGATGACACTTGCATGACTTAGACTTGCTGAACCTGTAATAAAATGTATTAGGCTGGAGTGATCCAAAATGTTTTTATATATATGCTTTATGTATATACTTTTGTATATATAACTATGCACAAAAATATTATTTGTGTGTTTATACACACACAAGTTATATATAGGTACACATATATACACACAAATAAATGAAGAATTCTTTATAGCTGAAGTTTTCCATATGCAAAAATATACACAAAATAAAAAGGCCAGATCCACTGCAATAAGAGGATAAAAAGAAACTGTAGTAGGATGTCTAGTTAAAGGAGTATTTTCAAGACGATTGAGACAGTCTGTCTTTTCCTTAACAACTGTCCAGTTTAAAAATATGTTTGACCAGGTTAATAAATAAGGAGCTCTACTTGCACCCTGTTAAATTCTGAAGGAAGCTCTACCTGTACCTCCAGTAAGGCTCTTTTAAAAGATCTGTTTTCCCACCTATAAACCTGTTGTGCATTGTACCATGGAGGTTGGAAGCAACATCCTTACAGTCATAATGACCCATGGGAATAGCTGAATCATGTCTGTCTACTGAATTCACACCAATTATGCTAATTCTATAATTTCATTTATTTGAAGTAATCAAATACAATTCAATTAACTTTGCTTCTTATAAAGTTCATAGTTTTATAATCAGAAGCATCTGAACAGTAAAAGATTTTTTTAATTGTGTCATTTGGGATGTTATTGTGCTCAACTAAACCTAGAAAGCTGGTAAACTAGTAGGCTTGCCATGCTGGAACTAAATTGCTGCTAAGGAGCACACCCTTAAATGTGTTTTAGGAGGTTTTATTATTTGTAGCTCCAAATCAGAACAGCAGCTAATGACGTTCTTAAGTTTAAAGCAATAGTCCATATGCAAGAATGAAAACATATGTTTCAGTGAACCTAATCATCAGCCTATTTAACCCATGCTCTCTGCCGGACTCTCTTTTGCATTGGTAGCACTGCCAGTCTCTTTAAGAAAGGAGGCTTCAGACCAGTACTGATTTTTTTGAGGCTGCTACCTGCTGCATGGCTTGACCTTGCTCCCATTTAGTAAGGGCAGAAAGCTCCGTAGACTCTGCATGGGATAAAGAGCAACCTCCAGCAGTGTGCTCTCAGCCCACTCACCAGCTAGCAGAACAGGAAAGGTCCAGGACAATTCACATGGAGCAAAGATCTTCAAAGCTTGTTTCTTAATTATTTTTGGATATTTGGATAATTGCTGGTGCTGAACACACTGCAGTAACTCTCACAGAAGCAGTATACATCTTGCATTGTCTAGCACTTTCCAGATGGCACGTTAAACTGCTGAGAGGACAGCATGTGCGAGTACACGTTCAAAAAGAACAAGTTTGCTAAAACATTACTGTAAATTCCCAAACTGACTCCTGTATGCAGTGGTATACAGTCACAGACCAGCCATCCTGGCCCCTTGCTCAGAGAAACAGAAGAATTGTTCTTGGTTTTAAGACAATGCAGCCCACCATGCTGTGGCATACACTTGGTATACATGTGAAGTAGATGTGCATTTGTAGCAGAGCATGCACAACTGAGTGTAGTGGTCCTTCTCAGGCCATAAAAATATATGTAAGAATAAAAATCCCTAAACCAAAGACACAAAATTGCAAATTAAAATCCAAATAGCAGAATTACTTCATATTTCAAATTTTGGAAATGGCAAGCATCATTCCATCACTTCCACAATGCAGTGGGCAGAAAAGGAGGCAAGCACAAACGAATTGCATATCACAATTGTCACAACCCACTGTTGGCTTTCACAATGCTCTTAGAACTGCACAGAACATCAGTAATTGGATCCAAGGAAAATGTGCTGCAGATCAAAGTCTCAAATCAATGTTTTAGTGCACAGAATCACAGACTAAGATAGAAGGGACCTCTTGAGGTCATCTGGTCCAACACCCTGCTCAAAGCAGAACTACTTCAAAGTCAATCCAATGTCTTGATTGAAGCACTAGATCTAGAATAATCCAGCCATTCAAATACTCTAGTCACGCAGCAATGTGTATTTTTGCAGAAGACAGAACTGTAGAAGAGCAGTGTACTATGCATCCACTTAGAAACAGAATAGCACAGAAATTTAGCTTATTTTAGCAAAAACGAAACTTGCTACCGCTCTTGTATGGTCTTTTTCAACTAAAGGGCAAAACTGAAGTATTACTGTTATTCTTCAGTGATGTAAACTGCTAGCATGTATTATCCCTGTATCAAAAATTTTCTTTATATTACAAATATTTTGCATGGAATTAGAGGGAGGATCTGTTTGTTTTTCTTTTACCTGTGTCTGTTACAGTGACAGGACTGTGAAAACAAAATGCCTAAATAAAGAATGAGTTCTAGTGAGCTCATCACTAAAGCGCATCATATTATTAGGCGTACATTAGAGGCAGATGTAAATAGGACAAGCACATTCAAAGATTTCCAAAGGTCTTGACTTCTGCATACACTTGGATGCAATATCTGAGCTTTCTTTTGAAGAGGATCTCTAATTTTAATTCTTCTGCCTCAAATACATTTTATTTTAGCCATGTAACAAATTAAACGTTTACGTATTTTGTTGAAGACATACAGATGAAATCTACACATATATGTGTCTTAAGGTAGGATATATGACTGGCAACTAGTCAGTGTTAAATTTATAAGCTTTGTGAAAGCGCAAAAAATTCAGCTGTAGAATACATAGTTCAGAACTGAAACATGTTACTTGTTATTAATGAGTTGAATGCCATAAATATGCCTCTACCTATCAAACTACTGAGGTTTAATAAAAAGGGGACACAGCACAAAAGGTCCAGCAAAAAGGACACTCAGATCAACCCTGTGCTAAATTCCCTAAGAATGCACTTGGTGCTGTTTCCCAGGTCAGAGAGGGCAGGAAGGGACTAACCTAGGGCTGTTGAGCTAACAAATATGACAGAACACATTAAAGCAAATACAGATCTTTGGATTAATAGGTACACTCCTCTCCTCCACCCTGGGCAAATGCCTCCTATCTCGCCCCATCTGCAGTCAGCTACATTGGATTAAGTAGAATCCTGAAGTTTAAACGGAGAAATCAGTCTTCATACAAGAGAGGTAATTTGAACAGGCACTTAATTACTGCAGCCATCCAAACTGTAGTGAGGTAAAAGCGCAGTCTTGGGGGCAGGGAGACCACCAAAAAAACACCCAAAAATGCCAAACATATGAACAAGTCGAGTCTATAGCAGCTGGGAGCTGTTTGTGACTTCTCTGTTTCACTCCTTTAGACTTTCTGGCATTTTTATTGCCTGTTATCCCAGTGATAATACGTAAGCATGCAGATATATTAAATTGAGGGGTGTGGGGGGGAAATAAGGGCCACATAAAAAGCAGCAGATTGAAGTAACTGATATACATCAGTCATTTCCTAATAAAGTAGAAGGTTTTAGAAGTTTAGAAGTTAGTAAATAAGCTATTAAGATAATATTACTGGAAAGCTTAAAGGGAAGTTCAATATTTGTAAGAGCAAACATTCAAAAAATCAGTGCTTTAAGCTTTCCTACTCCACCCTGGTCATTTGAAAAAATGAATATACATTATGCTTTTTTGTTTGTTTCTTTTTCTTTTTTCTTTTTCTTTTTTTTTTTTTTTTTGCTTTTATTCTCATTTTTGTGCTCTCAGGATTTGCTTGATAACCCTGAGTGCCAGCAATTCTCCCCTTTCTTTTTTTTCCAAATGGCAACTGGGATTTTCATGAAATCGCTCAACTCTAGTGCTACGATTTTAAGAAAAACAAAGAAAGCACACACACTCCTTAACTAATAAGAATGAAGAAACCTGGAAATGCTAGGATTTGGTTAAAAACATCTCTCATTTGGAACCAGATATTACCATATATCTCACAAAAGCCTATGAAAGAAGGATGGAAAGATTTTTGTCAAAATTACAGAATTTGGACATAGTGCTTTGCAAATATGAACGCTAGAATATTAACCATGGTTGTATTTATTTACTTGCTCAACTAATGAAATTATGGAAAATTCTTTCATAAACATAAGCAAGTCTGGAATGCTTGAAAGTGGGCTTTTTGCCAAACTGAAAGAAGATAAAATAAAAGCAAAGCCTGAAATAAACCCAGGCCACATGGGAAGAAGTTTTGATCTCACTGACTTCAGAAGCCCCAGCATTTCACTCCTATATAATGAGTCTGTCCATTAATGATGGGAAGAAATCTATTTTCATTATTCTGTTCAATGCAAAATTAAGAATGCAGCCTCAGTTTCTTTGAGTGGAGCTGATTAGAAGTGTCTTTAATGAGAAGAAGGCATATACCTCTTATTCAAACTCTGTAAGGCCCAAGGAAAAAAACTTGAGTAAGGCTGTCACTGGAAAAGAAGTACCCAGTAGTTGTCCTCAGGGCTGCTTGGAGCCTTATCTTGAAATAACACTAAGCTCTCAAAGCCCTCAAAAATGAGATAAAATCCCGGCCTAGCAGAAAGGATCCCACAGAAAATTTTCAGATTAATTCTCCAAGCCATTGTGCATCAGAACAAACAAAACACCTTTCCCAGTTCTCCATGGGAAAGAGATAAAAGGCACAGTGAAATAGCCAGCAGCTCTGTGGGCTCAGAGGCTCCCTGGGAATGCCAAAGACAGAGGTGCAAGTCCCTACTGCATTTGACTGTCACTAGAGGCTCCAACCTACATCTGTGTAAGTAGCACAAATATCACCTCTTTAATTAAGCCCAAGGATGGTAAACATCGGCCCCTTTTATATAGTGACCATCATTCCTTATCCTTGCCAAAACTGATATGCGCAATCCATCAGCAACTTGCCCTCTTTTGATGAAACAACACATCTGAGTAACTTCTCACCCAACCGGTCAGAAAACACCTACACGGTGGGAGAGGAAAAAGGATGAAGAACTGTAAGCAAGCCCCTAGCTTGGAGGTCTTTTGCTGGTTTAACCTGCTTGCTGGTTGCCTTTGAGAAAATGGACTTCCAGAAAGAGCTGCGGGATCACCGAACTGCTCAGCAGAGACATCTGAAGGGGAGTCTTCTTTCACGTGAAGCAACTGCAAGTGGGCTCTGCTGAATCAACATGACCGAAAACAAAGTGACTGCCAAACTGGGAACCAGTTTAACAGCACAAGCACCTCAAAGTTCAAATAAGAGGAATGCAATAGCAGGGGTCACTGCAGGAACAGGCTTGTAAGGAACTGGTAGGGTTTACTAAACACCACTCATCACTCTTCTTTTGGCACAATGGTGGGAAAAGAAGATTTTATAGCCCAGTGATCCAGTCTACACCAGGAGTCAAGTGTGCATGACAAGTCCTGTCCCTTGGGAAGAAATCACCCTTTAGCTGTGAGAGAAACCACATTTGCTTCTTTGGCAAAATGCTGGGGACTCTCCTCCCACGCAGAAATCAGACAAGACACCTATTTAACTGCAGATGCCAAGAGCGCGTTAATGCATACATCACTGCTCTACCACATTCTTTCTAAAGGCACCTCTAACGCTACTTGTGCACAACTGCTTGCAACAGTACCATGTTTGTGCTCACAAATTAAGTAGCCCAGCAGGCATGCATATGGAAGTGCACCACCTGAAGAACGCAATCAGGACCAAAGGTGACGGTCAGAAAGAAATTCTAGATAAGCTGCTCAGAAGGTGATCAGATCTATTTAAAAACAAAAACAAACACGCAAACAAAACCAACATATTTCAGAAACTACTCATAGTTTGTAGGGAGGAGACACTGCAGACTTCATCAGAGGATGCAGGGCATTTTCAGTAACTAGGAAACAGTTACCCCTTTCTTGTTCACAATTCTTCCTACACAAATTGAAATAAAAATATTCTGCTATAAAATTGTACTAACTTTTAATTGGCTACTAGAAAGTAAAATGATGATTATGTTTTACTGAAAACCTGAAGAGGAAATTCATGCAAATTTCACTATATCTCAGGAGGTGTTTTGTTTTAAACCTGCTACCCTATCAGGCCTTACTATTTTCACAAAGTTCTGACAATCATGGGGTCATATTTGTTAGCTGCTTGTGACAACATTTAAAACTATATATCACCAAAACAGCTCACAAACTGGCTAGTCACATTATTTATTATGAGCCACACATGTGACAAATTATTTAACTCAGTGACTCCTAATAAGTCAAAGAGCAAGCAATTAGCTAACGCAGTATGAGGGCTGTTTGTGGCAATTTATAGATGCTCTCAAGCTGTCACAGCACTTCAAAGTACCATTAGGGGGGAACCTCTTAATGACTCACTTGAGATGACAAGCATTACACAGCGCACATGGCAGCGATGAATTTGGCAGCCTATTCTGTTACAGCTTCCTCCCCTTCACCCAACAGCTGTTTACATGTTTGCAGTTTGCACTTCTCTCCTGCAAGTTGCACGTCGCTGGAAATGCGGAGAGTGAGGCAGTGCACGACTTTGCAACAGGGCAAGTGCAGTTCGAGGCTGCTCTGTGGATAAGTCTTTGGGCTGACACGAAGCTCGGAGAGCTGTAGGGTTGTTAGCTGGTGTAAGAGACACTGCAGCTAAAATCTGCTGGGTGCATGCACAGCTGCTGTTCCCAGCTTACAACTGGAATGGAGCTGAACCTTGTGGAAGCTGGAGTCCTTTTCTAGTTTGCTACCAGATTACTCTTTGTAATGGTTATTCTGATTATTCTTTACAGAAAACCAAACCAAAAAATTATCACTTTGAATTCAGTCAGGATATGGGAAACTTCAGGGTGAGACCCAAGCTTTGGGGCTCTTTCTAGTGCTCAGCTCCTGGCTTTCCATAATGAATTACTGCAGTTGGGGGCTATTTTGCATTTTCTTATTTGCACTCTACTGAAAAGTAAGTGTATCCCTGTCTCCTCGTGTGCCCTCTCCTACATTTCTAAGGGCACTCAGTTATATGACTTCCTGTCTGTACCAAATCTAGGCACCTCTGTCAACCGTGGACCAATGCAGAAGTGAAGATCGCATGGGGTAAATTTAGCCTGGGTGTTCCCATTCAAGTGAACACCGTGACAGTGTATGACCAGTGTAGGAATTAAAAATAATCTGGCAGTATCAGGTTAAAAAAACAGGTGATGATTAGCAGATACCCTGTGCTGGAGAGTGGGGGGGTAGGAGAGGTGAAAGAGGGAGCTCAGGGAAGGGATGATTAAACGATTACTTTGCAGAACTGCCAGGCGATAAAACAAAGGTCAAACAGACGAGGAGAGCGATATCGCTTCCTTAAGGACCAACCATTACGCTCACGGCTGTACCTGCAGCTCTGAGAGCACCACATAGCTATGCCTGGTGAAAGACAGAATTAATCAATGGGAATGAATGGGTGACACTGAGAAAACACAACGCGCTGCCACAATCAGCCATGACTGCACTATTTCAGGAGGGGAGAAGAGGGTAAAAAAGCAGATGTCAGACTCACATTCGAAAGCAGTCACTCCGAGCCATCCGAGCAAAGGCTCCCCCACACCAGAAGACATGTAGCAGGAGCAATTAAACCTCTCTCCGCCACACACATTCTTCTTTAAAACGCAGCGAGTCATTGACTGTGCTTTAGCATTCCTCAGCAGCCACAGCTGTATTATAGCAACTCTGTTATTTCAGATAGCTGGAGGGGAAAGTACCTGCACAGAGGAGTGCTGACCTCTGCCTTTAATTGCACGGTGACATCATCCACGAGATTTAACTTGTGCTTTTGACACAACATCAGACTTTCGATGGAAAAGCTTAATTTAGTGCACTGTGCTAAAGTGTTGGACTCCTCTTCAGTATAAAATCAATACAGTTTTTTCTTTTCTTTTTTTTTTTAAATCAGGGACAAACCAAGTATAAAAATGTAAAGAAATGTTTCATCTATCAGGAAAGGCTTCTATTTCCAAGCCTGAATCTGCATATTGAGATTGCTTTAAAATGTGGGAAGTTAGAAATTATTTTAAGGTGTGGAGTTTGAATGACAGAAGTACCTTTATAAATCGCTGTAGCACAACAATGTGTTTTCCAGAAATGCTTTATAGGTACTTTCCAGTTACTTGGGAAATACAAGGCAACACATTCAAGTCTTCATAAAATAATATAGCAATCTTCCAATAGTATATATATATATATATATTAGCAATTTTCACTGCGTTCCTTAACTACCTGACATTTCATCAATCTTCTGGCACCCTGTCCTTTTCTTTCTTTTTTCTCTTCTGGTATCACTTCATCTTTGTCAAGGTTTGCTTTTCTTCCCATGCATTTATGCCATGCTGCTGAGCTTTTCAGAATTTACAAAGTAGAACTATCTGAACACTGTGACGAAGATCATTTTACTGCACTAATGTAATAACCCATCAATCAAATTGTGGATATTCATGAACGACTTATGCTGCCGCTCTAACTTATAAAAACTACTATACTGTGATGCGACAATATTTCTAGACAAGCCAGGTTGGGGTGGGGGAAGGCTCCAGCTCGCATTAGGCAGAAGAATGGCTGAGTAGAAAAGTGATGCGGTCAGGGAGTTTTTCTTGAAGTGGCACTTCTAAAACTAACCGGTTATCAGTTCAACCGTTTGACAAGAAGCCACCAATGGCAGAATACAGATTTCGTGTTCTGCAGCACAAACACAGAGCCGTGGTTTTTGCTGCCAGTCTCGGGATCTTTGGTGCTTTCCTTAGAGCTCTTCCTCCCAGAGTCATAAGACTGCAGAGGCCTCTTAGCTTTCTTTTTAAAAGAATTAAAAACAATCCCCTAAAAATTTAAAGCCTCTCTAGTTTCAAGGGAAAGTTTGAAAGCAAAACTTCAGTATTCCCTGGAAGCTCAGAAAACCAAAAAGGCAAATAGATCGATACTTACTCTTTTTAGGTTAAATAAATCATGAGTTTTTTTCATCTCCTCATTTTCAAGATCCACTTCACTTTTCATTTATTTATTTTAACACTGGGAAGCAATCCACTGTGAACGTAACAAGTCATAATATCTTGGGTAACCTCATATTCCTCACAGGTACTTTTCATCAGGATAATAATTTCCAGTGAGACTCATAAAATGTAGTCATATTTTTAAACACCTTTTCTTGAATCATCATGACTGCTTTTTCCCAACATCCAATCTCCTAGTAATCAAAGAAAACAAAACAGCCTTCTTTTGCGATCCTTTTCTAATCTGGGGGAAAAAAGGACTAATGGTACAATGGTACCTATTGAATAACAGTCAAAATATTAACTGAATACTACTCACTACTACAGAAATCCTTCAGGCTCTCCTGTTTTCTGACAAAGAGCCACAACTTAGACAAATGCACGCAAAATGCATTTCTGAGGTGAGCAAAACTAATCTCTGAACTTTATTTTTGAGCTGTTCATACTTTAAAAGCAGAACTTAACAAGCATATATAGAAAAGTGAGCTGAAGAAAGCAGGGCTTTGGGGGAAGGGTAGATGACCATCCCTTCGCTGGAAGGAATGATAATTTGAATAGATAATTACACCATTCTGAATTTACACTTTATATTTTGCCACCTCTATTTTGCAGGTGTTTGATTGTGTCCATGGCTATTTATAAACAATTGCAGGAGCCAGTAACCCACTATTATCCTCTGAGCTAAGATGTATTGCGCAGATTAAAACCTGCCACAACACAAGACTGTGGTTGAAGCCTTTTAGCCAAGGTGCAGACAGCAAGTTTTCAGAGGTGATAGCCCAGACTGTGGGATTAACACTTAGCAACAGAAAACAACTGAAAATACACAGAATTGTTCCTTCAGTTTGCTGGAGTCCAAGTCTTTTGAAATGAGCTTCAGTTATTCCAAACCACCGGTCAGGACATTATAAGGTCACAATTCCCAATGAATACATGAACAAGAACAGAATAAGGCCTCTACCCTGCGATCAAGGTGTCGCTTCTTGCCAATGGTCCAAGGAGAATCACTGGCTCTAGTCAGCAGGCTATTCCTCAGGGCAAAAGTGCCTGCATCTTCTGCCTTATGAATAAAGCAAAGAACAAGCTATTCACAAATCAGACTCATCTATCACTTCTCTCCATCCTATCAAAACTCGTCATCCTCACTTGAATGCAATTAGATTTTCATTACTTATATCTTACTGTTTCTCTCTGACTAGTTGTTTTTTTTTTTTTGAAGTGAATTTCTTCCTCCCACCACTCCACTGTTTCCTTTATTCCACTTCCCTTTGAACGTTTAAAAAAATGGCCAGTCCTGATTAACATCTCACACACCTGCGTCTGTTCCTTCCCAGCTCCGTTATTCTGATCAAATTGAGTCTTCATCTTTCAGTAACACTCTGGGTATTTTTTCACTCCACACGTTCCTGAAGTGCAATGTCTTTATCTAATGCCTACTGATCTCTCTTCCACACTGCTGTGTTTCTTAGCCTGCCTGTCTCAAATTACCAGACTGGTACGTTCAGTGGATATCTGTCATAGCAAGATGTTACGTGTATATATAACGTGCATACCTTGAAGATCAGGGTAAGGAGACACAAAAGTTACTTTGAAAGCATCATCAAATGATGTTAAGGACAGTATCTAGTCAAATCATACCACTGAGAGAAGCCTGGCAACCTGAAAATCCTCAGAACGGTGTGAACAGCGTTTCTTCTGGCACTGCTGTGACAGAAAGCAATTCAGCAAACTGAAAGGGCAAAATATTAGTCACTCTGCTCAACACAGACCGTATTTAGACCAAATAAGGTCTCTGGTTAGCCACCTGGCTCATGTTTGAATGGGTCAGCTAGCTTCTAGCTAGATGCATCATCGAGCCATGTGCCCTTCTCTCTCTCATTAGATATGGCTGCTCTACTGCCTTCTTCCAAATATTTCAGGACAGTCAGCCACAGAAAACATTAGCTTCCCCGCCTAAATGCTGTGTAGAAACCAGTCTGGTTACAAAACTACAGCAGTGAGACGTACAGTGGCTGAACAGGAGTTTATTTCCTGCGTTATGTTGCCCAGACAGGGCAGGGTCTGCATCTTGCTTGTGAACAGAACTCCTGCTGAAGGCAGTTGTCAGTCGTCAGAAGGAAACCATGCTTACCAGAATTATTGCTGAAATGAAATGCTGTACACAGTAATCTCATGTTTAAATGGGCATTGGAGAGAAGCTTGCAGAGAACATTGCAAAAAGTCGCTGAAGAAACTTCCTCAGGTTTTGAACATGGCTCAGCACTCACTGCTCCAGCACGCAGCCTGTGTTTTGGGAATTACTGAGGTGAAGCATCCTAGCTAGAGTCTGAAGTCGTAACACACTGAAATCAGTGACAGAAACTTAAGAACCTAACACAAACCCATATACAACACTTATGTGGTGTTACGTTGTTTTTCGTTTTTTTTTTTCTTATTCTTCTTTAACAGCTCTGGGTATTATATAGACAACCTTCATAAGAAATCCTGCCAGGTCAAACTGAAATCTGAAGATTCAGATTACACCATATGATCAAGAGCATCTGCTTTCATCTCAGGCACAGCAGGGACAAGGCAAGAGTCATCATTCAAGATCTGAAAAGTCAATCAGCAGCTAGTGTGGCACAGTGAGCACTCTAGTGGGAATGGAGACAGAATAGAATCAGCTAATTTGTTTTTTGCTTCTTTGTTTTCCTGCTTGCTTTTTTAATGAAAGAATCTGCAGCATATATGTGTACACAAAAGCACACAAAGCATATTCCAGCTCTACGCACAGAAGAAAGTGTAAGAGTAAAAAAAAAAAAAAAAAAATTCAAACCAGTGCCAATTTATTTTAACTGTAATTTTAACTGTAAAAATCTCACAGAAATGCAGGGTTCTTTGCAACCTAGTTATATGGAAGAACTGCTTTACAAAACACTACTTGGGGACTCTATGGTTTGAAGGCAACTGTGCAGACGTACTTGTTCTCTCAACTGCACAACTGCTGGGCTGAGTCCTGAGTTATTCAATTTTCTTTCAAACAGTTTTTCATACCCTTACTTATGTTTTAAAGTAAGGAGATCCATTGACAGGTGGAGAGCATAAACGTAGCAAACACCCCCGCAGGTACCCCAACCAGAAGAAGGCAATTTCAGCCACTGACCAGTACTACTGGAAAACAGAAATGTGAAAGGTTTCCGTTTGCCAGGGGATCACAGGATTCATTTTGCTATATGACGGCATTCCTTTTCTGTTTTAACACATTTATGCTGCTATTACATTGGCCCTTTGAAGGTTAACGGTAACCTTTTTGGTCTCATTGTGAACATTAAGGTACTGCCTGCGCAGTGATCCAACAAACGGCTCCAACAAGGGCAAGTGATATCTCTTAGGTGATGAGAGTTGTGACATTCCTGCAAGATCTTCGCAGAAGCAGCAAGAAGTCGGAGACACCATTTGTGTGGGGATTCAATTCTTAAGAAAGTAAAAAAGGAAATGGGTTGTTTCAAGACCTTTCAAAAATAATTTTGATTGGGTTTCCAATCCTGAAGATTTGTAAATATTTAGCCAGACCTCTGGGTCAACATGGAATAACCACAGGAATCGCTGTTTTCCACCTGATGTCTGCAAGTGTAGTGATAAGGGACTACATTCTCAAATCTACTTAAACACTGGATTTCCAGTTCTGCTTGTGTGCATGTAACACAATTCCTTAAACTTTCTAAAGAAAAAGAGATTTCGGTTATTTTACTCTATCATGTTGACATTATTCGAACCAAGACTTTGTATATTTAATTTTTTTTATGTACAGTAAATGTGTAAACACGGAACAGCCAATACCCCTTATAATGTCTGATCAGCACTAGCTGTATTTAAAAACACACAATTAAAAGAAATCCACAAAAACTTGGGTATGACTCCTTATGCTTCAGGGCATAAATGAAACTCTAAAAGAGTGAAAAAGGAAGAAAATTCCTCTATGACGCATTTATTCCACAACTGCCCGCTCCAAGTTTCTCGTCCTTTCTTGGTAGGCGTGATGAGTTGGCGGCCGTCAGAGACAGAACTGGACTGAATTACGGCTGGGCTGGTACAGCATATCCTATATTGAAATGTACAGGAATTTGTTCCTTCAAATGTCTGGGTCAGACCTGCTGTACTCAGCAATGCAAAGGAACTTTTAATTTTGCTCTGTTCTTAAAGAGTGTCAGCACACACATGCAGGTCCGAAGGATTTGTATGACAATTTACAACAGTTTGCAGAGCAGATTAACTGGATTCTTTACTGCTGAAAGGATTATATAAAGATTAAAACATTCAAAGTAGAGAAAAGCATGTAATACATGAGGGTAATTTACGCTAAACCCATTATTAAGTATATGAACACATTTAATTAAAAAAAAAAAGAGAAAACCTGAGTCACGAAAAGAGAGATGATACCCCTTTAAATGAGGACAGCCTTCAAATAAAGCTGTGGTAGAAGTTATTTCTTCACCAAAGTGGCATTTTTGCCAACAAGACTCTTGGCAGACTCCAAGGGTCGACACTAGCACAATTTACCAAATATGGTTGGGAATTTGAAAACATTGAAGATATTAGCATTTGTTCCTGAGTCTAACATAACACAGCCCAGCCTTGCCACCAGAGCCTATAACTACTACGTGATAACTTAAGCATTGGAATGCAAATAATCCATTGGTTCACATTAGTGTCGTTTCCATTTGTTGATGTCCCCTCCAAATCCTGGCAGTACCTTACGTGACTTCTGAGGGGCACAATCTACAGGAAATGTACTAAAAAAAGTTAAATTACAACAGCAGAAGTCAGCAGTGGTTTACTTGCAAAGAAAGAAAAGGAAAAAAAGACGATACATTAAACTACACTGTCCAGAGTTACTTGACCTCACACTGATTGCTGTTAAATTGCTTGAATTGAAGTTAGTCATTTACCTACTGGCAGCTACTCACGATTTATCTTTACAGGCTGCAAGGTTTTATCATTTATCCATAAACTCCCCACCAAATGTTAACTTTCAAAATACTGATTTAACTGTGAAGTGTGGGGAAGTTTTGCCGATGTCAACGAAAAATGAATGTAACTGCACGATAAAAACATTAAATACTTAAATAATTTGGCACCTCTCCTCTGAGAAGTTAAAAGGATGCTCTGAATACCTAATGGGTAAAGTAGAACTAGTAAAATAATTTTTAAAGAACAGTCTGAGATCTGAAGTCATCTGACCTAGAAATGTCACAATGGGCATCTATGTTGGAAAAATAATAAGGTTCTATAATTTATTAGAATACACCAGACAAAAATTAAATTATGGTGGAGATAAGCTTTATGCTACAGAGATAAGTGCAATTACTTCTCATTTTAAAGACAAAAAAGAAGAGTTTCCCTGGGAAAAATGAAGTCCTCCCGCACTTTTAACTACACCTTTATCTAGCACATATATCAGCTAAATGTGTCCACACATCCCAGTAAAGAACGACAATTTTTAATTTAAACCTGTATTCAAACAGATATAAGAAACAGGAAGATAAGCAGTAAAAAAAAAAAAAAAAAACAACCCATAAACAAAACCCAAAACCTGGATTTCAACAAACTCTGTAGTTGTCATCAGCCTATTTTTAGGAATTACATTAAAAAAAAAAAAAAAGACAATGAAAGAATGTAAAAAATGACAGTGACCTTACAGAAAACCTGTTGTGCTTTCTTAAACACTGCTTTTTTTTTATGGAGAGAGAGCAGCTGCAGGAGGACTCCAGCACTTTGCTGGATTGGATCCTGAAGCTATGCTGCAGAGACCATCAAGTTATTCCCCTAATGCTCTTCACAACTGACTTTGTTCCTTTCTTATCGAGGCCGAACAGTGATGTAGGCAAGGGTAAAATGAAGATATTGAACTCTGAAGAAAGACCTACACACCAGCTCAAGCTCTCCATCCTACAATCTCGCCAAATCAAGCATTAGCTGGAGAGGCAGCGTTACAGCCCAGTCCACAGCAGGCAAGTGTAGCTGAACTACAGCAGCTCAGCCCGAGTGCCTGAAGAGCCCCAAGTTATGAATATCTTCACAGTTTGATATATTTCAGGAGCCAGTGCTCCCTCCATAACCAGGTCAAACAGGACTCCACACCTGAAAGAGGCTCAGGCGCATACTTTCCAGGCCCAATACAAAATATCCTCAAAAAATCAGCAAAATCCAATTTTTCTAGCTATGTGCTACACTGCTAGACCAAATTATTTATTATGCCACTCACCAGAGCACCAGAACCAAAGAAAACTTAACAGCAAGTCCTGAAGCCAACAATTAAGTCATCAGATACATCAGCCCCTTCATTGCATATTAGAAGCCCAGTATCTGCCTGGAATTTTTCTATTTCTTATTTTTTTAAGAAACAAACATCAGCTCTGCATTTCCAAAAGCAGCCCATTACTCTAGGCACCTCAGCTCCTGAATGCTCAACTTCAGATACCGTAAAGGAATTTGTTTTCCTGAGCTGAATGGTCCTCACCTTTTCAACAGGCAGACTGAGTCTGCACACCACAATGGAAGCGTTCAAGAACTAGAGCACTCGTCTCTTTGAAAATTAAAATAAATTGTAAAAGATTGTTAGATTTATGTTCTGAATAGAGGTAACTAAGCATATTCCATCTATGCCTTCATAAAACCACTGAAAATCTGCATCCACATTTCCAAGACGCAATCCTTTCCAAGCCCAGGAAAGGGATTTTCACAACTTCCATGGACATCCAATGACTTAAAAAAAAAAAAAAAAAAGCATTTGTGTCTGCATGTCTGTAAAGACAACAGAACTCTTCATGCCTTGACTATTTTGTTCCTGTAAGTCAGGAAGAGATGCACTTTCCTGCTGTCCCTACAAGTATATGATTCACTTCTGACCATCAATAAAAATAATCTCAGTGAATGAGATATACAATGGAAAAACAAAAAAGTGAAAAACAACCTGAAATTACTGTTACTGTACTTTCCTACAAGCAGCATTTCATCTAGTTTCAATTGAGTTTCCAGACAAGCTGGGAATGCCTGCAAAGACCTGGATTCATCTATATCAGATAGTTCTATAGGATGGCAGTATGCAGATAAAACAGTAACTTTCTGTATAGAATTATTTTTGCAACATGAAGTCTAGAAATTTCAAGAGGCATTAAAAAAAATTTGTTAAAAAAGTGAGTTGGGTACACATTTGCACTTAAAAATATCTTAAAAAGAAAACCAGAGATCATTGTAAAACTAGAATTTCAGAAAAAAAATCCAAGCATCCTCAGATTAGGTCAATAGCTTCTTGGATCTAATAGGAGAAAGATGCTTCCATTCTGTTATACACCTCCAGCTTTACTCATTTTACTCAAGAAGTAAATTTCAAGAGTCACTATTACCTTTCTCTTCTTCCTCCCCTCCCCCCCAAAATTCCTAGTATTTATTTTAATATCCTATCAACACGTTCAACTAAAAAGCAGAGAATAACATTCCCATGGAAAAGGTAACTGCCTGCTTTCTTAAGTGAGAGAGTAGACTTGAATGCCTCAATTGTCTATGTAAAACTTAGTTGTGACAGTCTGAACCAGGCTTTAATTTTAATAAATGATTATTTGCACAACATCCCACTTTCTCTTTGGCATAAAAACAAGCATAGGAATTGGTTTCCCATCAAATATGCCAACTGGCTTTTTCATAGTTATCTTTTTAATCTATGTTAACAATTATATTTAAGAAACTTTGCTTAATGCTTAAGAAATTAAATCAAATGATCACATATGTTCTGTACACAGACTTGTAAATTGCTTTTCTTATTTCTTTTTGGCTCCATTCACTATTCAAAACATTTCTAGAATATTGTAACCATATATCATAGATAACAAAAAAGGGTATGTGTGCCTAAGGAGAGAGAGAGAAAAAAAAGTTTAGCAGTGCTTTAATGCCAGTGTTTTGACATTCTTTAAGGAAGATAGGAAAGCGTATTTGCCCACAAAATTTAATGACTCTTGCATTTCCATTTCCCCCATTTTCCTGTCACATATCACAGCTAAAACAAAACGTTAACTTTCAGGAAAGAAGGCAAATGGGAAAACAGACAAGAACCTCATCTGGAACAGAAAACTCAAATTCTCTTTCATTCTGGTGTGCTTAGATACAGAAACAAAGTCTGGAGTTCTGTGCACTTTTAAGATGCAGCTCTTGAGAAGAGAAAAGGGAAGGGAAGGGAAGGGAAGGAAAGGGAAGGGAAAAGAAGAGAAGAGAAGAGAAGAGGAGAACGCATCTAAGCAATATTCTGTATAGAACTTCTGAAATATATATATTCACCCAGCACCTTTTGCCACAAGTAGTTTAAGGGACCTGTAACAGAAACTACAAGGCATTCAATGGCAAAAACATTACGAATAATTTTTTTATTGACAAAACTAAGACAGCATTCAAAGGCAACCAAGGCTGTGGCAAAGTATATAAAACTAAGAACTCATAATTCTTAAACAAAATATATAGCTATACCTTTGCTCTGAACATTTTTTTTTTCAGAAAAAAACAGTTAAGAAGCCTCCTTTTATACCTAGATTTTAAAATGAAGTGAGTTTATAATTTAACAAGATTTTATTCTATCCTCACAAAGTCTCTTTCAAAATAATGTTTCTCAGTGTGCAACTACCTATCTTGAATTCAAAAGCAAAACAACAAAAAAACCAAACCAAAACAACAACAACAACAAAAAGCACACAAAAAAAAACAACCTGCAAAACCCAGCTATGGTTTGTTTCTGCTTTTCTGTTTCTGGATCAAAGCATCACTAGTATTCAATGAAGTATTACACAGCACATCTTATACTGAGACAAGTTCACTGGAGATTCCATTTCAGAAGCACCAAAGGTGAATCAGCCTCCTCGTTTCCTTTGGCCATGTGAACACGAGGAAGAAAAGCTGCTGAGAGAAAAAAGCCAAAAACTGAGCTGGCAAGATCCATGACAAGCAGCTGAAAGAAGGACCTTGGGACAACAATGTTGTCATCAGTGTCCAACTTTTTTTTTCTTTAAAAAAAAAGCAACCAATTAACCAGCTCTCACATTCTTTCCCCGTGACGAATAGCTGTTTCCAGAGGTCCCCTCCCACTCCTCCCTCAGAATCTACACAGCAGCCTTATTCCACGTCTGCCATATTCTACTTTTTCATGTGGGATTTTCTTACCCTCTTCTCTTCACATTCCCTCCCATTTCCCATGTCTATTTAAATGCCTCATGATGTTCATGCTGCCCAGACTGGCTACGTGAAAGTGCAAATCCCTTCAAGACGGGACTTGCCACAATCTCCTTGAGGAGTACCTGCTGAACAGGGGCTCTGATCTTGGTCTGGGTCCCAAGAGAATGGGCAGCACATAAAATAAACAAAATCTGTTTCATGATCTAAAGCGTTTGCACAATCAGTAATTGCTTCCCCCACACAGCCATACTTCAGAAACAACTCAGTAGTAGGTAGCTTGCACTGAGAGCTTGTTGAGTGATGAGATCTCCAAAACATCTGGAGACATAATTGGATGATGAGCACTTTTGAAAACCTGTCCACAGTGCTTTTCCCTCCCTGAAAAAGTGCAGACTATCTGCAAATAATTTTCAAGACATCGATTCCCACAGAGCAGTGGCATGGGTCGACTTCACAAAGAGGACACTGAAGTTAACAACTAGTATGAGTCAGCTGTTCCAAAGTGCCAATTGCCCCAGCACTTTTGCAACAAAGTACTAGATGTCCATATAATTGAGATTACATGGAAAAAAACTCGGTGATCACCGTACTAGATATTTTTGCAAAATTACATTTCTTCACTGATTTATCAAAATCCTTTACAGTATAATAAAAGTAAGCATGCACACAGCACAACAGCCAGGGTCTCATCTCCCTAGGTGCAATAACCAGTGTAAATATTGTTGGTCTGCATAATAGTTCCATACATAATTCTAAAGAAGTAAAATTACAGAAATATTTAAAATTTAAGATGCTGTAGCATATCATACCTTCCTAGGCTAATTTATTTAAACCTAAACACAGGGGATAAGGAATTTTGTTTTTAACCTTGCTTTATTTTAGAAATGGTGATTTAAGCTATCACCATCCTTTACAATGAAGTTCTATACTTATAACAAACAACGCTTTTTTCATTTGATTAAGACAAAAACCTAAGCATGTGCTTAATATTAGGCAAAGATATAAATTCACTTCACTGGAAATGTTCATATACTTAATACTACCAGATGGTCAGTTTTTTTTTTTTTTTCCCCTCATATATAGATGTTGACATATAATTGTCATGACCCTGAACTTCAGTTTGCGCAGCCAGGACCTCCTGAAATGATGGTGCCCAAGATTTGAGAGGGAACATAAGCTTTAGAAGGCAAAGAAGGACAAAAATGTGCATGTGGTGAAGGTAACGATGCATACAGACATGCGTTTGAAGCTATTAGTTAAATTGTCAGTAGCGGGCATTGAGAGATCTCTTTCCCTCTCTTTCCCTTTTCCTTTGGAAATCAAGTAACACTTCCTAACTAAAAATATCCAATGGACCAGATTTTCCTTTCAGAGCTGCTTTCTAATCCTACCAATATTTGCAAAGTGTTGGGGAAAAAAATTCCACACATAAAAACGTACAAATGCATCTGAGGATGCTCGTGTGAAAAACTGCTTTTCTTTCGCTCCCTCCTGATGGCTTCTTTTTGACTTCCATTAGACTCAAAAGACGTATGCCTCTCCCCACCTTTACTAAGCTGTAAATTACTTACTTACAACTAATAACAGTCTTAAAAGACTAGGTATTTTTTCAAAGGCTTCTACTAGATACATCAGAAAAGAAGCCATTTGTCTTAAATATAGAGATGGGACAAAGTGTTACAGGAGCAAATAAGTCTTGCATTCTGCTCCCTAATTATTGTGATCTATATACAAGATCAAAAAGTATTTACATAATCAGTGTACACACACACTTTTCTTCTTAGCTGAAAGACCAGACTTTCCGCATATTGCCTATTTTGGAATTCTAGGTTTGCCAAAGGGCTTTCATTAACATGTCTGTCTCTAGAAACTGCAAGACATGCTAAGGTTTTCTATAAAAGTGCAACAATAAATCCATGCTTAATCAACCCTTTGTTGAGCTGCACACACATGGACACTGTAAAATACAACTCAAATCTAATGGCAGGACCTCTGCTCATAGCTTCAAGTTCAACGGTGTTTAAGACATGGAAGTGTTACTATTTTTTCCCCTTAGCCATGTTAATATGAACATTTGATGCCGTGGACTTCCTTGATTAGACATGCATTCTCACCACACAGCTGCAAACCTTTTTTTCCTTCCTGCTATTGCTCCCAGATAAAACCAAGCTAT
Source organism: Chauna torquata (assembly GCA_013399475.1). NCBI lineage: Eukaryota > Metazoa > Chordata > Aves > Anseriformes > Anhimidae > Chauna > Chauna torquata. The sequence goes on along the minus strand of VXAL01001185.1, from coordinate 189,884 downwards.
TTTGCCTCCATACTAAACTCAATCCTGGTCTTCACTGCCAGTTCACCTCCAGCTGCCTGTACAGAGTTTCACACTAAGCCCCTTGTTTATATCAGTACTGCAATTAAGCCCAGGCCAAGAAGAGAAGTCCCTCAGAGGGTAGCAGAAGTGCAAGGCTAAGAATTGATTTTCAACTTCTGCTCCTTTGCTCCTATACAGCCTTTTGCCCTAGGAAAAAATCCCCAGGCAGACATCCTTACACCCCACCTTTCTTTGTGTGTGTGTTTTTTATTTTATTTTGCTTTCAGTGGCCATTTTGGGACATTTTTCACATGTTGAATCCCGTTTCCAAATTGGCCAGTGAAAAGTTTCAGCCATGCTGAAATCATTTCCAGGGCTAAATTGGGAAACCTGAGGCAGCTGGGCAATCTTACAGCTGGCTGAACTGTGGCTTGCAATAAAAGGCAGTGTGAATAAGGTATATTGAAGCTAAATTGGATTCGTGTGAAGGGCCGTTTATTCTGAAGGGGGGCATGGGGGGAGGAATTAATGAACAGAAATTAAATTAGCTCAACCATGCTTTTAAAAATATACTGAAAAATACCTGACCTGCTCTGAACCTTTTAACAAAGCAGGAACTTTGGGCTAGCAGGACCAGCTCAGCTCAGTTTCATTTCCCTGCCAAAGGTACAGATTTCAGAAGATGTTCACAACCGCTTAGCCTGATAAGAAACCAGGCTGACAATGGATGGGGCAGACCTTATTTCTGTAACCTGAAGGCAATGCAGCACAAAGCCACTGCTATGGGAAATCCAGTGTAAACCAACATGCAGCCCAAATACAGAGGTCATCGTGACTGATGAAAATATTTAATTAACCAATCAGCAGATACCTATAGAAAAAATAAACATGCCCTTTCATCCTAGTTGCCAAAATTCTCTTCACTGAAATAAAAAGAAATCAGTCTAGCCTGTTTTGGAAAGGGTCAGTTTTAACCTTATAAATATTAATATCACAATTATTCAGAATAATATTTTACTCACACTCTCTAATCTAATATCAGACCTGTTCCAATGAGAGAAATGCTATATGACTACATGAAGGACCTTTAAGTGCCTGAATGCAGAAGTGGAAGCCAAAATTACCTTGACAGGATTTGTTTTCTTTTCTTGTTTGTTGGCTTTTTTTCCTTTTTTGTTTCTTTTTTTTTCTTTTTCTTTTTTCTTCCTTACAGCACAATGAAATAGTCAAACTGCGTGTTCCTGAAAAGCTGGAGCCACTTCACTGATACCGATAAATCCACCACAAAAGCCACTTGGTTATCACAAAGTTTCCCTTCGAACCTCAACCAATATTATGTCTTTTATATCTATTACAAAGGCAAGTACTTTTTTTTTTGGAAGTCCTACAGATTTATACATGTACCTTCAGAATAACAATACTGGCAATAACCAATAATAATACCTACTGATGTGACAATTTACAGCTAAACCACGGCTCTTAGCTTGGCTTTATACCGCTCTCTGTGAGGCATCCAGACAGTGCTGATCTTACAGGTGTGAAAACTGAGAAAGAAGACTCAAGGAAACCTTGCTCATACACTTCTGACACGCTATCTGCAGCACTGCCTTTGGTGCCCATGCCATCGCTAAAATACAAAACTCAACTGAAAAACATGCTCAGGGACCAGATATATTGTCACATTTGTTGAGGAAAATTTCCAGAGACACCGGTATTTTGTGTCATTTTTTTCCCAAGTGTGAGAGCTTTTTAGGGTGGAGTGATGGTTTGCCTGTTTCTCCTCTCTTCTTGCCAAGAGGTGCCACCTTCCCCCGACACCTCCTTCCAGCTATGAGTCATAATATTATGAACTCGATGATGGGAGAAATCATATTTTCCATCACTCCACTGTAATCTTGACCTTGGTATTATTCATCATTCTCCCAGCCCCAATTCCAGCCACAGGAGAGTCAGTTCCTCCAAAGCCAGTCACAACAGAGGTACCTACAGTATATCTGGAAATAAATATATACTTTATGTGCCTGTGTAATGACATCTTTCCGGTATACCAGTTTAAGATTTGCTGGGGCAGAGGGATCTGAGTGAGTTGCAGGCATCTTGAGCGCTATCAGCAGCCAGCCAGCCTCTCTGCATGTGATCACATCAGGACTTAAAACGATTAAAGGAACAGATACTTCATAGATACTAGTGCAGGCTAAAACCTGGAATCATAATCTAATCAAATAAATTGCCTCATAAAGCACACGTAAAACACACTGTAAGTCAAAATGGGTAAAACTTGAAATGTCCTCATTTCATTGCTGTATTGGGTTTACGTGATAAAGGTTTAGTAGCGGGGGGCCACAGGGGTGGCTTCTGTGAGAAGATTCCAGAAGCTGCCCCATGTCAGATAAGAGCCAGCTCCAGCCGGCTCCAAAAAGGATGCACCGCTGGCCAGACCTGAACCAATGAGCGATGTTGTTTGCGCCTCTGTGAGAGCAGATTTAAGAAGGGAAAAAAACTGCTGCGCAACAGCAGCTGGGAGTGAGAGGAGTGAGGACACAGTCCTGCAGACACCAAGGTCAGTGAAGAAGGAGGGCAGGAGGTGCTCCAGGCAACGGAGCAGAAGTTCCCCTGCGGCCCATGGTGAAGCCCATGGTGGAGCAGGCTGTCCCCCTGCAGCCCATGGGGTACCACATGGAGCAGATCTCCACGCTGCAGCCCGTGGAGGAGCCCACGGTGGAGCAGGTGGATGTGGCCTGAAGGAGGCTGCAGCCCATGGAGAGCCCCCGCAGGAGCAGGCTCCGGGCCGGACCTGTAGCCCGTGGAGAGGAGCCCACGCAGGAGCAGGTGATCCGGTGGGAGCTGCCACCCGTGGGGGACCCATGCTGGAGCAGTTTGCTCCTGAAGGATGGACCCCGTGGTACGGACCCATATTGGAGCAGCTCTTGAAGAGCTGCAGCCTGTGGGAAGCCCACGCAGGACCCGTTCGGGAAGGACGGCATCCCGTGGGAGGGACCCCACGCTGGAGCAGGGGAACAGAGAGTGACCATGAAGGAGCGGCGGAGACGAAGCGATATGGGCTGACCGCAGCCCCCATTCCCCGTTCCCCTGCGCTGCTCAGGGGGAGGAGGTAGAAGAGGGTGGTTGGGGGGGGGGAAGGTGTTTTTAGTTTGCTTTTAGTTTCTCACTGCTCTAGTTTGCTAGTTATAGTAATAAATTATACTAATCTCCCTATGTTGAGTCTGTTTTGCCCGTGACGATAATTAGTAAGTAACTTGCTTGTCCTTATCTCAACCCTTAAGCCCTGGTCCATCATATTTTCTCCCCCTGTTTCTTTGAGGAGGGGGAGTGAGCGAGCGGTTGTGGTGGAGGTCGCCTGTTTAGCTGGGTAAAACCACCACAATTGCCTCTCAGCAGAAGTGTATGAAAGTATTGCTTGGGTTTTAACAGTGGACAGGAAGGAAAAAGAAGATGGTTTCTAAGGGACTTCACACTAACTTCTATTTTCTCTATTGATCAGCTCCTGTGGTCACTGCTACCCAGCTCTTGCAGGCAACAGGTGCTTCTAAACCTTACCCTCTTTCCTGCCTCAAATTCAGTTTCAATGTTTGCCTTCAAATTTCTCAGAACAATGGAGAATTCCTGGTAGGCATTAGCATATTTGATGATCCCCTGATTTTATTTCTTTTAGAGCTGGTACCCCCTCTGCCTAGGAAGATGCTGAGATAACAGGCAGTTTATGTTGCCTCCTGAAGGCTGCAGATCCCCATTCTGAGAAGAGAAAAGGAGCAGATCAGGACAAAGCTTGTTGCCAGTTCAGCCCAGTGCAATGCTTCAGAATTTGTGGCTGCAGTCCTAAGCGAACCCCTAATGACTTTAAATATACCCCAATGCAGAAAGCCCAAAGGGACCCACTGCACATTTCTTTCAATTAGGCTTTCAGCCTACATTATGTATTGTGGGTGCTGCGGGACTGAAATCAGTTGAGCTCTTTTGCAGGACTGTATAAATTAGCACTGGGAGCTTGTGCTAACCACAGCTGAAATTCCTCAATGTTTTCATGTTGCGAATTTCAATTTTCCTTCCCCTGAGTAAATTGCAGCTAAAAGAAATGGAGTTCATAATATCCTGAGCCAAATGCAAAATTTTCCAAAACTGGAATGACCATATGCTTGGCCCTCAGCAATGCGTACCACCAGCACACGTGCCATGGCCCAAAGAGCAGTGAGCAAGCGTTCAGCTTGGCCTGCCCCTCTGGTTTTTGGTAACGGCTGCACTGCTTTCCAAGACAGAAGAGTTTGGCCCATCTGCCTAGCTTTTATCCAGTGAGAAACCCCTGTCTGGTGGCTTATTGACAGAGCTAATGGCCAGACCTTCTGTGCCAACAGTAAATTGGTATTTAATTCAAGTAACTCCTTATCGGTTTGTAAAAAACTACCACACTACAAGCATATAGAGGGTCTACTTCCACAGCATTGCATAACTGACAGAAAAACTGCTGAAAAGGCATGGTGCCTGGCAGGGAGGGAGGTGCACGCGAGCCATGCCTGATGTCCTCTATCACCTTGCTACTGGAATGAGCCCCAAAGGGCTCAAGCAACTTGGGGTGTGGTGCAGCCAGCCTGAAGGTACTGCTGCCAAGAATAGAAAGACGCTTTTGCCACCTCCTTAAGACAACTGAGCAAATTCTGGGCACGGCAGAGGATCCTGACTGTATATTGAACAACAACTACCCCTAATAATAACTTACATGCTGAAAAATTACATTGCACATTGCAAACAGAATATGAATGCAAATTAAATTCAGTATAAAACCTTATGCGTGGACTCAGACGTTGCATATCAAAAAATGACCTGGATATTTTTCTTTTCCCTGTTTTAAATGTTAGGTTAAAAAGAACAAGAAAACATTCTCTTGTAATGGAAATACCAAGAGACCCCTAATTATAATGACATGAACAGGCAGCACTGTGTAAAATTTCTGAAACACATTTAAAAAGCCCAGTTACTAAGTCTAAACAAAGTTAACAGATCTCCTTGTATATTTTTCTAATCCCTACATGTTTCATTATTTCAGCCATGATAATTTTCATTACTTATTCTCTATCTGAAAGAGATTTTTTTTTAAAATAAAATGCATTACAATCAAATGAAATGCATTGACATGTTCCTCTTTTTCCATCTCAGTTACCTTCCTTAAACTGTTGCAAAATTTCTATCTGTAAAAACATTATTACAAGGAAGGGAGTCCTCACCACCCACTCAGCTCCCAGAAGCCAAGAAAACTCTAAGACATTGTTTTTCTAATTTTACACTGATACTCTTCGGCCCTAAAAAAATGTTCCAGGTCTAGTGTACATTTTAAAGGGATTTATGAAGAATTAGCTCAAGTAATGCCAAGAGCTAACTTCAAGCTTATATTAATTTTTTAAAACATGGCATATAGGACAAATAGTTCACTAACTACATTTTCCCTCCAACTTTCATGTTGAAAGCGCTCTGTCTTTTCTTTAGGACAGAAACATTCAGGTACTGCAGAGCAACCTCATTTCTACAGATGTTAACAGGTATCATCCATACTACAGAATTCTGATGTTAGAATTATGAACAATCAATCAAAAGACCTTAGTCAACTTGATCTGAAGTAGGAATGTGGTTTTTTTTCTACTTCTCCTGTCTTGCTAATGATGAATTAGCATATTAAAAATATATATTCTAACTTCAAAGAAAAGTTAGGTTGTTATAAAATGCAGGCGTTCAGGATTAAGTTTGAAAAGATTTGACCTTTTGCACACAAAAACTAACACCTACATGAATGAAGTACTGTAGTAAGTGATGATATATGATGGATCATTTAAAACGTGTGTATGGAAGCATGCACATTTTTTAAGGCAGGGGCAGATGGTGGTTACAGCAGATCCAACATTTTCCAATTACTTTGTTTTTTCAAAATATATCCAGCCCATAAAAACATTAGTAGAATCCTTGTACTTTCATGGAAGTAATACTTTTCAAATATAAAAACTTTGAATTATATTTAAGTTCAAATTTAAGTTCAAAAAATAGCTTCACACAATCCCCTTCTCCTGTTCCCTCCTTTCCACAGTTTAATCCATTTCAATGGAAGAGAAAATTATGAGGTGCTAGACTCAGAGTTTTATCCTAACTCCTTAACTAGCAATTTACCCCATTTTCTTCAATAGGAGATATAAACTAACTACAAAGATGTTACCCAGCCTGAACTGCTTTGAAGATGGGGCTGGCCAGATACAGGAGTTTGGTTTTGTCCAAACTCTAACAAAAAGGTAAGTACCTTGAGACTGAAGATAACATGAAATCTTCTACCTGGATGAAGAGATTAAATGAAAATGGGGAAAATAAACACAACGCTATTAACATTGTCATCTAATGAAATGAATATTTATTCCAGTCTGTATTCTGTTAGATATAACTCTAGGATGAGATTTCAGCAAAACATACATTGGGCTGACAGTGGAGCACAGACATTTTCAAAACAAGATTGAATAAGAAGTATGTTGGAATTGGACCTCAGTGTGAAGGGAAGTGAAAGTTCACAAAACACAGCTCCCTTCCGAGTTGGGCTGTAAACCAGGAACACATGGAAAGAAGAAAAGGCTGTTTGTATTGTTCCAGGAAACTGGACCAAGGATTATTCCATAATTGCATTAAGCTAATACAGCATAACATCTTACATAGTGAAAAGTTCAGAGGCATCACAGGCCAGGTGATTGATCACAATATGCTAAAGTCTTTTAAGCCATTAATTCCTTAATTACTACAGTTACAAGCATTTGGCACCAGTATTGTTGTGTTCTGCAGCAAGCAAATTGGGAAATAGTATTCTTAGAGATTTTCAATTTAAGTACAATTTTTTATACATTCATTTTCAAGGGCTGTATGTTGAAGATGCTTGTGAACTGATGAGATGTACACAGCAAAGTTCTGAAGCAAAGATAAAAACAGTGTCAAAAACTGTTACTGAACTGACAGAGCTGAGACTCATGCTGTTTCTAGGTGAGTGTGATTTACTAAACCAAACAACTTCCACACTGTAGGAGTTACTTACATCTTCCAAAAATCACATCATTACTATCCCTACTGACAAGAAAATTCAGGTAATGCCTTTCAGTAGGTTTGCAAGTCAACAGGAATTGCTGATCAAGACCCTGAAGAGAGACTGAGAACTTATTTCTGCTTCCAGGACTGCAAAATACTTCCTTGGTGACCGGAGGCAATAATGCATCACCCAGGAAGTTTGGCCTGTGTATACACATGACTAGATCTGCCATCATACCTTTACACAAACCTAACTGCCTCTAAGCTGAAGGGAAGAAATGCTGTACTACTATAATTAACCTGATTTAAGTGATGAAGCTCTCTAGAGTAGAAACAGCTTGATCCAAAGCTCCAGTTGCTTTCAGAGACCCATCATTAAGATAAAACTGCTTGCACAGTACATGGTGCTTCCTCGTCTGTCTGCTCACAGCCTGTCCCAGAGACACACTGTCCAGACTAATAAACTTTCAATCATCCAAAAAGCATAGCAAAAATGTCCACCCATAACATAGCGGTCCTGCGTCCATGGAATTACACCTTACCCTAGAGAGGTACCCAGCCATTATAAATCAGCATAATACTACTGTTTTGAATGGGATCTGCTGGCTTGCATCAGCCGAATAGCGAACTCTCTAAGGAAGGGAGGAAAATTTTTTTTTCCAGTACCGCCCAGGAAAAATTGCCCAGCATCCCTGAGAGCCAGGATGCACTCCTTGTGCTATTCATCTGGGCCCAGATTTGGGAGGTTCAAGATTCAGCATTATTTCCCACACTAGAAAGCTGTCTTCTTATCTTCTGCACCACTCGTCTCTCTCTGGTTCTGCGAGTATAAAATAAAGTCTATCACCGGTGGATCCCAGAGGGCTCCCAACAGGAAGAACGGTGACTGGGACAGGGCCTCCTTTACAGGGAGAGTGAAGAAGAGGAAAAGAGGGGGTCTTAGAAGAACTGACAGGGATAGTAGGGACCACCCAGGAGATAAAGAAAACATAGGTTGAAGGGAAAGCTGGGGAAGCTCCCGAGCCTTTACAGTAGCTAATTGTTAAATTTTAACCACTTAGCCTTTTAAATCCCTTTTTTTTTTCCCCTTACACACAGAAAGCAAAGGCATAGTTCACGTTTAGAAGTAACAGCTTGCAAAGACATTTAAAACTAAAGCAGGTTTTTAAATTTAGCACAGCCTTCTCAGTGTTTTCTAATCCTGGCTCAAAAGCTGAACTTTGTTAAAATTTCTTACAAACAAAAATGTTAAGAAGTTCCCATACTTTGATGGGCTTTGCTAAATTTAAACCCATGGTGAAATTTTTATAGGAAATTATAGACTGAAAACGATATAGTCGTAAAGAAGGACCACAGTGCTGCTTCTTGTACGTGTTTCTCTGTCACAAAGCTCTGCAGTATCGGTGTCACAACACCTAGGTCCCTGCACAAACAGTAAGTGTCTTTCCTCCACTGCTCTCTGGTCCAAGCTTTCCACCACATAGTTACATATTCCCAAACGTGACTCTACAGCAGCCTCTATAATAAGAGGCAAGTTGGCCAGGCCAGATGCCTGAAAGCCACCTATTGTTTCCAGAAGCAAGTTACAGTGCAGCCACACGAGGCACACAGGCTCCGTGTCTCCAGGGGGAACACTTGCATGGGGCTTGTTCTCCACTGCCCCATATTCCAAGGCACAGAAACACCATAATTTGGTGTTAATAGGTAAATTCCCTACTTTAATTAAAAAGAAACTCCAGACTCTTCCCGTTCTAACTCCAATTACATTTTATTATTTAGCTGAAACAAATTTACACTGATGGTGGTTCCTTCCCTTTTCTGCACAAGTGCTCCCAAAGAAGTCTCCTCTTCTTCCTTCTTGCACCAAGGGCATGCTGTTAGGGCTCACTCTACCCATAGTTCCAGTTCAGTGCAGCCCCAGACACCCAGATCTTGTCTGAGCTGTGTTGTAGGTTTACCTTGGCCCAGCCCTGTACTTGCTTTCCTGGCTCACTCACTGGTTCTCCTGGAAGGTCTCCAGCCCTGCCTCCAGCCCGTTCTCCTGTTGCTCATGACTGGATGGACCCCGGACTGAATTCATCACCTCACCTTGGCTGGGGCTGTTGATGGGACCCTGTTACCCACACCCAGTTCTACCCATCCAGCTCAGATGCTGCAGGACTGTGCCCTGGCTGGTGAGGGCACTGCCTGTGCTGGGGTCACCCTCAGCGCACAGCTCATCCCCTTCACGGAGCTGCCCCACTGCTGCTGCTCCCTGACACCAGCAACCACTGCAACATGACAGGGTGCCATGTCTCTTGAGCGCTCCCCAGCATCAGAGAAGAAGCCAGTTAAAAGTCCTCCCTGGCCTTTTAACATCTGTAATTAGTGGCAATAGTAGGAGCCATAGCAGTGAAATGCATGAAGGGTCTGCCATCTAAAACAGTGTGAATACATGAAGCAACATTCATGTAGGGGCATGAGAGAGACTAGAATTAAAAATCAGGAAATGCTATTGGAAGAAGTAGGATATGAGGAAGACAGTGTTGGGGAAGTCTGATGAAGGAAATGGAGAGCGTCGCACTATCAAGACTGTGTGGAAAACACAAAAGAGGCTTCCAAAAGTCTGAGATGTGAGCAGGGAGATTACAGGTGGCTAGAATAATGTTGAGGTGCTCCTTTGAGAACAGGACCACGCGTGAGGCAACCTAACATAAGCTGTCTTTTGGTGAGCTATGGAAGAGTGTGTACAGATAAACGAGTGTTGCAAGCTTCTGTCAGACACCTTGACCCTCTAGAGGAGAGGTACCAGGATCACAGGCTTTCCCCTCACCGTACAGGAGAACAGACTGCCGAAGAGCAAAACCTGTTACTTGCTAGCCATCTGACATATGTATTACAGCCAAGGCTTGCCATGGTCCGCTTTGCCAAGTTGGCACAAACGTACATCTATGATAAGCCACAGAGACAGCAGGACTTTGAAACTTCCCACTGAACTTCCCTCAAAACCCCAGTCTTTCTTGGGGCCTTAATGAAGAATGGTATACTCCTGGCTCACATCTTACAGAAATAAGGCCTTATTGTACCACTCTGCTCCAGCTCCTTATCTCCCCCTTTTCTGCCAGCTTTGTAAGATGGCTGTCATTTATTCTAGAGGAAGAGAGATTAGAAAGGTTGTCATGTCTCAAAGAGGACACCACTGAGTTGTTAGTGACTAACAGCTTGATCTTGCTGAAAAGCTATACATAGATACTTATGAATACATAAGTATATGCATATATCCCATGTCTAGGAATATCTAGAATATCACAGCTGACTGCCATATAAATAGTGACTCACTACACATCCATCATAACACCAAACTGAACAGACCAGCGCAGACCTGCAGATCACTCCTACCATCCCAGAACCACTCGTTCAGTTTTAGGAAATTTTAACACCACATCTCATCAGAGCATGTATGTATACTCACGACTTACATATAATAAATTCAAAGAAACTGAAAACAGGACAATTACTGTTGAATTAATCTTATTCAAGGAAAGCATTTAATTTCAATCTAAACAGATACTATTATTTTGAAAACTTCTTTTTGTAAAAACTCATAGTTCTATGCCTACAAATGACAGTGAGTGTACTCATACACCACGTCTCACCACCAAGCTGCAGCACTGTTTCAGTGCTTGCCACTTCTTTTAAAGGAGTCAGTGTGCACACTGTTCATTTAAATATTGAAATGAAGTTGGAGTTCTACAAAGGCCATAATGCAAGCAGCACGTAATTTAAGGGTATTTCATATACTTATATACAAATATATAGAATTTAGATACACATGCACTTCCATATCTGTCCCTATCAGAGCCTCAGGAATCTTCAGCTAAACTATTTTAGTCAAGATGATTTTCAGGACTTTAATGTAAAACAGGCACCGAGTAAAACTCAGTCACTGGGCATGCCACATATATATATTTTTAACCATAAAAAGTGCAAAAGTTCACTCGCTGTGTTAGTTTTCTCCTACTCCCGATTAATGCTGAACATTTTAACAATTATGTTCTCCGCTGCTGTTAGAAATATACACATGCCTGCTTTGTATTTTTTCAGAGGTGTTCTAGCATAGAGCTTGTCTTGTTTTCCACGAACATAGATGCTATAAAATCATGCTTGATTCAGTTTACTTCTTCTCTCCCCTCCCCTCCCTTCTTCCCTTTCCTCAGCCTTATCCTCCTCCATATTCTTGGGTGGGCAGATTCACGGGGAGACTTGGTTTTTAGCATAGCCACCACCAGGCAGTTTGCTACTCTCCTGAAGCACATCTGGGCTTTATATCAGGCCTTTAATTAATCCTCAGTGAAAGCCAAGCTATGACATTTTGACTGGGTAGGCTCCAGTTTTGGACAGGTCTTGATTTATTGCGACTGAGTCTCAACCTACTTTGATTTATTTCAGCTTTGGGGAGGAGGGCAAGCACTGAACAGAAAAAGCACTGTTGGATGCAGAAACATGTGATGCATGTAAAGGACCTCCAGACTTCTGCGGCCCAAATGACAAACAGCTCAGACAATTTGCAGTAAAAATAAAATAAAAAAGCCCAAGTGATGAAAAGATTTTGGTGGAAGAAATCACTTAAAGCAACAACCACCACTACCAAAAAAAGCAACAACAAATAATAAAAGGCTTAGTGAACTAGGATCAAACTATTTGGCAGAAAGTGCCAACGAAGGAAGCCCATGCCTTATCTCTAAGTAAACAATAAATCCCTGGTCACTCATTAGTGTTAATCATGCCTCTCATCTGCATTCAGCTAAATACAGAGAGGCAGGACCAATGCTTTCCTGATGAGTTGCCTTCAGTGAAAAGGATGTTCTGCTATTGTCTGCCAATCCACCTCGGGTGGATGGCCCTTTGCAGGTCTCCCTCTCTAACCGTACCATGCATGGCATGCAATGTGCCAAGTCTTCTTTACGCTGAGAACAAAGGCAACCAGAGTCAAACTGTTCATCTAAATAAAGCAACAAACATCATAACAACACAAGCTACTGAATAACAAATCCAGTCTGCCCAAGTATAAAGGTTTAATGTTTCTAGGGGCAGGCTTACTCTCTTATTCAGGCCCTCTTCACTTTTTTGTTTTGTTTTAATCCAAATTCTGTTGGACAGATGAATTCGTGAGCTTATTCTGGATACTACTGTAGCTACTTCTGGTTAATAATGTTATGTGTACAGGTAAAGAAATTCAATACCTTAGAAAGTCTAATGAAAATGAGTAACTTTGTTCTCCTTTATGTGTTGTTTTTTTTTTTTTAATTCAAGTACTCTGATTTCTCTCTCCCTTGTACTTGCTTTTTACAAACTGAAATTCAATTTTTGTTGTTCTTGTTGTTGTTTTTTTCCCTTCTAACTACAGGAACTAGAGGATTTATGGCAGTATCAAAAGAAAGGAAATGGTGAGGTTTCAGCAGCTGAAAAGCAAAAAATTTTTAGCCTAAGCAAACAGACGCTTTTTATTTGTTGACACCTGTAAGGCTTCAGTGCCTAGTGAACCTCTAGCAAAAAGGATGTTTTTGTTAAAGACTTGGCACCCACTCCTGTTAAAATTTCAGTAACACCTCCGATGCTACCTCCACAGTCCCCATGCAAAGCCAGGGAGGACAAATCTTTGCACTCCTGTCATTTCCCACAACACAAAATAGAATGACCAGCAACCCACACACGCACATGCAGACTTGCTCCAAGGCACCTGCAAGCGTTATAAAGCAGAAGAGGACACAAATCAGGAATAAATACAACATGTAGATCATCTTTAAAAACATTAAAACTGAATGATTGAAGACAGTAAAAAGGCATCTGTGTGTTCATTTTTAAGGTTCAGAGTGATATCTGGCAGAAATGTCCACCATACTTGGTCAGATGCCTGTGCAAGTGAAAGCCATGGTCCAGCTGCGGCCTTTACCACCAAGCAGGTAAGCAGCAGGATCAAGATGGCCATCTGGCTGACCACTACTTGTGGCTTCTGCTAACTGAGAAGCAATTACCTTGGTGTTCTCAGTCTGATCCATGCCACATTGGCTAGTTTTATTATCTGTAAAAAAGATGCATTTATTTTAACAGCGGTAGCTGGTAGGCCTATTTTTCCTGGTGGGCTACACAGGGAATTTGTGTTCATTGTCTTGCCCCCTTACCAGGCGCATACAACAGAGAGTGTCTGAGCTGGCTCTCTGTGCCAATACAAAATCAGTAGTTTTGCGGAAATGCAAAACATTCGTATGCTAGTAAATGGGCTTCTGCAGAGCCAGTCCCTTTCAGCTTCAGAAGTAGAAGTTAAATTACTGTTAAAGGCAATTCTTAAGTCAAAGCATTCTACTGAGCATATCCTTCCCTTGCATCTCTCAACTCCTTAAGAAAATAAACTGTCAAAACTGTAAACATTTGCTATATTTTATGTGTTCGAATTTTGTGCCCCACTTAAGTTTGGAGAATTTCAGCCTCCTTTTACAGGCAGAAACAAGTTCAATAGCAGGCTATGGTTCACTCTGCCCCACAGGAGTGCAAGAGCAGGTGATAAGACCACAGCACTCCCTTATCAACTAGGGTCTTAAACATCATCCTGTATTGTCCCCTGAGACAAGGATGCATCATCAGCTGTGCTCCTCCTGAGTGTAAACTTCCTTTGCTCTGCCAGACAGTGCTCCTTCTAGCTGCTGCAGAGTTGGTTCTGGGTGGGATTCCAGATGCAAGTTTTCATCCGGTGCCTGAACACTCCTATTTTACTCTTGTGTACAGGCAGTTTTATTTTCCAGCTTTTATCTGCCTTCATGAAATATAAAAGTTTATATTATTTTCCCCTCCAAGAAAGTGTAATAACACTGTAAGCTCCAGCAGTACTTTCTAATACTAACACAGCCAAAATCTGTAGTGACAAGTTAGTGGGCTATTTCAGTGAAACAGACTTTATATGAACCAGTATCCCAGTGAAAACCCCTGTCTAGGCAAAAAGGATCACTTTAAGATACTACTAATAAAACTATCAGCATAGGTAGGAGTCAGCTGTTTTACAAGCAACTACAGAGCATAAACAACTATCCAAGACATTGTTAAAATAGCGTTTTCAGAATTTGGACTTTTTCCCCTAACTTGAAATATTTATGACACATTGTATTTAAACGATCTGACTGCTACAAACCATTGCAACTAAATGCCTATCGTCAGTATGCAATTTCATTACACAATTTGTTTAGAAACCTCATATGAATAAATTAAACCAAGGTAACTGAGGCTTTTTTTCCCCCACTGTATAGTGTATTTTAAAGGCAAATGAAACGTGTGTGATTCTGTTATTATTTAACGCTATTTTCTGTAATCATTCCAAAAATGAATGTGGTAACAATGATGATTAATTTAATTTATTTTTGGTGGACATTTTACCCAAACTTGTTCATCAGCCAGCTACGCTTTTACACATGTGCCTGTTGGTTTTATGCTGCCCTTCTTTAGATGTGACCTTATGAAAATCAGCAACAAAAAAGCCTTCTTTGAGGAAAGTATAATTTGCTTAATTACAAGGAGTGGGCAGTTGTGCACCACTTTCAACATTCTGTCATACTTGAGGCTGAAAACTGGTACAGAACGGGCCAAGTGAAAACTCTTTATTGCGCTTCCTGTTTATATTGGTAACATGTTACATGGAATTTTAATGTCTCCTGAGGTCACTTTTAGAGCAGAATTCTGGCTGTCCCTATCACAGGTGTACTGAGTAATTCTGCGTGGGCACAGAACCTCTTTCTCTTCTGCCAACCTCCGCCTCCCCACGTATAAATGTAAGACGCAATGGATGAAGTCAATCCCACCAAGGTCAATAGGTGTATTATTAGCATAAGGTTTCATTCCAGACCAGTTCTGGCAGCTGGCTTGCAGCACGCTCGGTCTTCAGGCTTGCCAGGAGGGCAGGGAGGAGAAGGACACCTCTACAATCCTCGTGGGACTTGCACCTGGTGACCGCGGCTCCCTGATGGCAAACCAGCACTTCAGGCGTGTGCTCTCACCCGGTATTGCTGTCTATATCAAATAGCCTGCTTTTGAAAATGTTTTCTTAGCACCCACATTTGTAAAACTCCACTAAAATGCTACACGTTACATGAAGTATTTCATTTAGCATGCTCGGACCATCAAAACTTGCACAAACCTCTGGCCAGCAATGGTTTTTAATCGATACTCACCTGCTCCTGAATTGCAAAAGAAAAAAAAAAGACTCTCGTAGAGATCGGGCACCAGATAGTGAGTGCAGTTAGTCTGGGAAAGTGTCTCAGAAGACAAACTCCTTCATGTTCCATGTTCGCATCTAGGAACAGGGCACGACTGGGCCTGCTCCATGGCAGACTCGTCCTTGCAGATCAGTGTGATTTCTGCTACCAGCACGACCGATTCAGAAGGCCCCACTACAGCAGTGCATGCCACCGTTACGGCACAGAAGTCACTGGACAGGTTTACAAGGTATCATAATAAAACATCAAAAACATATCCATGGAACGTGCACTGGTAGGAGCAGTGGCAATTCCCCAGCTGAAGCCCAAATTAAAACCCGACCTGCTCTCGGCAGCTGCCAGCAACCAGAGGATCACGCTGTTACAAGGCACGGTGTGCAGCAGCCACCCAGCACCTTTTGGGCCTTCCCCTGTTGGAAGACAGACCCGTCACATCTGCACGCACATCCGCCACATAACGATCATCCTCTCTCATGCCTCCTGCCACCTTTCCAACAATCGGCGATTCACCCGTAACCAGAGAGATGAACAGTTTTCAATTGGTATTTTTAATATACATCTACTCTGGATATCAATAATAATATTGGAAATAAAATGAAAAGGGAACTTACATATTTTTCCCTTGTCAATTATTTCCCCTTTAAAATGAATATGATATATTAAAAACCCTATGCTTGTTGAATTCAAAACACCTCCGAGGAAGAGAGAAATTGCCACCAGATATGGAAAAGTAAGGTTTGTCTAGAAATAAGTGCAGCAAAATAAATTAATAGTGAGGGGGAAAGTATGCCTGTATTACATAAGGAGAAAATACTGCATGAGCAACACAAAGCATTACTTTTTCTTGTAAAACAAGGCACAGTACAGCACGAGTGTATGATTTGTAACAACTTTTCATTATGTCAAAAGCAACATGTGTGCCTGGTATTACAGTGCTAGGGTTGCCTGTATAAGCAGCTACAGTGTAGAGTAACATCTCACATGTTAGAGGTTAAGGCAGAAATAAGAAATAATGCTCTACTAATGCAATTTGCCATGGCTTAAAGAAATCTGTAAAGTGCATATGGAAGAAAGAAAACCTCTTTTGGTACAAAAAAAACATCAAACACATTTGCAGATCAAGAACCAACACACAACTTGCGCTAGAAAGATCAGCTTCTAAAAAGTACAAAGCTTGCTATTAAGAGCAAACTTTTAAGAGTGAATATATCTTCCATAATGGTGCCTGTTCTTTTTATAGGAGAACTGCATGAATATAAGTAATCTCAGTGCAAAGAGAAGTTGTTTCAATGCTCCCATCCCTTCTAAGGACATAGCAGTCCCTGCCTAATTGGAGGTCGTGGTTCTTTGAGGTTTCAGATGATTGAATTTGCCTTTTAAGTGAGAGAACATAGGCTAAGCAAAAAAAAAAAAAAAAAAAAAGTGCCTAGAGTGCATTCAACTCTCTAAAAAATACCAAACCAACTAATAATTTGTCCTTGCAGATAGGTAATAGGTCGTATCAGCCGATAGGGATTGGGTTCTCCCCTAATTTTGCTTCCTCAAATCCAATATCAGAGATCCTTTAATCCCACTGCATGACAGAAGATGCAGAAAAGAGATATCCAGCCCACTAACTTTGGTATTGCTAAGAAACAACACAGCTTCCCAGTTTTGCTAAAAGCAATGAAATTGCGAGCAAGCACGCTGGCCACAGGAGTTGTTCTGCTGGCAAGGGCAGCTGCTGGGCTCCACAGCACGAGCGAGTATCCATGTGCTGGAAGGAGGAAGTGCTGAGAGCATGTGAGGGAAGTGCCAGCTGCTATACACAGCTCTCCTGTAAGCTGTGGGCCCAGGACAATTTCAGAGAACCACTGTTTACTTAATTCTCCTCTTCCAGGTCTGCAGGCAAATCCATCCCAGCCACACTGCTGAGCTGACTGGGGACAGGGAAAAAGAACATACTAAGGCCACTCATCTACTTTGCAAATGCACCATTCTTCATATTCCTAAGGAAACAAACAATTGTTTTTGTTGTAGAAATCGCATGGGTTTTGAGAGGAAGAGAGAGGAGTCATGCACATGGCAGCAATAAGCTTTCTTCGCATGCTTAACCTGGCAACCAAGTTAGCCCTCCCTAGGGGAAGCCTAATGTCAGCCAAAGAAGGCCAACGGGAAAGTTCAGCTGCTCTATCTTTGGACCATTAATGCTGGTTGTTAGGTCAAGGCTTCATCCAAAAACACCTACAGCTAAAATTCAAGTATTTCTGCTAAAACTAGAAGTGGCATATTAAGTGCACCCTGTGGGTTTGGGGAATGTTTCCCACTCAAATGACAATTAAAAAATCATATTTTTTTTCCATACCTGGACAAGGAAAGAACAGTCACTCTGCTGATAACGAATCTTCTTCTTAATAATATACAGAATATTAACAGCTAGAATACAATAAAAGTGAGCCCTGATGTTTTAATTTATCCTCCGAAATATTTCTTCTTTCAGTGGAATGACCTGATATTGTTGGAGGGCTTAAATCTTTGGTTCTGGGAATGCACTGCCCACAATGTTTTACTGGCTTCATTTCAAATGAAAACAATTACAGTATAGTGAGGATGTTACCACACAGACATAACACCATTAACTATTTTTGACTTCCAGTGTAAATTCAACCATTATGGGGTTTTAAAAATGTCCTCATTAGATTTAATGATCTGTTTTAAGGGATTTTTTCCCCCTATTAAAATTAAAACCAACTATGCTACATAGCTTTCTCAATGTGGTGCATTACTCTAAGATTCAAATAAATCTGTAAATCACAGATTAGTTAATAAAGAGAAACTATTTGGATTATTATAGGTGGGGCTGGTAGCAGTACCTGTTATTAATGTTGCCAAGCATTTCCCAATAAAAGATGATGCTTTCAGTTCTTTAAAATGTTGCCAAATATCATCTGAATGAATTAAAAAAATTTAAGTTCAAAGGCAGACACACCTGGTTGCTTTTTTTTTTATTTTTGATTTTTTTTCCCCACTCGTGATAGGAGAAAGAGTAAAGAAAGGAAAAAATCTCAACTGAAGTGACTCAGCTGATTAAAGGATATGTTTCATTTGTATTAACTCCCCCATAAACCTCAATAATTTCTTTTTCCATGAATTCAGGATTTCCTTGCTTTACAGTGAACACTTGAAATTTTGTATGCACAGGACTACGGAAGTTTATGTGAACATTTCCATGAAATTTGCCCCAAACCTGCCCAATTCATAAACTTTGTGCAGACTAAAAAGGGAAAAACAAAAAACAAATACCCATGATTTACATATACTCAGGAAAGACTCGTGAGACCTTTGCTGCTAAACTTTGTGAAGATTGACTTTACAGCGAGCACGCTCCATCCAGTGACGGGGCAGTGGTTTCCCTCCAGGCGCAGCTGCAGCCTCGAGCTGGCTGCGTGGTATCCTCGCTCCCCGGCCCTGGCAATCCCATCTCCCTTGTGAGATTCACCTCTTTCCCACAGTCTCATAAGCATTTGCCCCAAGTGAAGGCCACTACGAGACTGTCTGGAAGGTGAAACACCCCGTTTCTGAAAAATGCTGGTTTGTTTTCACCCCAGTGTTATATTGACACCGCTAATGAGCAAACATCATCCTGCAGCATGCGATGATGCGGGGCTGCAACGACAGTATACATCCTGTATATTATATAGTCTCTCTGCTGGTGTCTGTATGTTTTCTTCCAGTCCTGTCACAAGAACGGGAATAGCTCCTGAACATGGACTCCTGTTACAATTTACTTGTTCTTCCATAGAGTGCCAGCCATAGAGGAAAACTAAAATCATAGTAACACAGCATGCATTTAAAGTTACTTCTGAAAAGAGCCTTAATCAGCTAGTCTATGAGAAGAACATGCTGCAAAAGCAGGTTTTGTCAGGAGTACTACTTTAGTTGCGTTATTTAAAGAGATGCTGCATTAAAGCCAACAATGGCATAATAGGTCAGTCTCAAAAATATGACAACAATACATAATTTATCAATCTGGAAACCTTATACTTGAAAGAAGCCTTAGTCTAACCTTTCCATCACTCCAATTGAATTGTAAGACCACCGCTGTAACAAGACCACTTTTAGAAAACCACAGGGGTGGCCTTGATAATAATACACATATCGTTGTTGAGGCACAGGAAACTAAACCAGATGGTTTTGCTGAGGAGAGCTCTTTTTTGGCTTTGCAAAGCCTAAAAACACTAATAGGTCAAACACAAAAGTGGTGAAAAAGAAAGCTAAAGGAAAATTTATGTAAATAAGAAAAAAATCTTTTTACCATTATATTCCCTTCACATAAAAATGGCCACAAGAAAGTAAAAAGGGGAAAATGGTGCTGGAGTTCTGAAACAGATTGGGTAGCTTTCTGAAAGGAAAAAGTCTAGCAGCAACGCTTACAGTAGGCACCACTGCTGGAAATCGACACCATATGACGTGCATTAGACAGAACACCTACGTACTGTAATTAAAACCCTCTCCTCGTTTTTATTCTTTAAATATGGAGACCATTCATGTCTATTGTAGTAAACTATGTTCTTTCTTGTTTAAATTCTAACTAGCAATCATACCAAACCTAAAGAGAAAATATCACGTCCATGCACTTCTTAAAACACATGGATGGCAATATTTCCACAAAATATGTTTTTGAAAATTGATAATAACACAAAATCATCCATACACAGAAACATACATGCATATACACATTCACCCCCCCACCCCTTACACACGTACATATACGCATGGGTTGTGTGTGCGCATGTTTGTGTGTAAAGCATATTGGAGTTTTCTCACATGCTCTAGTTATTCAGAATCACATTATCACATTATTTTACAGACATCAGTACTTCAGGAAGCTTATAACCAAAACCCATAAAGGACATGTTTTGTTTTTGTTTTTCTTTAGTGCAGACATCCTCTACATGACTGAACTTAAGATGATAGTGTGTTACTCTGCTGGGAATTGCAACTATTTCCAAGTCAAGAAGTCGAATCTAAACTACACGTGCTGTAGAAATGTATTATAAGCTCTTTTGTTGTGCATCCTTTAGTTACCAATATGTAAGCTTTTATTTGGCATTAAAAAAGCAGAACTTTCACTATCACAGTTGTTCTCAAACATATTTTCTCTTCGTAAGAGATGGTTTGCCCATATTTGCAAAATCTGAAAGGAGATGTTTGAGAATTATACCTACATTTTGCTGGTATTGAATCATGCTCTAACTGAAAATGAATCATCATTTAAATAACAACTCTTCCTCTACTTGTGTGGGACAATAGAGAAGAAATGTACACTAAGGAGAGCTTCACTATTTGCTAATCATTTGTGACAGTTCATTTTGGTACTAAGTGACAGCCTTGGAGAAAATGTTTCAAGTCTTCAGTTCATCAGCCGAGTTCATAACTAAACCCAGATAACTAAAAGAGTGGTAGAAAAAAAACTAAGGTGGAATAGTCGTCGTCTCCGATACATATGCCTCTAGAAAAGATGGTGCTTCAGCAAGTACCTGTCAAAAATTTTATGAATGTTGAGTAGTTGTTCCAGACAAAGGAGCACAGTCTGTCAAGCTTTTCTACTAAATGTTCATACAAGCCCTGCTCTCACAATTACTTCACCTAGATGGCAGTGATAAGATAATCAGTGCAGTGGATCATCACATCAATCACAGCAGATTGGATATCTTTTTAAGATCGATTTGGCTTAATAGAGTTATTAATTATCCCAGCTCAACCAAGGTGATGGAAAGAAAATGTTCTCATTTTGAAATACATAAAATACTCTTGACTACCTGGATGGCCCGAAAATCTGTACCCCTCATAGTCAAAATAGTCCAGCATTGAAAAACAAAGGATGTTTTAAAATTATTTAACTTTTGTTAGAAGTGATTACCTTTGACTATAAAAACTAAGCAGTAAGAAGGGAAAAACATTTTTAACTTGAATCCATAACAGAAGGGTAAAATATCTCCACTTAAAAGCATGTCTTTGAGCTCATGAGCCAATCTCATAGGTATATGAGATATTGATAGTTACACAGACAGATGTAACTGATTTTTCTTTTATAACCAACAATCCTCAACAAAGTGAGACTCTCACAGGTACTCTGCTGGGCCTATCAAAAAAGACTTCCAGTCTCATCAAACTAAAGTGACATATTTCAAAAGATGACACTTCCTTAAAAATTCAAGAAAACAACAAAATAGAACTAAAACTGCCTTGGCCAACAGTCTAGTTTGCTGAATCCTTTTCTTACGCCAAACAGAACCAGTTAAAGTTCTGTTTGGCATAAGAAACTTTGGCATAAGAAACCACAACAGAAATGATAACAGCTGCCTCCAAGGGTCAGCCTCTACGTATTAGAACGGTGAATCGTGAAAAAGCAACCAGGTGATGCCAGTTGGAGATCTGAACACAGATGACATCACAGTGCAGGTGATTGGATTTTACTATCTCAACTGAAACATGCACAAAATTCCTTAAGCAGGAAAAATGACTATGCATTCTTTTGTGCATTTAATCACAAATAAAAGTACCAACCAGCACCAGTACCAACAAAAAATATAAATACAATGGAAAGGCTCTATTTAAACAGTTTCTTAATGTGCTTTGTTAGGCTGTACAGCAATAACTTACTGTATTACTTATTTATAAACTGTTCTCTTTATGTTATTTTTTTTAACGATTTAAATATAATTTAATGGAAGCTGATTGCCATATATTTAGAATATCAAATGGTCCCTGATTTCACAATGAATTTAAGCCTGTGCTTAATTTTAAGCATTTGAGTAGACCTGTAACTAATTGATCTGGAGCCAGTTATGAGCCAATTAAGAGTCCTCTCTAATTATTGCTTAAAACAGTGCCAGACTTCTATTGAAGGAAAAAGAAAATATTTCTGATCTGCAGCAATACTTAAAGGCTATTAAAGATGTTACCTTTGACTTTTTTTTTTTAATACTTTTGTAAAATATATATTGATAGGCTTTTCTATAGCATTCAACAGTGCTACATCTCTGACATTCCGCAATAATTAATGAGCATATATGCCAATATATGTGCCAATAATACTGATGATTTGTTGGGAGCAGACACTGCTAAAACTGCAGGAAGGCAGCAGTTCTCTTCATTGTATTTCTGCTCGCTGGACAACACGGAGGTGTGTGCAATGCAATGGCAGAAGGCAACCTGAGCATCAGCAGGTGATAAAGAGGAGACTGAAGGAAAAAAATATATAAAAGCCTCATCTGTTGAACTGTAAATGAAGATGAATGTGCTCTTTTTCCAGAACCACTTTGCATTGCGACTATGTCCTATTTGTGGGCTATCCCCTTATAACCTTACAAATAAACATGACTATTGCTTCCCCAGCAACAACACTTTAGGGTTTCAGTTGCAGGTATACCTTCAGGACTGTAGTATTTACAGTATAGAGCATGTAGGAAATAAAACAAAAAAAAACAACTAGCGATGGATTAATGCACATTTTTTTAATGATCCAAGTTAAACATTTGTGAGAGTCTGTATCTATTTGAAAGAAGACTCCTGGGTGAAGGTCTGAGGAAAAGTGTATGATGCCTTGTGTTTTATAAACGGCACAGAAATGAGTCTGAATGTTAAGGCTTGCAGTTGCACTACTATTTGAAAATATCTAGCAGATGGTTTACTAGAACTTTCTGCAACAAATGAAATGTACAAATTACCCTCACTAAACAAAATGGCACTCAGAAGATTCATATATCATAAGTGCTGATACATTGTTTTTCCTCTTTCAAATCAGTGGCATTGATTGTCATCTATAATACCATCCCATGGGAATTGTGCTGGATCACATTTAAGTAAAAATGGAGAAAGGGGAAGTAAGAGGCAGCAGCAATTTCTTCAGAAATGTTAACAGTTACTAATAGAATTTTAGCATAAAACCAATAAGCCGCCCAAAATGTTCATTGTCTACTTAGTTCTATTTTGCTGTTGTCAAACACTGAATGGAAACCTTTCTTTTGAGTGAGTTAGACTTCCCAGTTTCTATTCAGCAGCACAATGCCACTGTACCTGATTCTCAGTTACTCAATACAGCAGTTTAAGTCCTGGTTCATAAACCCGATCAAACACATATTCCAACTCTTCTCCCCTAATACGAACCTACATTTCAGTCCCAACTTCTGCTTCTGCTTTGTAACCACCAGACTTTCTCCACACCAGTACATACAGGATATGATCTCTCCATGACGTCAATGAGAGTTTGGTCATCAGCTTTCATGGGATCGGGAACTGACCCATAGCATTTTATAAAACAACAAAAAAGAATGTATTTATGGTTTTATTATTATCCTTACTAAGGAAATAAGGAGAAAGGAAAGACAGTACATGGTCTAGTCTATATGCACGTGTTACTTGTATTAATGTCAATGGGATTTAAAAGTACATATGGAGAGGATAAGATATATCCCTATGTGTTCAGCCATATGCTTAAGGAAGCTCCCCAAATGCTTGTAAATATGATCATGCTTTCTAACATGCTATGTATTTACTTGAACAACGTTAAATCTCTAAGCCCTACTTTCCAGCTCATTAAAGCCTCAAATAATTGTTTATTTCCAGTTTAAAGTTACTCTCTTTTTTAGCCATTAGAAGGCCGTCTGTAACCACATTTCCATGATATTTGGGGAATTAGAGAATTGATAATAACTCTCCCATTATCCGAAGGGGTATCTCTCTGGGAAGAGAAATACTCGAGATGAGCTACATTTTAGTGAGGAATTCTTTCCAGAAGATTTTGGGACAGGCCCAAAACATGTTAACTGAGAGGTCTGGAATGCTACTTACACAACAAACGTGCTCGCATTGTAGACCTCGGATGACTGCATTCCTTCTGGAGGCCAAAGGCTTTGAAAGCTAGTCATTTTTCTGGATAGACTTGTTGTCATTTTCGTTTTGTTTTTAAAGTTTTGGACGCATGACAAGGGTCTGACCCACTATGCGCAAGAGGGTTATTCTGAATTTCCCGTACGAAAGAAGACATCAGAATTCATCCCACAGTTTACGATTTGGTGCAAGCCCTCTAAGTGAGATAGCTGAAGAATTTATGGAATATCCTATGCATTTTAGCAAATTGTGTTGATGTGGTTGCAACCAATCATTTTATTTGGCTCATCTGTTACTCCCTTCAGCTAAGCCTTGGTAAATGACTTTGTGAACACTTGGTTGTAGTTTTATCAATTAAAAGATGATTGGGATAGTTAACTGGATTAACTACTTCAACTAATGTTGAAGCCACAAATGTAAAGCAATTTTCATGGAGGCATAGTCAGGACATTTGTGGTTCTCTTGGTACACATGGTATGATATGCACCATCTTACACGTAAATGCTGCGCAGACCCAAAGGCCAACCTTACAGCCAGCTGCCAAAAATCACCTTCTTGGCTTACTTGATGCATCTCTTTTGATGCCAAGGCAATATAGCTATTTTCTTTTTTTAATATCATGCAGAACAAAAGTTTATATTGTGGTATTGCCATTTCATTTTCTTGCTATTTCTTTTTGACCAGAAATGAGATTTGGGAGCTCAGCTTTTACTTGAGCTTTTAAATCTCAAAGTGTGGTAAAACTCCAAATCAGACTTTTTTTCCTTCTGAAATACCTCATACTTTGTAAAAATACAAAAACAAAATAGTCATCATCTTTTTAAACTACATCAATGAATGTTGAAGCCAGATCCGGTTTCCCAGCAAGGAATTATTAAAAGACAGAAATAGTCCAATGACCACAGGAAATCTTTAAGCACCAAACTGGGGACAAAAGTCTCCTGGGGAAAAGACAATATTTCCTACGTGGTCATTCATGTCTCCTTGTAATACAATACAGGGGTATTGTTTGCTTGTCTGCTTAAATAGATTCACAGAATAAAATTAGAAACAACTGCTGACTACAAAAACATTTCAAATGCTAGACGCAGGTACATGCATGACGATTCTGACATCACTGCTATGTTGTGATTGCTTCTTTTTTTTATGTATAACCAGCTAGACCTTTGATCGTTAATATAAACATCATTCTTGCCTTGTTATAATAAAGGCCACCAACCTCCAGCAGGATTTTTGACTTCAGGTCATATTGCATCTTGCTGCAATCTTAATATTGGTCATACAAATAGTCAAAACAATAGGAGAAATACTCTACAATAGGTTAAGTTTATAGTCGGTCCCCTCCCCCAAGGAATTCAGTAGAGGAATGTAAACCCAAAGATTTATTTTTCTGTTCAGGTCATGCCTGGGGTAGACTGCTATGTTACTAAGCTCCCTAGTCTGAAATCGAGAGTAACGGAGTTAATAGGCCTCTACAGGCAAAAAATCCTGAGACAGCCCTCCGTGGATCATGAACTGAAGTTATAGCAATAAGCATTATCCCCACCACAAAGATGATTCAGAACAAGGCATGTGGCCCACAGCTTACCTCAACGTAGTCCCTGGCATGGCCCCAGTCTCTCTTAGCATCCAGATTGCCCAGGCTGAAACAATCCAGCTGTCCGAGGTGAATCTTTGCCACTGATCGGCTAATTTTTCGAGTAACAAAGTTAGCTCCTGGAATAGAAACAAAAGGTAGCATCAGCATAGTCACAGTGGCAGATAACTGCCACAAGAAACACCTTGTAGCTCTGCCCAGAGCATTTTCCTTCAGTCTTCGTTTACTCCCCTTGTACCACGTAGACCCATGCCATCATTGATCGTTTGAGTGGGCTAAGAAGCTTCCAGTGCAAGTGTCACATTAGCTTCACTTTCACAGCAAACATCTTTCTTTGTGGGACTTCTAAGCATTCCTAATTTGCTGCCTCAGTGTTCAGTCCAGGCATAAAGCCAAAGAAAATCATTTGGAATGTCAGTTCTTAAACACAAAATGCAAAAGGTTACATAAAGAAGACAGACGTCTTAGACCACCCTCATGTTTTTTGTTGCCATTTCTTTTTTCCATTTTATTTTATTTTTTAAAGGAATGCATACATCTAAATATATTAGTTTATTAATTAAAAAAAAAAAAGTGAGGCTATCCAAAGAACTGTAACGGTTAAACATGCTCTACTTTTCTAGTTATTTGGGATTATTTATCCCCCAAGTTTAATGAGATTATGAAACTGTGATTTCACTTTTATCAATTGAAGGCTGTATATAATTTTTTATTATATTTCAGTATTTTCTTCACTATATTTCATTGGAAAATTGTGCACCCATTTCAGTTCCCTGTCGAGTTGTTTTAAATAATACTTGTTTTTAGTTATTTTCATATCTTGATTTTTAGATTATGACTGCTGGTTTTCTAAAATGTGGTCAAAGGTTTCCTCAAAAACAGAGAGAATTGAATTTAGACCATGAGTGCAGGCTTAACAAGCCCAATGGCATTTGCACGCTAATGGGCCACAAAAATTAAAATTACATGCCTTTTTAATAGCTAAAAAAATATGATTGAGTGGTGACAGATGATACTGCATCCAAATGAAAAGCAGGAAAGTTAGTGAAAATGACTGCACATGTAAAATGCTCTTAGCAAATTTAAAAAGTCCTAAGTAGTGCAGCTTGTATATTCAATCCATATATGTAGTTTTTTTTATTATGGAACTCTGCTCTTGAGATATGCATCTGAATATTTTCTGTTTTCTGTCAAACAAATGCTAGGCTGCTGCAAAATTACTAAATAATGTGAAGTGTGTATTTCAGGCTACTAATTTTTGCTGTAAAGTCAATAGCATTACAGTACCTTTTTGTATCATTTGACTCTGCCAAATGTAAAAAAAAGACTGTACCTATAAACATTGTGTTAAATGAAGCAATTAAATAATTCAGAACTTATCACAGGATTAAGATAAAATTTAAATTTCCTGTCAACTGCTGAACTTTGGACTTCTGGTAATTAGATATTTAGAATGTATTATCATTATGTGCTTGTTTTTTAAAGGTGAAAATCATATAATTTTCATATTCCCCAAAAAAGTGTTTATATAAAAAGGAAGTTCACAAAATAGAGTGATTTGCAAAAGTTCATAAATAAAAATATACTTGGGAGTCTTTTTTTAAAATCAACGTTTCTCAAAAATTGGACAAACAAGAGTCAACTGCCAGGATAAAAGCCCAAGCCATTCCTTCAGATTGCATCTTGCATACTCAGTAGGAGAAATATAATTATCCCAAAGATAAACCAGTGCAAACCACAGGACCAATACTACGATTCTGCTATTGCAGTTTCTGAAGGCAAAGGACTGTGGTTCCTCTGTTCATGGCTGGACAGGCTTGCAGCAGGAATGGAATTCTGGCTGAAGAGAAACCAGTGAGAGAATCTCTTTGGTTAGTCTGACTGGCACTTCTCCAAGGATTTTTTTTCCTTTCTTTTTTTTTTTTTGTTATCAGAGTGTTTTAAGATCTTCATACAAATTATCACTAATTAATTTAAAATAGATTCAACCTATTACACAAACTTATTCAGAGTAGCTCTGAAGATTCTTAACCTTCTACACTGAAATAATTTCAGTTATTATTATTATTCGGTAAATAACAGTTGGAGGAGAAGCTTTTTTTCATGGATAAAGTACACGGTCTTACGTTCCAGACTGCAACTGAGTACCAAGCAAACCTATCAGTTTTCAACACTACATTCCCATTTGCAGTAAAAGCAGTGAGAGTTCTAATCATCACCTGCATTAACGCAAGTTTTTTTTTTT
>VXAL01001185.1:133996-161820 GCA_013399475.1 Chauna torquata | reverse complement strand
TCAGCTTCCATTTTGGAGCAGTCACTTCCTGAGCATAAAAAAGAAGTACATTAGGGAACAAGTGTGTGTGAGAACTATGCAATCAACTTAACCTGAAATGTATGAAAGTATGAATGATACTGCACAGGGAAAAACAGATTCATCTGGCAAAACACAGCAAATATCAATAACCGCGGGCTTCTTGCAGAGACACTGGTAACTGGAGAGAAACTGTCTTTGAAGATCTTCTCCAAGCAAAATCAGGATACACTTCAAAAGGCAGAAATTAAGAATTAAAGAGCACCAGAGTGAAAAACGAAAACCTTTATTTTCCAGAAATATTCCAGTAAGGGTTCTCGGAAGTGCCCCAGCATTAAAGCTGTGGATGAAAACTATGCTACTGTTCATTTTGAAAAATGTGATCAGAAATTATTTCTTGCAGCCAAGGACTGAATGGCACATTTCAAAAGCATTTAAATAATATGGTTCATAAATAATGTTTAAATACCAATTCTCTTCAAACACAGTATCTTAAAATATCCTGTTACACTTCATGTTTGATCCCATGCCATTACGTGCACATCATAACTAGAACTTAAGCTGATGTCCATTGGAGTCATACAAAATAGTTAAGGCTGTGTCAGCATTTCCATTATAAAGCCCTCTCCTATGGGGTTGCAATCGAGCTATAAAATCTTGCTTTGGCCTGAAACTTGGCAGACATAATGTCTCTACCCTCAGGAACGATTCTATCAAAAAAATCTATGTGGATTTCTACAGATATCTTCATATAACTGAATATAAAGTACCTTTTGAGACACAGAAATGGTTAGCTTCCTTCTTCCTCAAGAGGTATTGAAATTTAAATATTGAACCTACACAGGCATTTTCTTCCATAGACTGGCAAGTTAGTACCAGTAAGAGTATCAACAGAGCTGCTGCTGTGTCAATCGCTTCATCCTTTAGGTTGATTTTCTTCAGGTCTAGATGATACATCAGCTAAAATGCCATTAGCTATCACAGCTGTGTAAGGCCTACATTCTTATGCTACTACCACCACTACTCAGTGTGAAAACTAGCTTAGAGTGGTAGTGAAGAGCCCCACATTTGTCTCCTGGCTTTGTACCGCTTCCTTAGTTCACACAGGCTTTGTAAAACACACCCACCTCACTGCTCACACCTAGCAGGAATAAATCTCTATTAAATGCGTGATGCATTTTGACTTACTCAAACGCTTACTCAAAATGTGTGAGCGGCACAGTTCTGGGAGTTCACTATCCCACAATAACCAACAGAAGAGTCGTTCTTGCTTCCTCAGCAGGGCTAAGCACGATGGACTGACTGCCTTGTATAGCTATCCCAGTTATCTAGGCAGAAAATACATCCAAACCACGATGGGCCAAATTATGTTCTGTTTCACACTGCTACTGACAGCACTGGAATTACTGAAGTGCCACAGTAGAGGTCTGGCCAGATATGCCAAAGGTTTCTTTGGTGTGTCCTCACATTTCAGCAGTTCCTTGGTGGAGGACTGCCTCAGAAGATTTTGCATTTTAAAAGAGGCCTCAAACATGAGTTTTCATGATATTAACAGCTTTTTCAGGAACCCTGGGCATTAGCTTAGATTTGTTTTCAAAACCCAAGCACTCCCTCTGAGATCATTAGCATCCCAGTAGGAACCATAAGGTCTGATTTACAAACTCTATTTATCCTAGGCACGATTCTAAGCAAGGATTCCTCATTAAGCAGACCTGATCTGTAAAACACATAACCTGTCAGCAAACCACTGTAAGAACAATACTGCAATAAGAAGAAATAGCAGAGGTATAAAGTAATAGCTTAGGCTCTCCAGCCTAGGCCTATTGCCTGCTGGGCCACCTCGCTCAGGGTAGCTCATCCCTCTGAGAAGGATACTGCCTATGCCTGGTAAAGACACAGTTTTGAAAGCTGGACACACATTTAAAACCCACGGCTTGGGAAGCACACACTCAGTGCACCTACAATTCCAAAGTTGGATACCCCGAGAGAAAAAATATCCATCTCCCTGCACCAGCACACCTCATTCATTTTCTAAGCACTGGGATTTCACTCTTCCTGTATTATCAGCAAACTGGTGTTTTTCTCAAGATTCAAGGGTTTATAAGAAGCAGCCAAATGGATAAATCAGGTTGAAGAGCTGCTGTTATAGTAACTGTTTTTGGTTTTTGTTTTTTATTTTTCCAACAACTGTCATTTTCCAGTCTCTCAAAACTACATACAAAATTCAGCAGATGACAAACTGTGGTCTTAGAAAGACTGTTATCCCTGTATAACACTAGCTGTATTATGCACAAGAAATATCCGTCATTAATCCATATCAGAGAATAACAGACAAACTAATAACATTTAATGGCAATATTTATCAGCTGAGATGTAGTACTAGCATAGTCTATCAAGTTTCCATAACATCTTTTTCTTGATTTTGCATAAAATATGACAAAAAGTTTTCTGTCTCTAAAGATGCTGGCACAAGAAAAAGGGGAATTTTTTTCCCCCTCCTAGTTTCTAAAGTTCTGGCATAGAGTCTACTGGGAGCCCAACATGTTCAAACACATTGTGTACCCAGTGCTTCTACTAACCCAGAGGAACATATTTCTTTTAGCATATATGTTGTAAATGATACATTTAATGAGATCATTAAAATGTTTTGATTGCCTGAAAATCCACACTGCTCATAATTTCCATTCCATTAGAAGCTTTTCCATTTTCTGTGGCAAGCTGAAATTAAAAAACAAAGTAGCACCCAGTTTTTCTAAGAAAATAAGTCCAGAGTCTCCTTTAGCTTATACTGATGAAAATTAGTATGAACTATTCTGAAGTCAATGGAGTTACGTTAATGTAAACCAGACAAAAAATCAAATTACAGATATTTAAATTAACCTTCCAGTTTGGGGTTTTAAATGGAAATTTCAACTGTATCTCAATTGAAACAACTGATAGAGGAAAGCAGCTGCTTAGTAGATATTAGACACAAACTAAAGCATTTGAATTGTGAATCCATTCTCAATTTACAATAACAAATTGTTCTTCGCACAACAAAACTTATACCAAGCAGAAACACCACTGTTCGGAAACAAAGGAAACATCAGTGTTAATGGTGATTTTTCCTTCCCAGCTCCTTATAATATCCTACTATTTTTACACAGCAATTTCAGCTCCATTTGGATGAGCTCGCCAGAAAGTCCACAATCAGATTTTTGCAAAATGAAATATATATGAAATGGGGGCAAAATGATTCATAAGCAACTCACTGTAAAGTCATGCACCGCATAGGAAACATCTTCCTGACCTAAGCAATAAATAATTTTATTTCCTGAAACACGAGATACAGTGCTTTAATCCCTATATTTTAATCCTGTATAGCGTAGCTGCAAATATGTGCCATCATAGCTTTTCTAATCTCCTCCTCTGTCCTTTAAAATTGTAATATCTTATTCTCAAATTTTTAATACCTACATAAAGAGTAGCATATCTCACACATTTTCAGTTTACATATCCATAACTATTTTCCAGTGTACACATGGGATCTCTAAATAGGGAAGAAAAAGTTACTGATAATAGGCTTGTTTCTACAAGTTATTCTTCATCCATCCCCCTGGGAATAACCATGTAACAATAAAATTCACAGATCACAGATTGAAAGCAACTGTACAATAACTTGAGGACAAAACTGTTCCTCCTTTTCAAGTGATTCTCATTTGGTAATACTTTAAAATGTATGATTTCAACAAAATGAAGGGGCATTCGTTCCATTAAATATTGTAACAAATACATTCTTTAATAATCTATTGACAGACATTTTTAACTTTCCAATGCCAAAAGTAAAATGTGCTAGTATAGAAAAAAAAAAAGTCTGTTTGGCCCTACTGTTTGCACTATCCTTTTTCAACTGGAATTCCTTGCCCAATGGCAAACGCCCTACCAGCATTTAAAAAAATGAGAAGATTGAGGCAGAAAGGTAAAGGCGCATAAAGGAAAGCATCAGCAGCAAGAGGGCAACACACTGGAAGGCACAGCACGCGCCCTGCTCTTCCAACCCAAGAGCACACTGAGAGGACATTTGGACTGATGAGGGCAACAAGAGGTCATATGAACTTGGCATGGACACAACAGAAATTAATGGTTTTCATAATCAGAGGGGAAAGTAAGAGTAGGAGACACTTATCTTGTGAAGAATGACAAAGTACAGAAATTGGGAGGGAACGCAGAAAGAAAGGAGACTTTCCTTTTTCACAGGGGGGCAAAGATAGCATGAAGCCTACCTACAGAGACAACTAGCAGGCACTGTAACAGAGGGACATGGAAGTAGGGTGAGAGATGTACCAATGGCCACGAGAGGATGAGAATCAGATGTGATGTTTGTCACTAGGTCTCACCACAGCAAGCTACATTCCTCAGTGATTTAGTACAGCTGTCCACGCCAGGATCTGTCAGCAGAGCTTTAAACTCTCCACGACTGTTTTGCATACAAACAGATATATGTTTCCACCTCTGCACAGAACAACGACAGGATGATTTCTACGACTTCACAGAAGCAGTCCTCTAAAGTGACTGTGAAAAAATGATATTTAATTAGCAGTCAATTTGCATGTGTAATGTGGAACACAGAGCTATTAGATTTCACATTAAAAATGACCTTATTCAGGACTAAATACACACATCAGATCTATCACACGGGCTTGTTAAAAGGACATGGTGACAAACCAGGAATAATAGCTGGGCACAGAAGTGTTATTTTTGTATATTTCCTCCATATAATTTTTCTTAAATTAAAATATTTTCCCCTCAGGAACTGTACACTGAACAGGAAAGGTGAGGCATCAAAGATTCTTATAAAGGAAAAACCAAACATTAATACCGAAAACAATATGTAAAAGTGTTATTCCTGTTCCCAAGTTTATGCTGTTAATGGCACTTACATAAACAGAGCAGTGTTTCGCTTACAGAAAACTTAACCTTTTGCTCCAAACTATTCACTTTGATTTCTTAATCACAGTTCATATATGCTGCATCTTAAAACAAAGGTAAATTTATTTAGCCACTCTGATTTGTTCAACACTCATTTAAGATGTATTTTTTAAATTGTACAGCTAATATTTTTGAATTAGGCCACTCATTTAAGCTGTCACAGAATTAGACAAGCCCTTACATGTATGAGCTATGGGTAAGCATGAGTGTGCTTGCCCATCAACAGAGTCTCTTTATATTGTTCAGGCGTGTGTAAACAATTGGAGTTAAGCACATGCTTCACTGATCTGGGATTACAATAGCTAGAAATGGTTGCAACCAAAAGGAAAATCCAGCCTTTGTACAAAGCCAGAATATCATGCCAGGAAGTCTAAGGCAACTTGCACAAAAACTGATTTTAACTTAGCTTGTTAAATAAGGTAT
Organism: Chauna torquata; assembly: GCA_013399475.1. Classification (NCBI taxonomy): domain Eukaryota; kingdom Metazoa; phylum Chordata; class Aves; order Anseriformes; family Anhimidae; genus Chauna; species Chauna torquata. The sequence continues at coordinate 156,411 of VXAL01001185.1, read as the reverse complement.
TTAGCAAAGTTCGGACATCTGTGCCCTCTAAATTTAACACCCTTTCTTTTCCTCTCTCTCTTTCCCCTCCTCCATCCTCCCAGCAACCAGTAGCACATCAAAAAAGGTGTTGTTCGATGGTTCAAGCTGAGACATTCACTCTTTATCCTAGCACTCCCTTGAGAAGAAGCAGGCATGGCTTTTAATCTTACCTGGTGACACATGACTGACTAATACAGTTTCTTGGACCTTCTGACCTTTGAGGGACTAAGTCTGGTTGGTCCCTCAGCCTCTCCAGGTGGCTGGGACATTAGTTTGTGGTGGGTTACTCTATAACCAAGGTTTTGCACAGGTCTTGTGTGTCTTTCTGTACACCCACATTAGCGCCAACTTTTAATGTGGCACTAATTTCCGAGTGTAAAATGTGTTGTTTTACTTCAAGTCAGGGGTAAAAAAAACTTTCATGTACTTCTACTAAAGACAAAAGAGACCATAAGAAGAGCTAGGCTTAAAACCAATCACAGTGGCATGTAACTTTGCTGAGTCAGTGCTTATGTATTTTCTTGGAGAGAGAAAAACGGGCTAGCTACAGTCAAATAACTTGTTTGAAACTTTGCCTCCCACACAAACTAATAAGCAGTCCTGGACAGGTTTGACACTTACACAAATTTGAGATTTTCTTAAATCCATGTAGTTCCCTATCGAGCTTAATTGCTCAACCTTTTTTTCTTAGGGCATTCTTCTGAGTAGTTTTGTGACAGTGGCAGTCCTCAAGGCACCCTGGGGAAAGCCCTTAATACATTATTTGGTAAATGCGTCTCAAGTGTCATAAACCACCCTTTGCTACAGCAGTCCTGAAGCAGCCAAGAAGGGGTCCTGAAACACCATCAAACTGTATTGCCAGGGAGCTGTAAAGAGCCATGGGCAAAGAGCTCAACAAGAAGTAACAAAGGACTAGGGAGAGCTGGAGGGGAGGAGAGAAAGAAATCCAAGCTTCTGCTAATACAGGCAGCCTAGTTTTTTCTAGTACTTGAACAGGGCACATAAAATGCAAGGCACTACACTTCCTTCCGTCTTCTGTGTTGTGAATAACTGGATTCTCAGCTAGGGTGCTGTGAGAAGGACATTGCTAACACCACTGGTGATCCCAAGAATTCAACGTATAGATCAATTGTGATTGTCCGCGATTACCATTACGAGGATGAGCTGTTATTCCAGATACCCCTTCAGACTCACAAAAGACTGATCAAGTAAACATATGGCTCTGATGTAAGAGTCCAAACAACTCTTCACACTGTGTGCTGCAGTGTGCAGTCAAGCTGATGTGTTACCAGGAATACCAGAATGGCTCACAGTGCTTTCAGCTCACTCTGTCTGCCCTGGCTGTCCCATTTTCCTCTGCTCTCTTTCTGCACAGGGACAAGCAGGGTACTGCAAACAGAGCAGGACAACATTGGAGTCATGATCTTGCATAAAACCAAAGCAACACCCCACAAACGCAGCATTTTAACAACAAACCTCCTTGAAATGTGCTTCAAAGTAATTATGCAGAAAAAAACCCCAAACCTTAAAGTAAACACCCAAACCTATCAGGGTAAGAACAGAGTGGAAAGGAAGCGCAGAGGCAAGTTGATGAGATATCAGAAAGAGTCAACAAAGCCAACAAAGACAGCATGGCCCTTCTGCTCCTGAAAAACTTGGATGTTTGGACAAGCTGTGTTGACCTCCTGTATTCAGAGAGCCAATAAAAACATTATTTCACCTAGCTGTAGTTACTGCCAGTTGCCTAAGCTTACCATAAAAAGTTATGTCCTTATTTCAGATCAGGCCACGATCACTCTCAGGGGACTGCGGAGTTCAGCAAGGATGCTACGGCTTCCACAGCCAAACCCTGAACTGAAAACGTGACCAGGCAGATGGGCAGCTCTCCCACATGAGAAGAGACGTCAGGAGGCTGCATAGAAGCCACTGTTGCGATCGAACCCCCTATGGGACGAATCCCGCGAATAAAGTTAATTTTCATTTTAAAATGAAAAAGGCACTGAGGTGAATAAGTAGACACTGTATTTACTGAGAAAGTCGCTTGAACACAGAAAAACAGTAAAATTATAGCAGCTGTTTAAAACATCCATGCATTTCAATGAATATTCCCTTTTTCTGACTTTGTCACTGAAACTGAATCCCACTCTTGCATTTTTTCCACGTGGGAATAATGTTTTTTAGTGTAATTAATTATTAAAGATAAATACGCAGTTATACACGTAGAGAACTCAGTTTTCTACTAAGATGCAGTAGATGCAGAAGATGCACTTCTACTAAGTGCAATTTCACTGAAGCCAGATTACTGTTTACAAAAAGAATCCAAACTTAAATATGCAACCATTAACATGTCCAATCACCACAATAATTTTGCATAAGAAACTGCGATACAGCAGAAATCAGCTGTACAAAACTTTTGGAAAGCAATTCAATGACAAAAACAAGAGCATCTAAATAAAATGTCCATTTTACACAACTTTTTATGCTCACTGCTGTTTTAATACCAGTATTTTTAAGAACACTTCCTCCTTTGTAGACTCCTGAAATTCATTGTTATCCTGTTTTTGTGATATTTCCCATTTAAGTTAGTTTACACTTCCTCTAGGAACAGAAGAGGCAGTCAGATCACCTGCTGTTCTGAGATGCCTACAATACTTAAGCACAATGGGGTGAAACCAGGACAGAAAGTTAGCCCAATTCTGAATTTCCTGGCTTTGTATTTTTAGTGGGACCTTTCACATAATTTTAGTATCCACACAGGTAGCTGTGCATGCTCTCTGAAACTCACATATGCACATACACACATTCTGTGAACGTTCAGGAAGAAAGCTGTAAATTCTAGCACTAAAAGTTAGGACTACGTGCGCCAGTGCTGTTCTTGAATGCACAACGATATGGTTTCACAAAATACCTCTAGATTAATTATATATTGTATTTTTTTTCCTAACAAGATTGCCTCCTGTGTAGAGGATGGATTTGCTCTGGGAGCAGAAACTACTGTCTTGTGAAGAATGAAGCAGAAGCCCTATGGAGTCTGAAGCTCAGCAAAGATAAAGAACTGCAGAAAAAGAAATGATGGATTCACAGCTTGGTCTGATTAATGCTGCTATGGAAAAATTATTTATAGTATAGCTTCTTCTGCAAATTCTGGAAAGGTGCTCTGCAATTCACTAGGTTCTCATTTAATCACTGCCTCATACTCCTCTGTATACTTTATTACCAAGCACTCAGATAAAAACAAAAGTCATGGGAGTTTTATTCTTAACATCAACCAAAAAATAAATACAGACACTAATCTTTTTTCATGCCTTATTTTCTTGCCTGAAAAAAAGTGGATAAAATGCCAGTGTTTTACAGTAATTTCACAAAGCTAAGTATCGTGATATTTGTGAAAGAATTGGATAGAAGTGCCCTGGAAGATTTAAAAAGGGGTGAAATCATTCTCAGTGCATGGTTTGAAAAGTGGCCATGAATAGGGCACAGAGCAAGCTTTTTGTCAAAGAACTCCTTTCTTGCCCTTTGACCCCCAATATTGAATATCTAGTCATTCAGGTGAGAACTATTCATACTGTGCAAGGAATAAGGAGCCCGTGGGGAAAAAAAAATAAAAGTGCAAGTAAGGGCTTTATCAGACCACACAAGAACAAGTTTGAATTAAGTTTGTGGAGGCACTCTTTGTTCACTCGTTACACAATTTTTGAGCTAATCAAGTTTGCAATGTTCCTTTTTCCCCTTTTCATAGCTTTCAGGATGTGTTCATATTTACCTCATTGCTTATGCTCACAGGAATGTCTTTGGATGGTGAGGAAACCTAACTTCTGTGGCCACGGACACAACCTTCTTAAATTTCCAGCTGCAGTCTAGAACCCAGTTTCAAAACTGTACAAAAATGAATTTTAAATGGTTCCCAAGCGCACACTGAGGAGCTCATCTCTCAAAGGACAGTTTATAGAGGGCCTCGAGGAGCAGGGAGGGAAATTGTTGAAATTTAACCCTGAACCCCATGTGAACCCAGGGATTGGGACTGCATATTTTCCACTGTCCTGCCATCTGCTGCTTCACTGCACATGGTAATCTTTGGCAACCCCGCTGAGAGCTGCCTGGGCTATGGCTCTGTTCAGACAGGGTGTAGAAAGAAAAGACACTGAGAATGTCATGGCTGGCTGACCAGACTACTGAGATCAGAGAGATTATGCCTCATTTGCTCACCAAGCCTTGCCAAAAGCAACACCATTTAACTGCAGGTACTCAAAACCCAACAGGCATGTTTAAAGGAATTCTAGGCTTAAAAAGAGGACTATTCATAATGTGCATTTGTTGGGGATACCGTAGCTACCACCTTTTAGCAATTATTCACAAGAGTTTTTAAAGAATGCTTACAGTGCCCAGCATTTCAGGTAAAAGTGGTATCTGGTAGAGAGTATCATACCCTATTTACAGGAGAGATGGACATGCAAGATGACTCAGGAAGGAACAGACAAAGGGGACTTAATAGCCCAGCAAACAGAGAAACAGACAGGAAAACATAGCTGTTATTTTAAAACAGCTACAGTCTGTTTATCTCTAGGCTGTGAAACGCTGCACAGTATGGGAGTGTGAGGGTTTGGTACTTATATGCATAACCCTCATATGTCATCTCATGACAAGGGACCTCTCTTGAGCCAAAGCCAAATCTACATTTGTTCCCCAGAGCACCCCCATAGGCTCTGAATGAAGCAGGCGAAGAATCAGCTCTCAGAAACTCTGACTTCCCCTGACCACATTCTTCTGGACACGGGCCTCAGCCCTCTTGGTGATAAAGTACCTAATGCTTACCCATGGAATTTACTGACTACTTCAAAATGATGACTGTAAAAGCTAGGGAATACTTTAGTAGTGTCTCAGAACTGCTCAGGAATATTTCTAAAAGGGTCGTAGACCTGCAGGAAAATTACTGCAGGAGGCAGAACCAAATAATGCTGACACCAACTGCATATTATTAAGGTATCTTCCCCCATCCCTTCTGCTCCTGCCAGAAGCACCAGAAATGAAGATGTAGTTATACACATGTCTACAACAACATCCTGCCCTATTTTTTCACTCAAATACTGATCTTGGAAATGACAGTGCCTTCTCTCATATCTGGTTGTGAAAACAGTCGAAAGCACTTCAGTAAGATAAGCTTCTCTTGGGGCTGCAGAGCTATGGTTGGCAGATGTCAGGGTTGACAAATGTTCTTCTAATTGCAAAGGGACACTACGAAATTGTCCTCTGACTTGGAATAGACAGCCGCTGTCACCCTTTCTTCTTCCCTGCTGCTCTACTGCCTCCACTCTGTCTGCCTCACAGGGAGATCGGAAAAGAGACAGAAAAAGCCACATAAGAGAGGAGGAACAGACATCTCTTCCCAGTTCCTGCTGTGTTGGAGCCAACAGGCTCCGCTGTTTTGATGATTCCAGGACCATAAGTCTCATTTCATCCCTGCTTGACAGAAGTGCAAAGCCGAGGTGAGAACGGCTTGCAGACTTACAGAGGGAACTTCTGAAATTCTTAAGCCATTCCCCCCTCCTAGAAATGGCCCTTCTCTCTCAGAGCTGAAATCAAATAATCTGCACCCTAACCTCCCGTTAGTAGGCTCTGCACCTACGTAATCTTCACAGGCCACCAGGGAGCTTTGCTAGCACTAAGCTTTGTAAACAAAAGGCAAGGCAGGAGCAATTTGTTAATATCAGTACAGTAAAGAGATCAAACTTGCTTTTTTTGCAGTATTTTTCTTTTGATATGAATACATACCTTGAAAAGAAAATGTTTGAAGTAAAAAGCTTCTCATTAATATTCTCAGCTTAAACTGCTTCTTTGCTAGGCTCCACTGAATCTGAGCTCCACTCCTGCTCTCTCTTGACTCATAGCCTCAGTGACAGTCAAGAAGCCAGGCAAAGCCACTTCATAAAATGTACTAAACGAAGCAACTTTTAATAATAACATGGTCTGGCATGTAGCCATGTTAAAGAAGGAAAGACCTAGTAAGAATGTCCTGCAGCATAGAAGTCTCTGTTGTTCTCATCACTGTAAAGGAAGAAAATCTCTTTAAATGCTTTTGATTCAAATGATCATTTGACAGAAACGATGGACAAGACAAATGGCTGTAAAACAAGGCAATTGGATTTCCTACCGCTACAATATCTTACTTGGCTCCCATGACACAATTTCTCTGTTATTCTTCCTTGCCATGGTAAAGTAAACTTACAGGCTACCCAGAAAACAGATTAGTATAATCAGTCCTTTATAAATTATATCCCTTCACTCAAGGAAAGCAAATAACTTTACCTCCTCTATAACAACTGTTTCTAATACTTCATTTATTCTTTAAATTGTTTATAAAACACTTCAACAAAGGTCAAGATGAGAGGGCAACAATAACTGTAGATTAAGGAGACTCTCTAAGTATTTTGCGCCTGTGAGTAAACACTTTGGCAATTGTTATGATACAAGATAGATCTACTAAAATAGAAATCGGTTCTATTTATGATTTTCTTGAACACATGTTATTTTCTCTGAAGAAGATTCCTCATCTTTTCCACAGCTAATTTAAATCCAAATTTAAGCAGCTGCATATTTGCTTTATGTCACATGCCTCAGGCAAATAACAACAGATGGTCTCCCCTATGGAAGAAACCTAAAGGAGTAGTGAGCAGATGGTAGGTGAAGATCTTCTCATGAAGTTTTCTCCAACTCTCGAGGAAGCAGAGGCTTTCCTCCACAATGACAGATATGTTTACATTAAAGCCCACGGAGTCAGGAATGGGCAGAACTAGGCCATAACAGCAGGGCCATGAAGGAGAGACACATTCTTATGTCTACTTCCAAACACATCACCAGCAGGTTGAAGGAAGCGATTCCTCCTCCTCTTTGACACTGGTGAGACTACATCTGGAGTACTGGGTCAAGTTTGGGTGTCCCCACTACAAGACAAAGTTGAAAATACAGGAGAGAGTCTGGGGAGAACCACCAGCATGGCCAGGGGCTGAAGCACAGGGCACACAGGAGAAGCTGAAGGAACTGGGCTCATTCAGCCTTAAAGAGCCCAGGACTGCTGCCCACAGCTGCCTAATGCGAGGCTGTAGAGAAGATGGAGCCTGTCTCCTCTGAGGTGGATACATCTGCACTAGAGGCAATGGACACAGCTTGCAACACAGGAAAATTCTCTTTAGATATGAAGCAATTTATACTTTTCTATAGTGAAGATGATTAAGCATTGGAATGGGTGTACAGAAAGGCTGGGGGATCTCTATCCTTGACGTTATTGAAAACTCGACTAGACAAGGCCTTGAGCAACCACATTCAACTTTGAAACTAACCCTGCTTTGAGTAGGGAGGGATGAACTTTATAAAATCAGAGGTCCCTTCCAACCTAAATTATTGTATGATTCTCATTGCCATGCATCCAAAGGACATCAGCATCCTCAATGACAAATAAGTTGCTCCTTTTTCAGGAGGCAAGTTCGTACAATGACCTCTTACTTCCTCTTACCTTGCTTAGAAAACTATATTCTTACTCTTCCTAAGATTTATGTAAAGAGGAAACATCTTCAAAGATTGGGAAAAAAAAGGACTTATTTTCATGGCAAATATTAAACATTTCCCATGTATGGGCGGGGGGCGGGGGGGGGAGAGAGAGAGGGGGCAAGCAAAGGAGAAACTAGGATAAAAATCTAATTTTAGTAACATAGAAATAGCAAAAAAAACTATGACAGATGGCACTAAATCAGAAAAGAAAGCATATATTCTCTATTATTTAAAACAATACAGCAAAAAATGATTAAGAATAAAATTTTACCTCCTGACTTTGTTTTCTTAAAACGGTGTGCAAGAACAAGAAGAACAGCTTCAGTGAGGATGACAAAAGTCCACATACCCTGGTGCTCTCTCTCAAAAACTGGCAACATCAAATTCTTAAGAAAGAAGTATGCACACAAAATCCCCAAGCTCTGTAGATAAACCCTTTGCTGCTATTCTCTTCTTGCTTTCAGCGATTTGAGTACGTCCATGCATGGTTTTTGTTGGATTTCCACAAATTTCTTCAATTGCTTTTTGAACACACGCAAACTTTTGACATCTACAAAATCCTGTGGCAACAAACTGTTAACATCACAAACACTCTGTAAAGTCAAATCCTTCGTTCTTATTTGCTTTGAACCTGTCACTTGGCAAGATGAGAACCAGGGATCATCAAATGAAATGATGAGAGAGAGTGATCATTTCTCACCCAACTTCTCCCAGCCACTTTGGATTGCTCATACTTAAAACACCTTCTACATGCCTCCCCCAGGCTGAAGTGTCTTTGTTATATTGCATGTATTCCTCACAGCAAAACCTTTTTTTTAATCAACCTGGTAGCCTTGCTTCACATCGTTTTATTTTCATGTTAGACTGCATGGACACAAAAGCGTGACCCTGTAAACCACTGAGGATACTGGTCTAATCCTGAAATTTTAGGGCTTTATTTCTTAAAAGACATACTCGGAGGTGATCGCAAACATCTTTATACCTCCAGACTTCAGGTTTATCTCAAACTTAAAATCTTAAATGTTTTGCTAGAAAGTATAAAATTTGTTCATGTCTTTCAGGACTGAGCCCCAGAATAACTCCAATCAGTGCTGTGAACTCACATGCAGGTTTGGTGTCTGAGTGGGGTTCCAAAAAGGGGTTGCAGATGGTAGGGGCAATGGTGTCCTTTTGCTGTGGCATGGTTCTGCCCTCTCTCTCATTTGTTCTTCCTACGCCCATACACAGTACTAGCAGTGACACTGGCATTATTCCGGAAAAGGGTACTGTATAAGCTCTCTACAACATAATCTTTTGCGCTGTTGAGAGTCACAATTGTGCAGATTCTTAACGAAGCTGAACTGCGCCACATCAAATAACACCAATCAATTTTATCCACGCTTTGGAAGTACATATGGATAAAATTGTATTAAATCTTTAACCCTCAACTAATTTGTTTCTTTTAAAACAGTTAAAGTGTAACACATCAGAAAAAAAGTGCTTCTTATTCATGTTTCTGCATCGCCCATAACAGGCTGCTAAAGAAACCACTCATGTCCCCTAACATCTCACCTGCCAACAGAAAACAAAAAACAAAACAAAACAAAACCAAAACCAAAACCCCGGAAGTTACTGCAAAAGAAAAAACAATCAAGTTGTGAGCAATTATACAGAAATAATGAACTTAAACACGACAAAAATATTTGCTGAAGGACTTAAGAGTAGCCAACACTATAGGCATATCAGCTTACTGAAATGAAGTTAAATTCTTAAATTATTCTCAAGAGTTTCAATGGAATTCAGTAAACAGTATTTTGTTCATGACAAAGTATTCTCTTTACCCAGCTTATATGATGACAAGGTTATAAAAATGAAGGTTTGAAATTCAGATTTTTATACCGTCCCTCTTCACTTTTTTTTTTTTTTTTAATATGCATTTTTCCCCAATCTTCTCATAGGCACATTGTCATGTGGGTTTAGACACAAATTAACTACTTCAGCCTAATACCAAATCAATACAGATTATTCCTACATCTTAATCCCAGTAAGATCTTTCTCCTCGAATCAACGCATTCCCTTATTTTACTTGTTAGTCAAACACTGCAGCACTGTGCTATTGCATGTCAGCCAGGAGGTATGCTACAAACCAATAAAGCAGCTTACCCAAGCAGAGTGAAGTGCACAATGTAGCTAAGTAGTGCCAAAGTATGAAAAAGCTGTTTGTTTTTTGTTTCCCTCAGAGTCAAAATGAACTGAAATATAAAATTGTTTTAACTTATTTTTTCTATAATGGGAACTGAACCCGCACTATCACCTGAAGTCTTTGCTGAACCTAATTCTGAACTGAACCAAACAGAAAATACTTCTGATTATTGGATCAGAATAATTAACAGAGAATTTGCCAGAGGAAGTTCCCTTATCATATGAACTTTACATTTCAAAATTTTATATTTTTCAGTTTGAACTGATACAGACATACCAAGGCAGTTAAATCATTATTGATCTGAGGAAACCGAACTGACTCGAGTCAGAGTCAAATACAAATCAGATCTGAACCAAACCATTTACTGGTTCTTTATACTGTTTTATTTTTTTATTATTATTATTATTTTCAATTATTGTTATTTTTCAAGTATCCCAAGTCTATGCTCTTGTACTTCAGGAAACACATTTTTTCTTTCATTTTTAAATGAAATGTATTAAACTTAGCAGTTTTTCCCACAAACATTATTTTAGAGTAAAAGGGAAATGAGGCTAAGCAAACATTTCCAGGTAACCACCGCCTACACAGTTGACTTGTTCTGCTTTTAGAAGCATGGAATTATCATGTCCTCTTGAAACTATTTCTTAACATTATGCTTCTGTCTTGCAAGAATTCTGTAAAGCTCCCACCCTTTCAATACATAAGCCTCACAGTGCTTTGAAAAATGTGAATGCTCTCGTCATTAACAGCAGGTTTGAAAATCTGACTGCTGCGACTGAGCTATTATTCACTTACTGGTAATAACCTTCTTTTTAAAAACAATAGATCCAGACTAAGAGGCAGAGCCTGTAAGCATCAAGATGCCTCTGTAAGTGTTTGGAGGATCACAGCTATAAAATTATCTGTAATAAAAGGCAAAAACATTCAAAAAGAACTTATTGCATCATGTGGGTGCATAAGCATTTATTTCCGGACAGGCTACAGAATAGTAAGAGGCATTTGCCTTAATCCACTTCAAGCAGGGGATAATGGAAAAAAAATAATAATAATAAAAAAAAAATGAAGGTGTTGTGGAAAGCATAGGATGTGGCAGTTTCACAGAGGAATACTGGATTTAGAGGAGCCTGGTTCAAACACTGTCAAAAAATAGAAACTTTGGATTCTTGGGGCAAGTGCATTTGGAAAACAAACCTTTATTTTAACCTGGATTACTTTCAAGAAGCAGTAAACTAAATAAAATGACAGTCCATCAAATGACAAAAACCTGCTCTTGTGTGTCAAAAAAAAATAAGGGTAGAGATCTGGTACTCTGGATAAATCAGCAGATAGAAAGCTTTTACTTGACACAAAAGCATATTGCAGGAAAGCTCACATAAATGCTAACAAAACATTAATCTGATCTACAAATGTGAATTCAGTGTGTGATGGTAAACACTGCATCTGAAAACAGTTTTCATGGTGACAGTATAGACGTGAAAAAAGATGTGCGGTGAAATCCAAAGGCATGAGATTGCAATGGAGACATCATTCTATATGGTTGCAGGTAACTCTACAGTAAACGTATACAATAGCTAGGAAAGAAAATGACAGACACTTAGAAAACTCACTTGCTAAATACATTAAATAACTAAATAAAGCCCTTTGCAAATTCTTAAAAGTAATGCTGAATGGTTTGTTAGCATCCCTCCAAGCCTTGTAATTGTATTTTTTACAGTTCTTATTTGGTGTATGTTTAGATTCCAAATTTTATAATTAAATTAAATTTGCACGGCCTACTCTGGAATAATGCTTCAGATTTTTTTTTTTTTTTACAAAGGATTTCCTCGTAACTTGGTTAGAGAAATTGTTCTCTAACTTCTTTGAATAACCAAAACCCAAAAAAGACATCAAGATAAACAACAACAACAAATCAAAACACTACGTACTATATCAAGCCAAAAAAATAAACCATACAAAAGTTGCAGTTAAAGAAGAATTCAGATATCCCAAGTTATTTTATCTCTACTTTCACAACGAAGATTAAATAAACGTTATCCAAGCTGATGTTAGTACTCTAGAGGAAAATCGTATTTTAAAATGTGTTAAATCTTTCAGATTTTTTTTTTCAATACCAAGCCTTTTGTATTAAATATTAAACCACTTGACTTTAACCTGCAAAAACATTAAGTTTGAATGAACCCTCATGTACGTAATCACTCTGGACAATGCATACACACAACTTTATTCTTTTTATTATTCTATTTATTCTGCTTTTACAGCAAATTTTACTTAACATACTAATTCTTTCATCAGACTTTCATGTACAGGCAACCATGTGCAAGCATCATCCACATACTCGCACACATACATAATTTTGGAAAAAATGAATGAACACTCCCTGATGACTCTGTGGGTTCCTCCATGAGTGTTGATGCCTGGTTATCATTGTCTATAAATGTGATGGTAAACCAGATGATGTCACCCTACCACCAAACCCACAAAGAACCTGTAGAACTGAAGTGACAGTAGACACTTCACTCACTTGCAAGTAGACCAAAGTTGTGCAATAACTGCAGCACACTAATGAACTCAAACCCAGAATTGCTTAATTCCATGATTTCAAAACAAAGAGCTTATTTTTCCTTTAAGTACAGTTTAAGATCATGATACTTTTCTTAAGAAAAGCATCATTATGAGACACAAATAAAAATTCAATAATAACCTGTTATTCATTGGTTAGTTTTCTGACACTATGTTGGCAATAGATCTTCGATTCACCCACACGACAAAAACTGCTGCCAGTTCTTTACTAACATCAGCACAAGCGCTTACAGAACTAGGCAGTAAAGGTAGCATTTGCCTACTGTTGTTGTTAGATGAAATCAAACCTTCAGGTTCACAGCCTGAGTTACTGTTACACCAATCTTGCTCTAAATGTTTTTATTAAACACTGCATGTTCTGTGGGGACAAAAAAATCTTGTCCTTGAATCTGGTAACAGTAAAAGTATTCTAATAATATGCGCTACACTTTTTTTTTTTTGCGTGTGAAACTCAAGTTTAAAGAAAAATGTATATTATTTATTATATGCTTATTTTACTAGTTAACGGAATCATTCACAGTAGCATCCTCACCTGAAGATGCACTAAGATTTAAAGACATGGACTTGAGGCTATGAGAACATTAAAACTGTTTTTTAGAAAACAGAAGCTTGGAGAGAGCTTGTAAACAGAGACCATGAACTAAGACTGTGGTGCTAGACCATGCCAAGTTGAAGGGAGAGACACTCTCACTTGTAGGAACACCAACACTTCTATGAGGACACACCAGCTATAAAGGAGACCCATGGAGCCACCTTCTACCCCAGATGCATGACAAGTGTTTGATTTTCACCAAGTCGGAGCGACTTTTGCTTCTAACTCCTTTTGAAATTCATAACAGATGTGTTCAGGATTCAAGCACTACTGGAGCAGGTTTAGGAGGAAAATAACTGAGATTAAATTAATTTAGACTAAGTAATAAAACCTCACCCTCCTCGGGCTAGGGTGATTCACACCACTACCTAGAAATCACAGCTGAACAGGTTTACAGCCCAGGACATATACCTGCACACTTTCCTGCTACTCAGAAAAGGACAAGCACACTTTTTAGTTTTAGACCTTACAGAGGGCAGAAGTTCGTCCATGATACCTCAGTTACTACTCCAACAGAGCATGACAGCAAATCACCCTCCCATTACTAGTCTACCTTGTTCCCCAATCAAACAAGTAACAGAAAACTTCTGTTATGTCCCACCTTCCTTGCAACATACCTGGGGGACATCAAAATCAATGCAAAAACTTGAGAAAAGGAAGTCACATTACTGCTGAAAAACACGTTAAAATTAGCAATTAATGGCCTACTTTGCAATGACAGATGTATGCAATAGTTTACACCCAATTTATGCTACTGAGTAGAGCAGAAGAAAGGAGCATTTACAAACTCAAATGCCTAGTATAGTCTCTTGATTGGCTTTGCTCAAGATTCAGCAGCATTTCAATATATATGCTTAAAATGAAGTATATCACTAGTGCTATCCCTAATCCACAAAGCACTTACATCCAGGAATTATTTACAATCTACTCAATTTTCAAGAATTATACAGAATTTGGGAGGTCTAAGGACTGTCCCTGATATTTGAAGGTGCACAGTGTCTCCATTTATGTTTAGAAAGTGCAATAAAGGTACCAAAAGACTATGTATTCTTTTTTACCGTCCGCAGCAAATAGAAACTCAGTGTAAGTGAGAGTACACAGCATGCCAGAAAACTCAAGTATCCCTAATAGATATATGCATGCCTACTAACAGCTGAGAATATGGGCACAATGTGGGGTGGCGAAGATGAAACATGTCAAAACAATAAACACAAAGAAGGTTAAACTTTAAAAACAACTGTTATGAGAAACTTTAAAGAAAGGTAAAGTAAAATGTTTCTGTGTGTTACTGATATTTTTCTCATTTTACCTGGATTTCTTTTAAAATGAGCTCTAAAATGAGCCCTGAGTTTTCCAGATTCACACTGCCTAGACTTGGGATTACTACAAGATTTTTATTTTATTTCATTTTATTTTTAAATAAAATGGTAAATCTTCTCAAGCTGCCAATTGATGAATATTGATAAGCACTCCTAATGGAAGGTTTTTAATATAAATGAGAAAAAAAGAATATCAGCTGGAGGTCTGAGTTATGTACCTGACCAATTCTTTCACTACTTGTGTAATCTATTCACATTTAATGTCATGAAATCAAGCTCTCTCTATCAAAAATAAAAATCCGTCCGTATTTCTGCAGCATTTCTATAGCAGTAGTTCCCAAACTCACATGTCCTAGGGCAAAAGTTATGACACAGTAGAGAAAACATGGTACTGTACTTTCTCTGTTGGTTTGATTTGTTTTCCCATACCAAAGAGCAACCCTGAAGGGTTTCATGGGAAACCTGTTAACTGCGAGCCGCAAGCCTTTGTTTTAGCAGCTATCATTCTATAGGGATGAGATACAACACAGAGTAAAATCTGCTACTGTTATTGCAACATCTACTTACAGAAGGTAACAGTTCTAATTGCAATAAATACTCGCAAACTGTTGGAGAATTCTCAAGCTTTCGGACATAGCTTTCATTTGCCAAATGGTGCCTAACAACTAAATAGAACATAATTAAATCTTAAGTGTCTATGAAAGGTAAATCCTTGAAGAGGAAATAATTTAGTAGGATTCACAAGGCGTGCATGCTTCAGCAGTGAGGGGAATATGTGTAACTGACAGTATATACTGCTAAAAGTCCTTGGGACAGGTTAAAATATGCTCAACAAATACCTGCAATTAAATGAACAAGACTGACACAAATCAGCAGTCTGTCCTGCTGTTGAGATTTTCAGCTATTTCAAAGTGGCACAGGTTAGTTCATAAACAGAAGTCTTTTGTACAGCTCCAAGTACACAATGCATTCAGTGGTCGGAAATCAAACTAACCACACACGCAATGCGTCTGTGTGTTTTTGCTTTGTATTTTTAAGCACAAGTTTCTGGGAACTTTCAGTGAAGACTCGGTGCAATCAAAATAACAAAACACTTGTTCCTAAGTTAAACCAATCTCTGACCAAAGGCTCTGGCCCTCACCTGCTCTCTGACCTCAGATAACGTAGTTTACTCTCCTACGACACTGCTATAAAATCCCACTAGATGATGATTCTTATCAGATGTGACATCTGCCTACATCATACTTCTCATTTACTTATTTCTCATTTATTTGTTTTTAATGAATCCTGAAGACTACTGAGGAATAATCAGCTGACCTTTCCTTCTGCAGCATTTTTTAAGCCAGTAATGGTGGAACTGTTGTACTGTGAAAAGGAACATCTCCTTTTCAGTTTCCCATATCTTAAATCACTGAATGGGTTAATTTCAAATGATTCTCTCAGAACAACATGAACTTTTAATTGTTCTATTTTCAAAATAATTTTTAAAATTACGTAAGAAAAGGTAAGTAGAGTGCTTATGCGTAGGAATTATCAACCTTGGGGAAAGCTATTTTAAGTAAAACGGGACACACGCTGCTGAGAAAATGTTTTAGATACAAAGATGGTCTGGTAAATGTGGCAGTCACTGCATTGTTGCAAAAGGGGTAACAATCCATCTCTGAAGTCACTTCGTCTTACTTGGTCACTGAAATTACTGCTGTTCAGTTGCCACCATAAAGCATCTAAAAGAATGTGAAAAACCTCTACAGTATACTAGGAAAATGGTGCCACAGAAGTAACTCGGTTACTTTGGCTGGCGAGAGAGGATGGGAGAAGTTACAAAAAGGAGTGAGAACCTTTAGTCTACCAAGCATCATAAGATAATAGAGTCAAAAAAACAGAGGGACAACAGATGTGGGACTGCTGAATCAGAGCTGGCGTATGGATGCATAGTGTAATGGCAACATCTTGGCCCTGGCAACTGCTGCGTGTCAGCAACGCACAGTTGTTGTATATATACAAGCCGTGTGCATCATCCTGCTTTCAAGTTTCTGCGCCTGGTAGAAGATGTTGCCCAAAATGTGAAGGTTGTGGAATAAGGCCTACGCTTTCTCATGTTCTGAGGAGCAGGTCTGCAGTGATAGCCAACACTCTGGAGCTGAGCAGTAAACAATTTCTAATGGTCATTACTTCATATTCCCAGGGGGAACAATGGTATCACAGATGTTGGCTTACATACTAAGTAGATGACAAAACAGAATTACACTGATGTATCCCACAAGAAATGTATATATTTGAGTGAATTTATGTTATTTCATAGCAAAATAAGTCTTCAGAAGTTTAGGAAATTATTACTACAACAACAATGAATAAAATACAAAACATTCATTACTTATGGAATACCAACGATGTAAGATAGATTCATTTATACAACATACCTCTTGCAATAATGATTTGACCTTTGCTTTTTGTGTGCTTTTTTCCTTTCTTGTCTCTGACTCTATTTCAGAAAGACATTGATATTAGTTAAATTTGAGGGAAAAATGCAGGAGGAAATCCGAGCGAGTTACGAAAGAACTAAATACTTGTGCAGATGCAACTGCAAGAACAATGGTTCAAGCGACAGTAACAACAAATGCAGAAGTGGTTGACTGTGGTTAAGCCTTGACATTTAGTGAAACTGTGTCCCGCAGTGTGGTCTCTTGTCCTAGACAGACTACACCTTGGCCACGACCTAACCATGCCTGCACGATGAGGTGCTATTCCCCAGTTAAACCAGTTTCTTTCAGAAAGGATCTCGTGTGGCAGCTTGGACTGAAGTCCAGTGGAGCCCAGGTGTAGGGGAGCAATGGGCTGGGGTGCATTTTTCAAGCAGTCTGCCACCCACTAGCCCCCTGAGTCTGGGATGATCACTCTTCACATACACCGTCTCTCTGAATCTTGCTTAATGATCCAGCAAGGGCAATGGGACACTCAGGTAAATGGACTTCTGGCTGAAACGACTACAGCAGTTCTGTTCCTCTGGCCTTCTCCAAGTGTCACATTCACTTTAAGCTAGTTTGTAAAATGCTATATATAAAACTCCTGATTCTTCCCTGTATTTCATCTCTTTACATTCTCATTTATACATATGCAAACAAGCAGAACAGTCACATTTTCCATCATGTTTTGCCCAGGGACAAATAACTGTAACAAAGGGAAAAAAAAACAGAGAAATAGGCATGTAATCCATATTAAAAACTGTGACAAATTTGTGCATTAATGAAACCACAAGAACACTACAGATGAGGAACCTGCTCTAACCACTCCATTTCCCATTGCTGACTTCCATAACATTTTATTCCAGAGTTTTGAGTCAATATTTCATTACACGAAAAAATGTCTGCAAACTCTCAGTTTAAGAAACTAATTGATATCAGCTAATATAACTTGAGAAATTACATGGCAAAGTTTTCTGGATTGGGTGGGTACTCTGCCTTTTTTTCCTTTTTTTTTTTGAGATTACACAAAAAAGTTAAATCAATCATGGGAAACAGGAAAAAGGGTAATCTACTTTCTTCTCAACACGGAATAAGCCACAAGGGAGCACATGATTTAATGACAAGAAGATGTATCTGATAAGATAACAATTTGCTTAAGGAGAGATCTGGGTTGCGAATGCAGCTGTTCCAAAAGTCTAAACCCACAGGCAAGAAATTACTTAGCTTTTGTAAGAGCTATATCCATAACTATTTAGATAAACTGGTGACAGACCCCAAAAAAGTACATCAGGTAGAGAAGTATAGAACCAGAGCTACTACAATATTCGGAAAAAAAAAAAAGAAGAAAACAGAAAGATTTCCACAAACTATTGATCTTAAGACTGAATCAAAAAGATTTCAATAATTAGATGGCCCAACACAGCATCTTCCTTTATCAGTGACTCACTTGATAGAAATACATATCTATATCCTGATTCAGTTCATTTACATGATTGTTTATGGAACTTGTCTGGGACAAGTTCCATGGCGCTGACCTGGACTACTTGGATGGTCAAAGCAAAGCACATGCAGAAATGTTTGCAGCCTTCAGTTCTTATATCAGAAGTCTGGCACTGCTTTCAAAACTCAAGCTCACAGAGGGAAGCCCACTCATATTTTTGCGTGATTACATTGCCTTCATTTACAATTACTGACCAGAAATCAAGATTAAGATGACTTATTAGCAACACAAAAATCAGACAGAGACACAAAAATATCTAAATATTTTGATGTGCTCTGATCAGTACTATCTAGTTAGTTAGTATCAGGTTCAACATCAGAATAATTAACTGAATTCACTTATTTTATAAGGTCAGCTCTTTTCATAGGAAAACGCCTGCACCTAGCTAAAATAGCAGAGGGGTACTACTTGGCAGTTTTCTGTCATTATGGTCAATATTAATGCAAATCCATCTGTACAAGTAGACTCTAATGCCCATATATATCCCCACTGACATTTGACTGCATGTGTAGATAAGAAAACACCTGCATGGATCACTTAGCAGGATCAGTCTCACAGCAGGGAGAAAAAGCCAGTAAGAATGCATGTCTTCAGGACACTGCATGCTTTCTCTGTTGAAACATGCAAACTAAAAAGCATGAAATGATCTTGGCTGCTGTGCAGCACACAACTGTCTGAGTAACTCCATTTACATTGGCTATGGTACCTTGCCATCAAGTTTTCAATATGCTAGGCAGACAATCCCTGATAATACTAGCTAGCCTGCATTCTTCTCATCTATCTAGCTAGGAGCCATCAAGACACAAGCAACAATCTCCTAACTTTTGCTATTCAGCTGTACTTGTGGGTTGGGAAGTTTTATAGTAAATGAATAAATAACTCTGCTCTGCATGGAAAATTTTATACACTTGTATCTTTCGCTGACCTAAACTTACAAAAAGAGGACCAGCAAAAGTCCTTAGTACTTCCAGTGGTGTTAGGTTGACCAAGCCACTCTTGCACAGAACATTTATAAGGACACCAGCAATTAGGCTTCTCAACCAAAGAAATGAGAAAGGGAAATCTGACAGATGTTGGCTACATCTCTTTATAGGAGATGCAGAAGAACAGCTGTCACCGTAGGGATTGTAGGGATTTCTTGTGAAAGTCAGTAGCAGATGTTACCATCTGCTACTGCCTTCTCTATGAAATAGAGGCAAAAGGGAGACTGAAAGCTTTTTTTTTTTTTTTTTTAAAAAAAGGTAACAACAAGAAAATTCAAGACACCCAAGTATATTTACAGCAAGCAGTGAAACCCCTTACCCCCTCCTTCCTGGCAAAACTGCAATCCAGTTGCACAACAAAAGCATAGATCACTCCCCATTCTCTTCAAATCATGATTTCTTTTCATTTTAATCTTGCTACATGTACTTTGACAACCTTCAGCCTGCAATCTAACACCTAGCCATTTCCTTCCTGGCTGAGAGAGATCATAGAAATGAGCAGTTGTATCCTTTCCCTCTGGCTATACAGCAATGGTCTGATGACAACCGCTTTACCAGAGTTGGTATCAGACAAACAAAAATTCCCTACTGAATGATATACACAATGATGTCATGTGTGGAGGCAAAGTATTTATTACTTAGGGAAAAACAAAAGAAAAAAAACAAACAAAACTGTTGCATTGTGTCAGGAAACATGCTGTACATGTTTGTACATCTTGACAGATAAAGATCAGATGAGGCAAGCAATGAAGTGGTTAACCAAATTGGAGAGTTATCTCAGACATCCAAATGCACATCTTGTAAAACTGAGAAAACTTTGCACAGAACCAAGGAGCAAAAAAGTAAGAGCTTGTCTGGGAAGAAACAAATGACACTGTCAACAAGTAGTTTGCTTTCTTACTCAGAAAAAAAAAAAAGGTATTAGTGAGATCCAGAGCCCAACAAAAGAACAGGAACCTTTCCAATGGTGTAAAAAAGGCTTGGATCGAGCCCCAGCTTTCCTGAAAACTAGACTTGCTAATTGCCTCACTCTTCCACTGTCAAAATCGTCATCTCACTGAACTGAAATAAGTTTCCAATATTGCTATAGGGCAAACATTTCCACACTGGTAATACTGGGAGGTACATTCAACCACCAATAGAAAATTGCTGGGCACCAGCTTCCCCACTTGGTATTCCATAATTTTCTTGAAAAACAAACAAACAAATAAAAAACCCACAACACTCTGTGTCCAGCTTTCTGATATTGTGTGTCCAGCTTTCTGTACAAGATCAACCACTGGAGCCTGGCAGGTCATGACTTTGGAACTGGCTCTCTGAAGCATGATAGCAAATCCACCCTGTTAGAGTAGGCTATAACATCTGGCTGCACAAGAGTACCGTGGAGAGATCGTCCAGCTCTATCCTAATGTACACCTCCCTGTTTTTTTTTTCCTGGGAAACCTTTTAGGTTTTCTTTTGTACATTTGGTTTTGGAAACAGACGTCATATTGTTGCTTACTAGCACTGTAGAGAGCATTTTGCTTTTCAGATAATGTTTAGACAATAAATAAACTTCACAAATGGAAGATCCCATTCTCCTTTGGCATTGCCATAAATGAGGAAACACTTGAGCTAGATACCTGGATAAAAAATAAAATGATAAAAGTAACTGAGAAACCAGCTTTAGCAACGTCTATTGCTGATACTGGTCTTTTCCCCAAAGTAGGCAAATTACGCTTGCCTTACATTACCAGACCATCACTTGAAATACTATGCTCAGCCAGCATAAATCAACACAACCCTGTTCACTTGAGTGCAGCAACACTGATTTATGTGAGCTGGAAAACATGTACTGGTAAAAAAAAAAAGTGACTATTTGATATTACACTTACTGCCTCTCATTTCTTGAGGAAAAAATCAGAAAGGAAAGTACTACACAGCCACTTATTCTACTCCATATGAGATTTTAGATAATGTTCTCTGTTGTTACATATGCATGCATCTCGAGGATGGACCCTGCAATTTGATAATGCTGTACTATTCCCAAGTTAAGATGTACGGCTCAGAGAGCAGGTTCAAGCAACCTGGAATTTATCACCTGTGATTTTTTTTTTTTTAAGTCACTGTGACTGTCAGAACATGAAACATCAGACTTAAAAGCAAGCCCACACAGTGAGCTTAAGTGTTCAGATTTGCAGTATAGTGTCACATTTTAAGAACTACTCCTGATACTATATTCTTCTTATAGAGCAAAAGAGCAAGATAAAAGTAGAAAATCAAACAAGCTTCTCAAAGCCAGCACTCTTCTCAAGTCTTCGTAATTTCAAGAAATAAGAAACCTCTTACAGTAGACTTCAGCACTCTTTACCCTTATGAACTCTGCGCAGACTTGCCTATTATACAGGATACATAAGATTAACTACTGGTGCTCCTTTCCTAATTAAAATTGCGAAGGCTAAAGAAAAGAATCAGTATATTACTCTGAAATAAGATGTGTCATTTCTGTTCTATTTTTCCTCATACTGTCCCAAGTAGAAAATGGGTTCAACAGAAGTGTTTCCTCTACAGAGATGAAAGGCAGAAAGACTATTTTCTAACAGTTCTACCTAATTTTTTTCTTCAAATCTTCCATTGTGCTGCACCAGGTTTACATGCTGTAGTTACACTTGCATTTTTCAAACCTTTTACATTTTATTTGAAAGGAAATATGCCAGTGAAGAATTATGCAGATGCAGTGATAAACTGTGATATGAGGGTAAAAGAAATTGTTCGTGTATTTCCTTTGCACTAACTGATGGCTCAAAGATGATGTAAGAAGAGTTTTCTTCTCCTGTTTAGGTTCATATGCAGCAACTTATACAAACCTACATGAGAAATATTTAATTATCTTGCTAGCTAGAGGCATTCATCCAGAGGTAATGCTCTTGAATTTTCTTGAGCGAGAATGCAAAAAAAAAAGGAGAGTATTTCTGGAAAAAAAAATTTATAATCTTTCACACCCTTCCACCGTCTCCCAATCTCCTTCACTTATCCCAACTCATTAAGTGAAAAGATCGAACCAATATTATTAAACTGTGGATTGATGAAGCAGAGTTCACCTTCAGGTAAGTTTTGTATACTAAGTGTTCACATCAGTTATGCTGCAGATTAGCTGAGATGTCAAATTAAGAAAAAAAAAATCATCAATCTGCTGATTATGTATATTGCTGTGTTCCAGTCTCAAGGAAGCAGTTCTTGGGATTAGACAGTTC
>VXAL01001185.1:83651-133967 GCA_013399475.1 Chauna torquata | reverse complement strand
GTACTGCCCCAGGGGTATAATACCTGAACAGTATATGGAGAGAGAGAGAAGATGAAGCAAACTCTTTACAATTGTCTTTTCAACCCACTCTCAGTGACTGTCTGCTTCAGTTCACCATCCTTCACCGTGAATACTGGTACCTCAAATACTCATGTATTTGATCACAGTCCACACTTTAGCTGCCAGTACCAAAAATGCATTCCGTTAATCCTTTCCATTGCCTTGCAATGTAATATTCCTTACGGATGCCTGCCTACAAGAAATACTAAGATTTGTCTCTTCTCAGGATTTCCCTATAAATACAATGATTGCAGGAAGCTTTTAGAAATTTTCATAGGTATGATTTACAGTTCAGGTATGGGGAAAAAATGTGTACTGTCTGTCTGAACAGGGCAAATATACAACTGAGTAAGTGGCACTGCTACACCCCTCTGCTCTTCCCTGATTCCCTGGACATTATGGTTTGAGTAGAAAAGGAGCGTTTACTATCACTGTCACTGGGGAGCTGTATTTGATCAATGCAATGTAACACTAAATCAACTGAAATAATGGTATGAAATATTGGAATAATATACATATTGATTCATTTAGGTATTTCCAATCTCTGAAGTCAAAATAATAGAGAAGGCCAAACCATAAGATATTTTAAAACTTCCATGTGTATTATCATTTCTGCATAGGAATTAGGTATCCCAACTAAATCCCCTTTTCTTCCCAGAGCACCTTTGCAGTCTTCAAAACCATTAGGAAAATAATGAATGGCTACTAAGAAGCAGCCTCAGAACTACTTTGCTTCCATTTTATTCTCTATATAATTTTCAGACACTCTCACATAAAAACACTACGCAAATTACTGTGGTTACAGTTGCTTTCATTGCTTGTGCTCCTGCTAAGGCTAATGGAGCCAACTGAAACTATTTCTAAGACGAGATGGCAGAAGGGGCTTAAAATTGCCCTCAGCACATCCACACAACTAAAAGTACAGCCTGAGACTTCAAAGCACAGACTTGGGTTCTCCGCAGGGACATTAAATGTGTTGAAATGAGATTTTGGACTGGAAACTCCATTGCAGCAGTATTAGAGCTGGAACAAATGTCAGAGGGATCAAAACAGCAATAAGCACTGAAGTTTTTCTCCTTCAAAGTGGCACAAGTCTTTAGAGCACAAATCATAAATGTGTTCCTGTAATTTCCATCTCATCCTATAGCTCTTTAGTATTACTAGAAATTGTGCCAGGTTAGTATTTGTCATTGTATTTTCCCTCATTTTTCATGTTGGTCAGGTGGTTTTAATTGCATCATTATAACTCTGAGCAATTTGGACACTAGTTTATATAGTGCACTAAGAATATATTGCAGTGAACTGTTCAAAAGAAAGCAAAGTATTAGGGCTTCTAAATGAAACAATTTAGTGAATTTGATTCTCTTTTAATTTTAAACTTGTACTGTCATTTGGTCCAATGAGAAGTGCTGCAACAACTCCTGCCACCAAAGATTTGATGCCTCATTTACTGTAAATGCTGCCTACCCAGTGTACTATAAGGTTTTATAGCTGTGACTCCCAAAGACTGAAATCCCTATTGCAATCCTACTGACATTCTCTCTCTCTCTGTCTCTCTCTCTGAAGCAGTTGCAATTATGGTCTATTTTATATTTGTAAGTATGAGTAAAATTATTATATTTTGTGCCAGGCTATAATTTACATAATTACATTCCTGTAAAATTTGAATTTATTTTTCATTTAGAAACAGACCACAATAAAAGGCTTCTCTACTGAGAATCCAGTTTCGTGTGTTAATTCAAAGTTTAATTTTAGAGTGTTTTCTAAGTCACAGTATTTTAAGGGCAGAGGAAAGCTGTCATTGTATAAGAGACTTTTAATCAACTGTGGACTTTTACTCAAACTAAGTACCTGTATTAATTGTTCATAAAGTACTGCAAGAGGAAAAAGGATGATTAAGTGGAATTTAAACTGCATTGCTATTAAGGATTAAACAGAAAGGCATTTTAAAGCCATGTGTTGAAAGCCATCTTGTCAGAAGGTATGGGTAATAATCCACAAGTTTCCAAAATATACTGGGCTGTACTCATTAGTCTTATGAATTTAGAGGGTCTGCTATTTCTGCCTCTTAATTTGGCGTTTATATGCAAATAAAAATCTTGAGTACAAGTCACATTTGAAATTGCATCTGTTACGCAGTTGCCCACCTAATGCTCTTGAGAGCACTGATACACAAAATCAGATAGACCAGCCTCCCTTCTGAGTCAGAGTGCTACAAAACAGAGTATGATGCTTGAAAGTGAAAACTGTTATACTGCAGACTCTGAGACTGCCATGAGTGCTGCATTAAACACAGTGCGCAGGCTACCTCAAGTCAAACACCCTCACCACAGCATTTTGGCAAGTTTAAATGAAACCTGTGGATGCATTGTTTCATTTTTCCTGTCAGACGTACACAAACTCAGGAACAATTTTACATGGATTTTCTAACCTCTCCTGGGACTTTCATGATTGAAGAGAATGCCATTCACAGCAAAGAGATTGTAGGCCTCTCTGAAGTTCACCACAATCCAGTAGGCATACAGTTTTGCTGCCCCTGCAAAAATAAATTAAAACGTTACATATATGTGCTCCACATGTGCACAGCTCAGACAGACACATATACACACCTCTCCTACATGCAGGGTGAAGGCCACGTTTCAACAATGGAGTGCATTAGAATTCGATTCGTTCCCTAGATGTGTTACGTTTCATATGGAAAAAATATCCAGCCCAATAAACAGCAGCTGAACGGGAAAATGCTCCTCTTCTGCACAGCCCCAGAACCAGCCAGGAAGTGTTAGGGCACTCTCTCACTTGTTTTCTTACACACACTCAAGCATAGCACTTTTTCTTTCACAATATAATTAACACAGCCAGAGCGTGTGAAATACGCCACTGTGGTGACCTCTGCTAATAAAAAAAATGACTTTGGAGGAATAAAAGTGAAAATCTGGTGCCTTAACACTCAAATTGATTTGAAACTTTATCACTAAAGTCTTCCATGCACATTGCTTTAATAAGTGTTACAAATTTAATGCAAGTTCATGAAGGAAGAAGTGAGCTCTTGGGAGTTTTTCATTTAGGCAACAAAACATATGAAACCATATCACTTCAGTGGTATCTTACAATCCTTTGTGAAGGAAGAGCCACCCTTCCCCCTCCTCTCTAAATGAGCTCTCTACTTCTGATCTGAATGAACACGGTCTTGTGAAGTGAGATGGTAATTTCCAGCCCCCAGGCAATGGCAGCAAATACTTTTTATATGGTAATTCGTAAAGGTATGCCTCTCAACATGTCTAGTCACTTTAGCTCTATCGTCATTCTAATCTCACACCCAAATGACTTCAGCCCTGAGACATGAGAAGGGAGAATTGACATACAGACACTACTGACACATATGCATCAGCAAGCTCTTACCATAAGGCGATCTTGGGTAAAAAGGGGTGGTCTCCTTCTGCGGGATTTCTTGCACTTTTCCAAAAAGTTCACTAGTGGAGGCTTGGTAGAACTTCACAGAGTTGATAAGGCCACAGGTCTTAATAGCATCTAGGAGCCGTAAAGTGCCAACCCCATCAACGTCAGCAGTATATTCTGCTAGGTCAAATGAAATCTTGGGGAGAGAAGGAAATAAAAAAAACCAACACCAATTATGCTAGGAGAACCAGAACATGCAGTGATCATGTACAACCAAATAAAGCAATATATCACTTGTCACAAACCATCTAGACACTTTTGTACAGAGTATATGTTCAGTTTACAGAAGTACCCTCAAAGGATTTCTAAGAATAAACAAGTAGTTCCATAAATAGCAGAATCAAAAGACTGGTGTTCCCTGATCTCTCTCTCAGGATTATTTTCCCATGTGAAGGAAGGGGTAAGCCTCCCCTGCAGCAGGAACATTATCAGGTGCTCTCTCATTTCCACAGCGGCCAGCTTTCACAATATTCATTTGGATTTAATATCTTTGACATTCTTGAATTTGGTTAAAATTGGACAAAATTATGTAAGATAGCACGACAGCATAAACATTTATTAAAACAAACAAACAAAACCCAAAACTTTAAACAAGGTTCAAAATTTTGCAATTTAAACACTCTAAAATGGAGAGAAGATTGGAAATACCTGTTCTCAAATGCCATTCCCAACCCCACATGGCTAAGGAGTACTAGACTGTGACTTATGCACAGAGGTTAGGGGGGTGATGAAGTGGAACAGAAAAGGGTGGAGGTATCCAAAAGAAAGCTGACTTTTCCAGTTGACATATCCTTCAAAATATGGTAATAGGCTTGTGGGCACTTCTGGGGCAAGTCTCTCCTTTCTCTTCCTGCTCCAGTACTTCTCAGTTATCTTTATGACGGTCTTAATTGTGGCATAGGCCACAAGACAATAACTGAGTCCAAGTTTTCACTGTGTGTATCAAAATGTGTTAATGCTATTCCTCACAGCCACAGAAGAAAAAGAACTGGAAGAAGTAAGCTGAAGATGATAGATGTGTTGCGACTGCCCCAGTCTTCAGGCAGGGCAGGAGAAAAAACACTCAGAAGCCAGTTCACGTTGCTTGCTCAGTTGGAACAAGCTCTACAGCGATGGCAGCATTACAGCCTCTTTATATGATCTAGTCCAGAGGTCAGCGAGACATTACCAAAAGCATAGAGTACTAATCCACCATGCTCCCTTCTTTAGTCTTCAGTGACAGGGTAGCTACTAATGGAGTAGAAGGTAGATGACCCTCACTGGACAAGCTGAGCTATCACAGGGAAATCAATGGGAAACTTTACACTTGCCAGGTATTTTTTCAGGCTCTCTGCAGATTCAGAAAGATAGCTCTGTATTCACTTCTCCTGTTAAGCTGCTTTCTCTGTGCAGTAATCACCAGAGGTTTGAGGCTTATTTACACAGCAGATGAAATCAAAATAATTAGATTAATTTTAATTTGCACTTATGGTTATTTTAATACAAGTATGAAATAATCTAAATTGTATTACTGTACTCCAAAATAAAAATGTTCTCACATAGTTTTGATCTGAAATAGCTAATGGTATGAAAACAAATTTAACTTTTTTTTTTAACCAAAAGAAAAAAAATGAAACCTGATACTTTGCGTGTTAACCTGGTATGACCCAGCTGAAACTAAGTACTGATCTACTAAGAAGTGCTGACCATTTTTTTGTTTTAATCCATTTGCCACAAAGATGACAGTCACTTAAGGCCTCTCAGCTTCACTGTTAGAGTAACTCTTGGGAAAACATCTTATTGAATGGGTGATACAGTCAATAATGCACTAATGAACATAAATGAGCATATTCACCATATGGCTAGCACCTTCACATATTCACAGTGGCATCCCAGCCCTCTGCAAAAGGGCAAAACACTAATTATAGCAGAACCAGGAATTTACCTATATTAATGTATTCTTCCCAACAAATAACCTGCTAGAAACATCTCCTTAGAATGCAAATTTTGTTTACATATTCCACTACATGAATAAATGGTACACATACATCTCAGGTGGTCTTAAATGAGAGATCCCAGATTATAAAACCTCTTCACTGAAGCGAACAAAGAGCCTGCGGTAGCAGTAGCAGGGGCTGCTCTCGCTGGCTGCTGCAAAGACCAGTTTCACAAGATATGCTTTTCCCTATTGCCTTAAGAATGACCTCAATCTTCACCTAGAAAATCACTCCCTAGGGTGTGAGGTAATTCTGCCTCCACACTGGCTGGGTCTGAGTGTTCCCGAGCAGAAACCGACAGCTTTGTGCGGGTTTGGTGTTTTTGTAATGTGGACTATTGTTCACCAGGGACAGGACTCAGACCACTAAACTCATTTCATTTTGGAGTGCAGGTTAGACTAGAATGGCATTCCAGAAAATGAAATATGCTTTTATCCACTAAAAGCTCCAACTCCAAAAACACAGGACTGTTAAGACATTTTGTGCAGTGTAACTTCACACTAGGTTTTAATTTGATTCTAATCCAAAGTTAAGAAGGTAAAAGAGTTTTACAAAACTAACGAAATAGTTATAAATGAAGCAGAGCAGAGCATGAAAAAGTGCTAACATCCATTACCCCATTATTTCTCTTTCTGAACATGTTATTTTGTACAAGACCAGCAGGAAGACTGAAGTTAAAAAATGAAATAAAATATGCAGGGACCTCATTAAAAGGATGTGCAAAAGAGACATGAATTTGCTCGTACAACGTAAAAAAGGCCAGGGGTTGTGCTACAGAAGCCAAATATAGAATCAGGTTCTATAAATGTTACTCAGAAATAATCTTTGCTTGTGAACTTAGCTCAGTGGGACTACCTGGGAGAGTAAAAACTTCATGGAAATGATAGTTTATAAAGGCAGGTGCATAAAGGTTAAAATCAAGCCATGCTTTCTGAAAGGTTAAACATTTTTCCAGTGCAAAAAAGACTTTAGGCAATACTAACAGATTAGAGTTTTCACACAGCCTAATTTATGACCACTGTCTTAAATCCCTGGATTAGGAAGCTTGTGTCCCTGTACACCACTGGAGACATTGGCAAGTCCGAGCAGAAAGCCTAAAAGAGATAGTCTTAATCATACTTTGGAGAAACTATACACACACACACTGGTTTTCAACTTATCTACCTAAGCGAGACGCTCCACCCTAATCTCAAAAATCCCAAGCTAACAGTTTCTGTCAACTGCATAGAGAAAGCAGTGTACCTAACAACTTTTTTGAAGACAGCATCAGGAGTTTTTGTAATGACTGAAGCAGGGAAAAGAAGCCTCTTTGCCTGGCAGAAACTTCAAAACAAAGTCTTCTCAAGAGTATTAAAGCCATGGATCCAATACTCCTTTGCCCTCTTTGGACAGACTTTGTGACAACTAGAAAGTAGCATACCAACAAAACAGAAATCATCTACTTGGAAAGTTAGTTTGAGTGAACTTGGGAACAATGTTCAGTGAACGATGAGGGCACGGTGCTTTTGGAGCTGTCATAGCTGATCTCTGGAGATGCTGTGAATATATACACTTAAGATATGTCTCCTTATTCCATTCAATAAACAGTGATAACACCATCATCAGAAGTGGACAGAACAAAACTGAGATACTTAAATTCTTGGTTAAAAGTACTTTAATTCCAGGTTTTCAGGCTCTGAACACCCTGCAGAATTGGCTCAAAGAATATTACAAAGGAATCAGGACTTTTATATACTGCTTATCTTCAGCTCATACGGATTTTACAGCTGAACTAATCCTTAATTGTGGTACAATTCAAAAATACATTCTTAGGCAAGTATAAATTTCCACAGAAAGGCTTACCCGTAGGATGACAACATTTTTTTGAGAAGAGCATAGACTCATTAGTTACAACATTCCTGGAATCACAGGATGCAATATGAATACACCGAATACCACAGTGTCTCTCTCCAATCACACAGCTTCAAGAAGGATGAGTTTTGTGAATTGGTCTCTATATTTTGAATTTGAGCTCTTTTTTCCCATTCCTTTCTTTCTTTATAATTGCCAGATTCAATCTCTACACAAGATTTGAATTTAATAGAGCAATGCTTTAAATACAATGTTTCCCAACTGATCATTCAAAACCAAGCTTAGCAAGGTCTTTAACAAGATTTAAAAGCTTACTGAAAACTATCTAAATGAAAACATATGGGACTTACCCTCCACAAGAACACATTCCTATCATGTCTATGAGTACTATACATGAGCCTGCAGGCTTAATAGCACTTGCTTCCGACCAATGCATTGTCAACAATGGTGATATTATGAAAATAAACATAAATTTAGTGCGCGCACAGGTTCAGCTTTGAGATACTTCATCTCTGTTTACTCATTTAGAACAATCCAAAGGATGGACTGCAATCACACTACCTAGTTGCTCTCTACCAAAAAATAGTGTGCGCTAGCAGAATATGCTCTAATGATCTACCTAAGGAATATAAACAAAAATTTGAAATTTCATCTCCTTCTTACAGCCTTCTAAGTTTCAGAATACAGGACTTCTAGAAGGCTGCTATTATAAAAGGGAAGCTTATGTGAAGCTCCAGGAGGAAATTGGATAATATAAATGTGAATTATTATTCTTCCACTGTAAAAGCAAAGGTGGCTAACCTAAATATAACATTAGATTAAGCATCTTTGCTGTCTTGAAAAAACTTATAGTTTTCTTTAGATTTATCAGAGTAAAAGATATGTATCAAGTATCTTTAAACACTGAGAAAGGTTTACACCTGAAAAGCAAATCACAAAGAAGAAAAACTGTTCAGAAATGTTTCAAGCCTCACAAGTTTCACAGCAGTTACTTTTTTGTATTCTTTAAAATCAATTCTGTTTGCTTTGAATATTCAGTGTTCATTCCTGCCAATAAAAACCACTGGGATCACTTATATCATCTCAGTAAACAAACTGCTCAACCCCTAGGAACAGGCATTTAAAGCATAACATTCCAGTTGCTAAATCTGATACAGAGTATGGGCTAAGCATTCCTGTAAAGTCCTAATACCACAAAAAAAAGAGTCCTACGGATTTTAGGAAATCTAAAGAATTTGGGGGGAGGTGAGAGGTGTTGAGGGGGATGGAGAATAGCCTATACACCTACAAAAACATCAGGTAACCTTCTAGGAGAACATGACAATTCCTCATGCCTCCAGCCCCTTAACTCATAACGAGTGCTTAACTTATTGCTCTGTCACTCAATAAAAGTAGTAGTTGAAAGATACCAAAATCCCCGAAACAACTATATTTTTTGTTATACAGAAAAATAATCAATTCAATAGCTCTGCGTTGGTTATTGTTAAGTTACATTCATGATATATTAAAGCCCTATTCAACTTCTTAGCTAAATAGAAATGGTGTGAAAAAATAATGACCGAAAACTTGGATAAAACAAATATGCTTTTTGTAGATCTATCTTCTTTCCTATTCCCTTCCCTGTTCTCCCATTAATAAAACAGAAAAAATAAAGTAATCTGCATAAAATTAGAGTAACCTGACTGTAAGCAGAGAATTAGCAAGGGAGAAGTTTTACAAATGCAAGCAAAAGTCAATATTTTTTCCTAAAATTCATGCTAGCCCAAGCTATTCCCAATATTGCTGCGGCAAATGAGCCTGAAGGAAGAACTGGTAACAAGAGATACCAGTATTTATTCATCAGTTCATATTCTCAGAGAAAACAAGAGATTCTCCCACCTTGGTTTGTCTGTCTGTTTTTTGTTTTAATAAACCTTTGGATCTGGCAAACTCTGATTTTCAAGTTACTGATGAGGCAAAGGAATAACCAATGGAACTGACAGAAGACCAGCTCCTCTGCCAGTCCCAGTACAGTGGTTCAGTTCCACTGCAGCTTTATCATACTCTGGACTGCAGGCTGCATGACCAGAAAGACTTCTCGAGTTTCTAGAAGTTTGGTTTTTACACCAGTGGGACAGTATTCCATCTTCACCCCTAAGTGAGAAGACCCAAACCAAAGTGCAAAAACAAGCTATTTGCTGTTTAGCTATCTTAAATCATGGTCTTCATGTTGTATAAGCTGTCATAAAATACAACAGACTCTGCCTCAGTGGCCATTTCAGTCTTAATTGAGTAACCCCAAAGTGTTTTTTGATCACAAATACAAAAAAGGAGCTTGAATATAAGCTTGTTCACTGCACCAAACACACACATGCTTTTGCACCCTCAAAAAAAGCACTGATGAGGAGGGAAGAGGAGTTCAGTTCATTCATGTCTCCCCATCATTCATTTCTCCAAACAGAGATCAGCTGATCTGGAAAATGTGTGGGGAGAAAAGGGGTGGGAGGAAGCAGAAGCCTCACAGCAAGAGTGTGCTTCTAAGTCTAAAAAAAGTTACTCAGGATAGCAGCAGCAAAAACATGCATCATCTTTCATTATGTCCCGAAGGGTCAGGCACTGTAGGATCCAAAAGTAGCTATCACCTTCCAGCTCCATGAGTGCTAAAAAGTTACATGCACAGCTAAGCTATAGTGCTATTGCCCACATGAAACGCAACAAGAGTGCTGTTAGACTGCCTGAAGTCCCCAGCTACCTTGCAGTTGAACTACCCGGCAGCATGGTCTTCCCAAAGGGGCAGCAGCTTTCTCTGTGCAGCTGAAATACTCAACGATTTTAGCAAGAGGCCCCTAACATGCTCCACAATGTATGTCCCTATGGCAGTTTCTGATGGTTTGACTTGGGAAGGTTTTCTTCCGAACTCTCCTCCTGATTAACTTCAAGTTCTTGATGCAAACTCTCTGAAATAATCTTTAAAGAGAAATAGCTTGGTATTATTACAACAGGTTTCATTTTTCCCTCTTATGAATAAGAACTACTACTTGGTTTTTGTTGGGGAAAGAAAAAGAGAAAAAATTCAACCCAAAGCAGTGAAACAGCAAGGAGAAATACTCCCTGAGTAGTTAAAGTTTTATTTACTGAACTAGTAGGGGTTGGTAGCTGGATTCATTATTCAGTTTCTATAACAAGTGGCTCCTCAGCGTTCCCGGGCAAACCGCAGGTGCAGTTGTAAATCCAGCTCACGAGGTCACCACATGCACCTTTGCATTTCAGGCACCCTACTGGCAGATGCCTGACCACTGCAGAGGTACAGAAGAACCACCAGTTGCCTATTATTTTTAAGTTTCAATCCTGCATTCCTTAACTGGAATAGCCATTCCCTTTGAGGTCCATTATAACAAAACAAGGTCTCCTACATCCCATACAGTTGTTTTGGCCACTGACTATTGACTGAGGGGTGTGTTTTGAAACAGATCTCTGAATAGAGATAATTTGTAAATTGCTTATTCTTCTACTTATTGAATGGCTAATTTACTGGATTAAGAGAATTTAACAGACTGGATTAGAAGAGAGTTGCCCAAGAGAGAGGCCAAAAGGCAATGGACACAAGTTGCAACACAAAAAATGACAATTAGATATTAGGAAAAAAGTGTTAACTCTATGAGTAGTCTAACACTGAAACTGCTTGTCCAGAGAGGCCGTAGCATCTCCGTCCTTGGAGATACTCAAAACTCAATCAGACATGGCCCTGAGCCACCTGCTGTAAGCTTGCCCAGCTTTATGGAAATAGTTGGTCCACATGACATTCAGAGGTTGCTCTTATCTAAATTATTCCACAGTTTTAACAAAATAGGGAGATTGCATTACATCAGTGTGTTTCAATGTTCAGATACATGGTACCAGCCAATGAGTAGAAACTGGATGTACAGTGTGCAAGGATGAGGCCTCATCTTGTACAAAATTAGCCATTTCTACTGGGGGAGCAGAGAGCTGTTCACAACAACTTTTAGCGGCCACACAGTCCAACTTGCTATTCATCATATCTCTTCCACAGAAGAGTTTCAGATACAGGAATGCTCAGATCTGATAGTATTTAAAAAAAAAAAAAACAAACCACTAACGTGGAGGAGGAGAAGGAGGAGGGATATCACAGAACATGAGATTCAGTACGGCCATAAACCTTTGTCACAAAAATGTAACCTCACCATTAGTTTTGCTTATCTTCTCACCCATTTGTTATTAATTTGATGGAACTGGGGAGTTGTCAGGGTTATGTGATGCAAGGAATTTATCTTGCAGAACAATCTCCAACCCACTGTTCAAAGTCTCTAGTTTCAAATTACAGAGATTAGAAAAGAAGCTTTTAAAAAAGAAGCGTTGATTCTTTCTTCCTTTTCAGCACAATTTTTTTCAGGGATACTTTCAACAATATACATGTTTACCCAAGTTTTTAAGCACAAGGAGCATGCAGCAAAGTCAGGATGGGTTTGGATGTTTGAAATTTTGTAACTTCAATGGCTAGTGACATTATAATACCCTAAAAGCTTTCTTACATACTGAAGTTCAGCTGTGCCAGAAGCTTTAAATGCTATTTAGTAGAAAGACAAAAAGGGGCAACTTGCAGAGTCACTAGAGAACGTTCAAAGGGAGATGTAAAAAGATAGCCAATTCATTCTGCTTTATATGTACCAAGGGAATAGAGAGCTATGAATAAAATGCATCCAGGGAACGCAATAATTTTGGAAGAAATATCACCATTTTTTATTCCTTTTCACATATAAAGAAATGAATTTAAAACATACAGGTTATTTTAAAATTCTAACATGACAAGTAGGTTATAGTATTAAAATATATGTATTTTACTTCTGACTTATTAAAAAAAAAAAAAAATTCCATCCTTGCTTCCTTGATGTTTTCAGAACATGAAGATGTTCTGCACAGAAGTGATAAAAACATCACTACATGAAAAAAAAAATTTAACACCTGTCTGCTCTATGATTTTGATAGACTTTAGTGGCTGGCAAGACAGATATTAAATTAAAGCAGTAATCTAATATGGCACAGCTTTGTTGACGACAAATAGCCTCTCCTCTCTTTCTTGTCCTAACCAACTGAGTTAACACAATGGACCCTCTTAAATGCTGATACAACTCCCATATTGCCTAGAAGTTAGAATTACCCCAATATTTGCAAATTACATTGCCTGACTCTCTTCTAACTCCTACTGATGCATAAGGTAAAATCTACCAGATTCATGGGCCCTGCCAGAATTCCTGCCTTTCAACCAGAGCAAAATTCTACCTTTTCAGTGTTTATTATTTATCACTTAAGAAAATAACTTCCTAGTCTGCAATTCCTCATGCCAAGTGACATTGTTTTAGAATGCTTAGAAGCAGTTCAAACAATTGTTTCTCAGGTAGCCTCAAAGTACCACTGTTCCTCCCCCCATGACAAAATAAACTTAAAATAATATTTTATGTATAATTTGGATATAGACTAGAACCTTCCTTTCTTATAAGGGCATTTAATGTGGAAGTAAAATGTACTGAACGAATGCAAAATGTTTGTAAAATTATTCCTCACATTTTTCAAGTTCAAATAGGTACAAACTTAAAACCTGTTATAAAATTGAAAACATTTTCACAAAGTGATTTTTGGTTCCCTTTTTCCCCCTTCCCTACACATTATATACTGACAATTGTCTGGACAGTTCTCTGAGTTACATTTGTCATTACTTGGGTTTTGGCTTTTTGGGCTATACCCCCACAGTAACTGATGTAGCACAGTTATGATGATAAAAAGATGAGAAAAAACACTGAATGCTGGTTAAATCTTATAAGCTATTCTAACAGAGCTGGGCACACTCTGCTTGAAGCATCTACAGAGATATGACAGGCTCATCATAAAAAAACATTTCCTGTAATCTTTAACAAAAACTTTTACCTCTCACTGTATGGAAATATCTGTAATTTTCATTTTTTTAAATTAAAAGCAGTTTCTCCTCTTCCCGACAACAAGAATTAATTGCTATCTCCTTCCTTACAGCTACCTGCGGTTTGACAGAGCTTCCCTACTTCACAGTGATACTGCAAGAAAAAAATGCATCAGCTGAACATATTACTATTAATGGCACCTAATTAGACAATTGCCCATAAACGCACCATTCAATCTGAAACTAAGGGTGCAGACACACAGCCAAGTCAATGGAGCACAATAAGTTACTGTGCAATTGATGTAACACTATCTGGGAGCTCTGTTAAACCACAGCAAGTGCAAGATAAATCAACTTATCTTAGCTCTCTTTTTCTGTCAGCTACCCGAAAAATCAAATCACTTAATTCATCAGAGCCTAAGAGTAGACAGGTACCTCCGTTCTGACCACACGCTGCAGCTTGTTGCATTGTGGTGCTTTGGTTGTGGCGGAGCTTTCCAAACAGGTAGGACTTCAGGGAGAAAAATAAAAACATTAAGTCTTGAGGAAATGAGCAAGTACATGCACATGTGCACGGTAAAGACTGTAACGTTTCGTCTTGGGCACAGCAATCTAGGGAACATCCTCTGCCCTGAAGTACCTAGGAGGGCTGAGAGCTCAGAGGCCAATGCTTGCATCAGTGCAGCAGAGGCACAAAGCACACCACCTCAGCAGGCAAACAATGTGCCTCCATTCACGCTCTCAGTTTATTCTTAAAATACTGAAGTCATGTTCTTCACAAAAATACCACCCTTAGAGAAAAACACCATAAACACATATCCTATAAACAAAAGATGAGTGCCATTACTTCAGACTTATTCCTGGTCCACTTACCCTCCTCAGTATGTCCAGATTCTCCTCTTGTTTGCCATGGGTGCCAATCGTGACTCTTTGTAACGTTACTCCCCTGTGGACCTAGATCTACTTTGTGGTTTGCCATAAAGCAATCAAAAATTAAAACAATTTCTGTTTAGCTAGAACATTATCAGCATGCCTCAGACTTCTATTTAATTAATTTCGGAGACTTTTATTCATTTTTACTGTGTGCATGAAGAATTAAATTGTGATGGCTAATTGCATGGTGCAAATTTGGATGGATTTGTATGTACTGACGAAAGACATGCTCTCACAGTCGCCATCTGCAGTTCCTGCTCCAGTACTCCAGCAGGAATGATTGGGAAAATGCATGAACATGCAACAATACCTCAAGAAATAAGTCACCATGTTTTCTTCCTCGCACCCGACTCCCCCCCCCCCCCTTTTTTTTTTTGGAACAGGGCAAATCATTGTCTTTTCTTCCAATGCATAAGATCATCATCTGTCAAATTTTACTTCAAAATCATACTCCAAATTTTACTCAAAAGGCCAACACTTCAATATTTTTTTCATAAAACCAACAGCATTCCTTTTCCTTTACTTGTTCTTGAAATTCTAAAAACATTAAAACATTTTTAAAGTACAATAGCCTGAGCTTTATAGTTGTCATGAAAAAAAAAACCACCGAATCCTTTATATTTATTTAAATTACAACCAATGAACCTAAAAAACCACCCCACCTTGAAATGCTAAAGCCAGTGAACTCTAGTACACAAGCACTAAACACCTTCATCTGTAATGCATGTACAGGCACTACATATGATTAATTTTGAAACCAGAGTATTAATAACATCCATGAATGCAGTAGATGATGATGGCTTTGTTGGGAATGATGTAATAAACCTGTAGAAACAGCTTTCAGTAAACTCACTGTAGTAACACCTAATTTTAACTTTCCTTTTTGGGCAAGGTGGGATAGCAATAATCACATACCTCAAAGTGGACTGTGATTAATTCTTCATACTGTTTAGGAAGCTACAGGAAAGGAACGCATTATTGTCACCACTGCTAGCATTCAGATTTTCATGTGTTGATACTTAAAACACCATAAGCCTTACTTCTCCAGCAGTTGCATCCTTCCAGGTAGAAAACTGCTGCTTTCTATGTGAAAGTGAGCCCCTTGAACTCGAAGACAATCCCTCATAAAAAGTTCTACTTAATCAAACCATCTGCTTCAAAAGGATGTGGGTGGCGAGCTAGAAACTTGTGGGATGAATCAGAAAAAAACACGTCTTGACAAGTTTGTGGGGGTAGCAGGGAGAAGGCTAAGGAATACAGAGCTTAAAGGGATGAGATCCACTAGTTAAACTTTAAATTATTCTTCCCTTTTCTGAACAAGCAGTATGCTTCTCTCAGGAAATAAATCACAATCTGTCAGATTTTCTGCTAGCATCCCCTTTGTCTTTCTTTTATTCTTATTTTTATTATTGACAACTAAAGCCTCTCCAATTACGATTCTTAGAAAATAATGTACAAGCACTGATTTTAAGAGGCAGCTTTGACACTCACGAGGCACAGTGATCATAAATCAAAGAAGAACATTGCAATCGATTCATGTACTGCAACCCACAACACTAACATCAGCCTTGTTTTTCACTTGTCTCTTGGGTTCTGGCACAGAGAAAAGGAATAAGAATAATAGTTGCTTTTCACTTGAACATACGGGTAAACCATTGAGGAAATAGGGATGCGGTAGTCAACTAGTTTCATGAATCAAGTTTGGGAGTTTCCCTTCTTGCCCACACCAACAAATACTATACTACTATCAACTATACTATCAACCTGACAGTGCCGTGAGACACCATTGAGATTTTTGTCTCTTGCAGTGCTAGAAGTGAAACAAGACCATATTAACACATACAAGACAGTACTCCTTCCATATTAGAGCACGGTATTCAATGTGCCAGTAAATCCCCACTTTGAGGAAGACCTGCCTAGCACAGGAAAAGCTCCACCAGTTTTCAAAGTGAATTTTGCAGCCTCAGGATGAGGCACGTTGGAAAGGCAATGGGCACAACAAGATCAGGTTGCCAAAATGCAGTGAACAAAGCATTGGACACTGTCAGTAGGAACATCAAATTTCACACATCAGGTGAAGTCTGTAAAACTGTATGGCTGCATTTTATTTAAAAAAAATAAAATAAGTGTACAGCTCAGGCAATTGCCATGTTTCTATTGTATGCAAATATTTTATTTCAATTAGCACTTTTCAATCGTGCTTTTCTTTTCTGAATGACTCACGGATCTCTCAGTCAAGAAGTGGCAGGATCATAAGCACATGCCAACAGGGTGCATATATCTCGCAGGGAGATAAATGTGGAAGGAAACATGCAAATCTATCTCAGAATTTTTTCAACCTGTCTTCCTTTCTAAACATGTTTTCTCTGAATGCCTGCAAGCCTCTATATTGCAGCATACTCAGTTTCCATGTACTTCCAAGCAAGCAGTGTTCACAAAAATTCAGTTGAAGCTACAGAAACTGTGTTTCAAGAGCCTGTCAGTCAAAAACAAAAAAAAGTCCAGTTCAGCCCACAAGTTTCGTTATACCATATTAAGCCCAAGAACAAATGATGGGGTCATAATACTAACTTGCCAGCATGTACAAAAAGGGGGAATCTTTACAACTTCTACACACCACTGAAATAGTCCTGCTACACAGGTCATTATGAGAGGCGATTGTCCATGAGGGAGACGCGCTGAATAGCTGTGAAGTACGGCTGGATGAAAAAATAACGCAAGTCAAGACCCATGATTCCACACAGCACTGACATGAGCTACGAACATTACGTCTCATGGTTGCAGTAATAGCTTTAGCTCCAGCGTCCTGACCCCAAGCTGTCCTGGGGCTCTCAGCATCCTCACCTGGGATACAAGAAGCTCTGTCACGAACTGCAAGAACAAGGGGAGAAACGTACTGGTGCAGTCTGTTAGCCAAGGAAGCAGAGGAAATTGCAGAAGTGTCATTTGGGAGTTTGAAAATGTTAATTTTCGATCCTGCATGACTAGTATATACCAAAAAAGCTGTGCTGAGAAGGCTGAGAAATGTAAATATGCAATGTTGATGAAGAATTCTATAATTGGTAAAAAATTAAAAAGCTTTGGCATGAGAACAAAACCTCAGCATGTGTTTCACTTTCCACTCCTATAGATTTTAACACCTCTCATGTTGCAAGAGTGCTCTCTCCACATGTAAATTTAAGCTGATGTTAACTGCAGTTGCATCTGAAAATATGTATTTTTAATACTGGTTAGGTTCTAGGCAGTAATCCCTTTCTCAGAAACTGAAGGATTTACATGAAGTCATGGTTGCTAACTGCACTATTCAACGATATATCATGTTCTCAGAAGTACAAAGCGTACTCAGGGGTGAAGGGTTTTTAGGGTAATGTACGATTTCTGCGTTAAATACAGAACTGCCTTTATATAATTTTAGCATCTTGCCAACTTTTTTTTTTTTTTTTTTGAGCAGAAGGAGGGAGAAATAAGGAGGTAGAATGGAACTAGAACAGTACTGTTCGTACCCTGGTGAGTATTAGGGAAATGATAAATGATCCCTAAGCACATAGACTGATTTATGCAATAAAAAATAAAATACAGTGAGG
Organism: Chauna torquata; assembly: GCA_013399475.1. Taxonomy (NCBI): domain Eukaryota; kingdom Metazoa; phylum Chordata; class Aves; order Anseriformes; family Anhimidae; genus Chauna; species Chauna torquata. The sequence goes on along the minus strand of VXAL01001185.1, from coordinate 116,199 downwards.
TGGAGCCTTCGTGTGAAAATCTCATCCTTGGACAGCTACAAGGTATGAAATGCACCCAACTGTCTCAAATCCCTCAGGGTTGCAATTATCTCATGATAACCACACCCTTGAGAACTGTCTCTTTTGCTTCTCTGTTGGGTGGGGGGAAAAGGAAAAGGGAAGAGGTGTATTTCTGATAATGAAAAACAGAAGATTGATAGTTTATATTAGTGAACCCATTTAAGCTCAAACTGTTGAGTTCTCATTTTTTCCTAATTAGCAGCATGAGTAAAAAGAAGTCATGTCTCCCATCAGTAAGATAAAGGCAAAAGCAGAGTGACAGAAAATCCATTAAAGCAAATACAAGTCAATAAAGCAAACCACATATACGCTTAAATCAAACTTCTCAGTAGCTCTCAGTTAATACAGTCATGGGATTAATAAATGCAACAAAATCCCATTAAGTCTCATTCTGCAAAGGCTATTACCCTCAGAAAATTCAGATAAACTGTGCTATCCTTAAACCTGCATTACCGTTTGAAAATCCTGCCTACATACTACAACTACATCTTTTATTCCTGCGTGTAGTTGTAAAAGATATCATTAGAGAGCACTGAAGTTTCATGCTGACTGTATATTCTTTTGTAAAAGTCTTCCTAAAAAAATNAGTGAGAATTCATCAGTTTTAAATTTCTGAGCTACACTGGCTATTAATCCAGCCACTGTCTACAGAATGTTCTCCATGCCAGATAGACAGACTTAGCTAATATACATCCAATTCAAACTACTGGGGTATCCACTTACATCTTCACTGCATGGAAATGCAGATGCAGATGCTTATTTTTTCTTGCCAAATTTATGAAGAATACAGGTACTACTCTGGTAAAGTACAATGATGTATCAGCCTAATAATATATTTACATGGATTTTTTTATCCCGTAGAATGGCAAAATAAACAACATTTTCTTCCTCAGGTGAAAGAACACTGAACTGATAATATTTACTGAACTGATAATATTCACTATCTGCCAGCAGACAGTAACACTGTGAAACATCTTAAAACGTGAACTTATAATCATCATATGCAGCTATGAGACCTAATTAGATACCATGCCAAAATTACATAGCAATCTGATCCCAGGAGTCTTGTTTTTCTCCAGCACTACCCCCAAGACATTAGTTCTCATCAACATTTAACAATTGCTAACACTGTTTTGAAATTATAAGTTTCTACAAAATGCTAAATGCAAACCCCACACAATTAATGTATTTATATGATATTCAGTATTTGAAAAGTTAGTATGCTCATAAAATTTCATGTAAAGGCATTTCAATACACTGTAGAGCAAATACAGATACACTACATCTCAGAATTCTGTTATAAACATTTACTTTCTTCAGATCCACTAGAAGTGGTGAAACTGAAGAAATTTTAAGACCAGATGCAACAGTTGTTTAAAAATGCATGCTTTACACAGTACAAGCTTTACTTCAGATTAATCTTTGTCTCTCTTTAAAATCAGCAAGTTCATCCCTGAAATCTTCTCAGCTGAAAATAATGCTTTCTGCATTGGGAATTCTCACCTAACATTAAATATATAGGAAAATTTGCAGTTTAAGTCAGTGAAAGAGGGGATAACAAAAAGACTTTAGCTGTCATGATATTTTGCTTACGTTTCCCTCTGCTATTCATCAAACCCTTGAATGAAGTCTTTCACTGGAGCTGAACTATGACTTCACGATGTTTCTTCTATTGTTACAAGAGGGAATGACTGCCCTGTCAAGAAGGGACTTAGCTTGTAAAATGAAAAAGGTATTTCTAACACAATGAGTCTACAGTTCATCTATCATCTGTTCATAGCTCTGTCTAAAAGAGAAAAAAAATGTAATGTGCTCCATGGCAAAGACGAATGAAAAATTTCACAGCTGGCAAGTCTGAGGTACTGTTTTCTCGGTAAAGAGTAAGGCCACATACAGAGAAAGTGATTGACTGCTCATCAGATTTTATTTTAATTTCTTCCCTCTCACCTTATTGTTTTGGTCTTGAACTTTATACAAATCTGTAATCCAGAAATTTGATTTTTATGATTTGAGTTCTAAAGGACTATTTTTCTTCAAAACTATCAAAATAATCATAAATTTAAAATTGGGGTATTGAATTTACTAATGATGTTCCAGTATTTTTTGACGAAATCAGTTATCTGAACTTATTACAAAATTCCATTTATGATGCATAAAAATAAATCTCAGCTCCTTTTCTTTGCAATCTGAAGAAACATTTATTTTTGGAACAAAAGACTGCAGATATGATCTTCGATAACTAGCTCCAGATCTGTTCAGCACGTCATCCAAACTATAAGTATTCTTTAAAAGTTACATTCATATGTGATATGCTACAGAACAACAGATCAACAGGCTCAAATTCCTCAACAATTTCTCGTCTTACTCTGCACGTGTCTGTATCAGCAGAGTTTTACTGAAAAACAAACAAATGATGTAAATATACATACCCTCAGCTTAACCAGAGCTGTTTTTAAACATCAAGTGCATACATAGATTCAGCAAAGTTGAAAATGCCAATGTGAACCACAGGGATTTATCCTGGTGGAGCTGTTGGTTGGATCAAGGTCTAAGTTTAGGAGACTTTACCTTTTTAAGCAGGAGGAACATGATCACCAAACAAGTGGTACCATCACATACGCTATGGTGATATCCCATGATCAAAAAAGCATGAACAGACATTTGGGATGGTTCTGTACTTTCAAACTACCACTGTAATCTACCCTCCCAAACTTATCTGGCACCCCACCCCCCACCCCCAAGTCAGAAAAATTAGTAAATCTGGATCCAAGGCCTGGAGCCATTAGATCATGCTTTGGCAGACCTTGATGTTCACATAGCTTGTTGGGCACACAACCAGCACTGTGCATTGACTGAACGCTGCCAACAGCTTTTCAGAAACGCAGAGCTTCGCAGTAGTAAGAGTAAGAATCCTACACGTTAAATAAGCCTTACTGAAAAGGCGCAAAGCTATACACGCAGCCGGAGTACTTTCTGGAATGTCTCTAACCTCCCAGTATCAATGCATGCACTGAGAAAGCATAATTGCACGCTGATTAAGCAACTCCCCAACACTAGGCTAAGGAGAACCATCAGCTGCTCAAAATTGCAGCATAAACCCCAGAGAGGCTGAAAATAGAACTATAGCAAGGGTTTTACTAATAGGCCTGAAAGGGGCAAACTACACAGGACTTTACCCATCCATGCCTCACAAGACAGCCTTTGCTATTGCTTCATTCAAATCCCGAGAAGAAAAAAGCATAACAGTGTATTGTTTCACACTAGTTCGTCTTGGCAGCCTATTGCATTCTGGCTGTAGAAGTGTCTGCTTTCAAATTCTAAGCCCTCAAGGTAATTATCCTGCTCTCAGACTAAACCTACAAAGCATATTTCAAAAGAACTTATATCTAAACAGAGGGAATTCAGCAGTGATCAATGCTCAGCAGGCCTCGGTGGCAATAAACTATTTACTGCCTTAACCTTTTAAGTTTGCACAAGAGAAGCGCTCGAGAGTCCTGTGATGAATTAGCTGAAGTGTTTGGTTGTGACTCGAGCAGGCACTGGTTCAAATCATCTATCCAGCAACACCGCCCGCCTCGCAGTCCGGTGCCGAAGCCATTGCCTTCTCATCGTTTTGAAGTTCCATTGTCCAGGCGTACTTTCTGCTTGCTTCTCCTATGTCCACTACCCCTAATGGAGTCATTTTGGAAAGTAAAGTTAATCAAAAGCTGGGCATGATGCGCTTTTATTTTTATTTTTTTTAAAACCAGCCTGATTATCACTTTACAGAAGACGTAACATACATTAAAGTGCATTCAGCACACACTGCTATAGTAGCTGATTTGATCTACCACCCTCCTCTTGCAAGACTGCCAAAATAAATTAAAAGAGAAAAAAAAGAATCACACCTATTGCATTAGCACCATTGTCACCAACGCATTCCCACCACCTCACTGCTGAAATGAAGCAGTGGAAGTAAGCTACCACAGACGGCTGAAGACACCCACGGCTTGGCAAAGTACCTTTGGAAAGTCTGTCTTTAAAGAAGTTAGTTTTTATAAATTTCGAACTGGACAACTTTGTAACTAATTCTGGGATTATTAGAATAGGTTTTTAAAACTGCTGAGACCTCTGTAGGCTTTCTGTTTTTACAGTTTCAGAAGAATTTGACATTGTTCTCATTGATTTCTATCAACATTGCATGGAAATAAACCAGGTAATATTTATCTCATCCTTTCAGATGAAGCACAAGATGTGTTTGCCTCTTATGTAGATTCATGTGAAATCTGTACGCTACGATACCACATATACACATCACAGTCAAGTCAATTAAGGCTTTCAAAATAATTTAAGGAAATAGAGAATGTTTTGTTTTGATTTTCCACATAAAATGGAGATATCTGCATTTTTCTTTTAATTTCAAAAAGATGAGAGGGTTGGTTTTTTGTTAAACATTATTTCAGTGTTTATAATTCAAATGCTGTAGTACATAGCATGCTAGTCTAAGAATCTGGAAGCAAAATAAGAAACTGCATTAACTACTTAATTTCATATAGAGTAAAACAAAAAAACATAGCTGGTATTAACAATGACAATCAAGAGGCTTATCTTTTCTTGAAATAAACTGTTATACCCATTGCAACAGGCCTGTGATACCGAGTGACTACTATTAGGTTTCAATATTTTTATAGTCTGAGAGAAAGTATGTATTTCATAATCACTCTCCCCCACATAAATATTCCTTTTCCAACAAAAATAGATGTGTTTCTATGGGATAGGATACAAACCGGTGACACAACGGGAGAAGAGATTCACAAAGCCCTTCAAAACAATTAAATGAGCCAGACAAAAATATGTAAAAGAAGGGTGAAAGGGTGAATCCATATACAGTTATCCTGAGAATGCATAAATCACTTTTAAACTCCGTGGCTAGCCTTAGCAACACCTGATTTTTATTTTTATTTTTTCTTTATAGACACGATGCCTTGGGCAAAATCTGTGAGTAAAACAGGCAACATTTCTAAACTCCAATTCTGCTCAGCTGCCATCTCTTCCTAAAACAGGTGGGGAATGGGTGGTAATTTCAAAGCTTTGTCCTAGTTAAAAATTATGCTCATCCTATCAGAAAAGAGATACAGTCTCATACGATCTTGTCAAAGGTAGCAGTTTAAAATGTCAAGTACTTTATTCCCACCTGGGTATTTAGGCACATCTATTTAAGTCTCCAGGTGAGAAAACTGAAGCACCAGTTATTCGAACTGATACATAGATAAATCCGAGGAAAACATGATTAGCAAAACAGAAGAAGCATATTTTTTGTCCCAATTACTAACATAATAAGTAACAATTATACACATATAACCAATACTATTTACAATTTTCCTTTTTCTTTCATAAAAAATCCTGCATAACCGAGGCCATATGACTTCACTCACTGATTCTTATATCAAGCTGTATAAATAGCTAGTAGTTATTTATATCTCTTAGGCAGGCATCCAATCTTGATTTAAGGACTGCAAGTAACGGAGAATCTTTCACATGCTTTGGTAAGCCGCTCAAGTGGTAATTGTCCTCACTTTTAAAAATTTGCACCTCTTCTCCAGTTTGAATTTGTTTAATTTTAGTTTTCATCACTGGATCTCTGCATAATTGCCTGCTAGGTTAAGGACCCTGTAACACCAAACATCTTATTCCGCGTGTTAACAGGATCAAATAGCTCCTTCATGTTCACTTCAATGAGGTAACTCTAGTGGTCTCCTAATGTCTTTTACTGAGAAGTCTGTTTTCCAGTCCTTTAAAAAAAAACAAAAAAACACATTATCTTTTCTCTAAGTCATTTCCAATTGCCAACACACCCTGAAAATTAGAAAAGCTGCAGTGTTCTAGCATAATGAGTTTACACAGGTAATATTGAGTCTTATTTCTATTTTGTAGTTGTCTGTCAATATATCACCTTAACCACTGTGTATATAGTTCAGCGCCTACCACAACCTGTGAATTCTTCTGGAATTTCTGCCGCCCAGGATACAAAACTTTTCCCCCATTTTACACGACGAAACAGCTTTCGGAGACAGAAGTGCCCACTTCTGCAGGGGATAGAGCCTGGCTAGCTGATCCGCTGGACCCTAACCGCCTCCACACAGAGCCACCTTGGGTATCCCTACCCTGTATTCCCAAACCCAGGAGCAACGAGCACTGCTAGGCCCTGGAAAAGCTAGCCTGCCTCCAACTGCACTTACTGCCCTGAGCTGTGCAGCACAGCCCCGCTGCATGCCGTGACTGCACTTTATCCAGCAGCTCTGCCATGCCCAGCGCAGGAGTTAAGGAGGAGGCGAGGCTGGCGGCGGTGGCAGGAGGCATCGCATCGCGCTCAGCAGCACGCCAGGAGGATGCATCAGCGAGTGCGGTGCCGCAGAGGCAACGCAGACCCTTCTCCGCAGCACAGCTACACCGCTGCCAAACTTCTCAGGCGCCCAGCGCAGCCGCTGATTTGCTCTGTAGCAGCGATGCCTTGGGGGTCTCTGTATTTGTAGTTCACATTACAGTGCCCCAATGCCTTTTCCTGGACTACGCACTGTATCTTACCCCAGCACAGCCACCTTTATCAACCCAAAGTGAAATACAGTTAAAGGAGGTATTAAACTAGTTTGATTAAACCTGTTTTACTTAAAAACATAGAGACTGCAATCAGGTCTATTTGCAAACTGTAACAGCAGCTCCAAGATTTTAGTTACTACGGAACAAATCACCAGATTTGTGAACGATGAACCTATTTGGAAGCCTGATAACGTGAACATAAAGCGATAAAAACAGAGCACATGAGAAGCAATAGGAAATGCCTGAATACTATGTTAGAATTCTGCCTCACTTCTAAAAAGTTGCAGTTTTGATGACATCAAGAAACCAGCAGACAGATAGCTAATAATTCCCCGGGATTCACCTTTCAAAAGAATTTTATAATGCTCTCTGGTTATGGGTTTGGGGAGTGTGAAGGTCTGGTTAAAGAAACTACCAGTGTGGTTTCTCCGGGGTTTCCATAAGAAAAACTAGCTAACTGGAAACAGTGTTTTCTTGTGGTTTTCAAATTAAATGGTATGTTGGGAAACTTGTCTTTTAAATTTGTGTACAGAGTTGATCCATTTAAAAGACAGTTCCTACACGGTAACTCTGTATTAAAGACAAGGTTTTACACTGGCACCTAGAAAATCTCAGCAAATTGGTCTTGAGCTCAGGACTCGAGGCACATGCAACGTGGCAGCAGCAGCCGACAGCTGCAGACAGGAAGCCCAGTTTCCAGGTGGACGTGACCCCTCTCATGGGGTAGACCTCGAGCAGAAGTAGAAGGCATGTTACTGTAGGCGCTGGAGCTTTCCTTGCTGCCATGTCACACAAAAGCTGCAGGACATAGCTAAAGCCCTGCTGTGCCTCCCAAAAAGGCCAACTGGACAGGAATAATATTCAGCAAAGACAGCTGCGTCAGACTAACTTCTTTCTGAGTCTGCTGCCATCAACTAATCACCCATTCACAAGCAGATGCACTTTCTAACCTCTGGAGCTCATTTGCCAGATTAAACTGCAATGATGAAGACAGTTTACCTCTGTCAGCATCTTTATCAAATTAGAGACCTCACTATGACTGATCCAAAATGAAAACAGGAAAAAAAAATCTCCTAGATCAAGCAGACAAGACGCCCCTCCCTCCCACTCTTGTGTCAGAGTTATGGCCCTGCATTTATCTCCTGAGTCACGTCACGAAAAACCACCATCTACAGGCAGGAAGAAAAAGTAGATGAACTGGACTGAAGCCCCTGAAATTTATGAAATTTGTCACAGTGCCTTATAAGACCTAAACATTCAGTAAGCGTTCCCCACCAAATCCTGTTTAAGCGAGTAAGCATTTTACTACAGTTCAGGTCAATGCTGCTGGATCTATTCTGATTTCATCTGCAGAGAAGACGACAGAGGAAATAGTTTTCTAATGAAGTGCTTTCACAGTGCAAAAGCTAACAATATTTTGAAAGCAAATGAAAGGTTTTCCCAAGCATAAAACACTTTTACTTGTACTGATAAGTTCCTCCTTTCATTTGTACTAATTTTATTACAATCACATCTCTGCCAGCATCACAGGACACACTTATGATAGACTTCATTACAAAAATTTAATGAATTACCCCCCCCCCCCCAAAAAAAAGAAAAGGAATTGAAAAGTAACACAAGATGAAGTACTTTTTTTGGGGGGGGGGGGGAAAAAAAAAAAAAAAAAAAAAATCCAGAGACAGCCATCTGGGGTTTCTGGGAAAAGGAAAGCAAGCCATAAGAAACACTCCTTTGGCTCATTTTGGGACCAGGCATTGTAGGAGTGAAATCATAAAATATTTATTTTCTCCTTGTTGGCTTTATCTCTCTGGCATGAAAGGATCTGGAGAACACAAATGAAGTAAACTTTGGAATGTCTGTAATGTGGCCAAAAAGCATTAATATTATTGTTTTTTATATATGACTATACACAGAGGGCCTTGATTCTGTTTTACTAAATGCAACAGCACAACACCTTTGGGATACATCATAGAATAAGCCCTAGGGAGGATGTATACATGCACACACACCCATATTTGCATATACACGTGCACACTAGCACCACTCAAACACTCACTTGTCAAATTCTGACAGCTGCATTAGTGAAAGAATTTGTGTGAATCTGCTAATGATTATTCTAAGGATTTTAAAATAGTGTTATCCACTAATTTTTCAAAATCTTTTCCCAAGTTAAACAAGAAAACAAATTTGTTGATAATGGTACTGTTTTCAAGCCATAATATGCATTTCAAAAACACAGAATATCTACCAAACCATTTAAAGAACATAATCTAATGGAAAACTTTAATATGCTTACTCATAGATTTTGCACATCTTTCTTGAAAAATACAATTTTAATGATGGGCAATTAACCTCTAACTTCCAGAGCACTTTCTTCTGAAAGCAATCTCTTTTCACAAATGAACCGAAGGGAGAAAAAAAAAATTAGACTTGACATACAAGTTTCCACAAGTTGTCTCAACATCCAACATCTGCTCTCAACATCCAACATCTGCTTTGGGCTTTAAATATAGATACATCTAAGAATACATAATGATCGTGTGTTCCAAAACAGCAGAGGGCAAGTTCCATTAGCTCAGAGAAAATTAGTGTACCTCTCAATGCTTTTGAGCACCTTTTTTTTGGCACTACAAGACAGGAAAAGCACATTATGTGATGAGTAGGAGTCTAATTGCTCCAGCATTTTAACTTAACCTATATAAATACAGCTTGTTGCATTGTTGTATATAATGTGAACAATAATTTATAAAGAGTTTCCTATGCTATATTAGGAAAGCACATTATGAATTAATAGGCAAGCTAGGCTACACACTATCAAAGGAAAAAGAGTAATTGGTTGCTTTCTAACAGGTGCTAAAAGCCATAAAGATCCTCCCGTTCCACAAAAAGAGAACGCAGCACAGCGCAAAGATCTAGGCAGATGGCTGTTCAACGCTTTTCCCCTTGAAATACCAAATGAAGCTCAGCCTAGCCTCGGTCAAAATCCCGCATCCCAAAGCCAGTCAAAAGAGGAACAAAGTGCCTGAGGTTTCTATTTTATAGCGCAAGATCCCTTTGTTCTCTCAACAGCCAGACAGCCTCTTGGCTTTCCAACTGTTCATGCAATATTCCTTTTCTTTCCTTGATGTAAAGACAGACTGTTTTGCTCAACATATACTAAGATCTTAAATACACAACTCTGGAGGTCATAAAATTTAGCTGCACCTATTCTCACCATGCCATGGCAAGCCAACAGCAGTCCCAATGCTCCTTCCTATATCAGGCACACCAATTCTCACAAAATGGTACCAACATTAGCCTGGAAATTTAAAGAAAAACAGGAGGCATGGAAAAGGAGATAGATGAGTCTGGCAAGCTTCAGTAAGGCCAGAAGAGAGGAAAAGGGGGGGTGGGGGTGCAACTGAGACTTCATGATTTACTTTGGGCACATTTTCTTTCATTTCAAGATGTGAGAAAAGTGTTTCAGGAATATCTTTAAAAAAAAAAAAAAGAAGAAAAAGCTTGTCTGAATTGTGTGTTTTCCTGAAGCATTACAGTGATGGCTGTTACTCTGATCCTCTGGCAGCACTGATGTTGAGAGAGAAAAGAGCTGAGTGACGGATGCCACCATACTGAGCGCCAGCAGCAGGAGGCCTGATCCAAAGTGTAGGGAAGCCAAGAGGAGCCTTTTGCTCCTGACCTGACCACGTGTTGGATCAGACCCAGGGACTGCATGAGCAAACAGCCTGTGCTATTGACATAAGGTACAGAAAGGAAGCTGCGTGTGTATAAAGTAGCTTTGTGATATGAATGCAAAATGCCGGTGTCATGGGGATAATCACATAAGAAGTTACTTCATGAAATGTTAAAGAAGGAGCTTTGTCTTAAGGTTTGCGGAAGATTTCTAACAGTAAAGTAACTCCTGTATTTTAAGCAGTAATCCACTGTATAAGTGTTACTGTATCTACAGCATATACCACAAGACACTTATTTAGCACAAGACACTTATTTTTTGTGCTTGGCTGTATTCTACAACACATTCTGCAACCGCACAGGGAAAAATAACTGCTTAACACTTATTTGAGGGCATGCATGTACTCTAAAGGTTTGAAAAGGTGTGTTTTTTATGGTTCCTGGAACATAGGAAGAAAGCACTGACAAACGTTTCACATTTTTTTCTGCATTTCTATTAAAAAAAAAAGAAAGAAGCACTTTCCTTGAGGGGGTCTGCCTGAGCACGCAGCAGTGAAAGCAACGACAGCGATCCAGATGGAGTATGCATCTTGGGCTCGACGCTACTCCTAGCTCTTGACTTGCTGAAGGCGGGTAGGCAGAACTTGGAGAATTTGGCACCTGCATGATTAGAGTCTGTAAAGTTATCAATTTGGCCAAACTATGGTGTTGAGGAATGTCATATAACATCATGACCAAAATTAATTCTGCCTAAGCCAGGCACATACACATGTAGCATGTATATATGGTCTATACATTGTACGTGGTTTCTAAGGACTCCAAATGCCAGAGGAAATAAGTGCTTATCTGTCAAAGAGTCAGGAAAACAGAACAACAAAGGTGGAAGGGATTTAAAAAAATTCTTTTGCTGTCCTACCCCCAACTGAGAAGAGCTTGGCGCTTCCTCTTATTCCCAGCTGTTTCTAGTGCATTTGGCTTTAATCAGGTGCAGGGCAGGAACTCAACATCCTGTTGCCTTGCTCTGATTAGGAGGAGTCAAATTCTACAAATTGGCAGATTTCTTCTTTTAGTGTTCCTTATTTGATGAATCATTTGTTTTAAAGTATTTGGAAAGGGCCATTACAGAGGCAGTAGACCCAGCTTGTTGCTATTTCCAAGTCTATTTATAACCACTGCTCTAAAAAGTTTCAGCAGAATGCAGTTTCTTCTCTTTTTGCACACGGAAAGAGCCATCCTGTCAAAGCAGTGGCGCAAAAGAACAAAAGCAGTGACAAAAGGCCTGAGGCATCTATAACCAGCAAGATGCTAATAAATACATACAGAAATGTGGCCTAGAAGTCATACTTTTGAGATTAATGATATTGTCTTTAATGTCTACCCTAAATAATCTCAGTTTGATCATTTGAGTGATTTAAACTACTCCTACTATCTTGCAAACCTCACTTCAAATCTTAAAGCCTTGCTCTCTGTCCTTTCATTTTACTCCTTTCTAATAAAGACTATGCAGTCATAATATAACTGACTCAGCAAAGCCTGCTTTCCCACCCTGTTAGCAGTAACAAACCTGTAATTCTAAACATTTAACTTTTAGGGATAGAGTTACTAAATTAGACAATATAGTTAGAAGGTACCAAAAGAGCCATTAAAGATACTATCTTTTTTTCCAAGGCAAGATAATTCCTTCTCTAACTGAAACTGCAGTCAAAAAATACACTTAGAAAAGGTGTACAGGAAATAAATAATATGACCACCTAAAATATTTTCCCTCTTTCAGCCCTAGAAAATAACAAGTACAACAAAGGAATACATTTTACTTCTCCTTTTCACTTTTCTTTTCCCTTAAGAGAAACAAACCAAAGAAGGGATGACACTCCACCCTACCCATGTAGAGGACATCCTCTTCCTTCTTTCTGCCTTCCATTCTCTCACTTTAAAAATATAAGATGCTGACCAGGCCAGAAGTGCATTAGAATTGGGAATAAACTTCCAAAATTATCCTTATAATTTATAGAAGAATCTTTCTCCTCAGGGAGGACTCACACTCATTAAGGGAAGTCTAGAAACTACATATATCCTAGTTTGACTTGGATAGGAATCAGTTTGGGTTTACTACAAAGCAAGAATTTGCTGGAAAGATCTACCTTATATGTTACTGAAATTCATCGGAGCATAGAAAGTCTACTATACTGTACTTTATTTTCAGTTTTTACCCACTCCCAGTTACAAGCTGCTGCCCAGTTACATCATAAATCATATCTAGACCATCATCTGCCACAGTCTAGCTCTTATGTTCACTAATATCTCAACCATGAAATGCAATTTTGTGTAAGAAAAAGTAGACAAAAGGACTACACTCACCCTTCACCAAACCAACAACAGCTCACAAGAAGTGGATTTGCCTGGTGTTGCTACGAGGCTAGCACCTGCTCACCTAGAAACCCTTGGAAGAAAATTGAGATTAAGACTGCTTAGCTGCAGTGCTCTTCTGACAAAAAGTAGCTGCAATACAGAGATAACTATGACCAGCGCAAAAGCTGGAAAGCTCTCTAGCTCCTGACCGGCTCCCTCAGCTGGGTCCTTTGCGTTTAGAAAGGCTCCAAGTACGCTGTGGGGCAAAGAGGAAAGCAGCATGGTGCAGCGTTTCACTGAAGAGAAGTTCAAATGACTTTCAGTACCTGGATCATGGCTGCACACGTTCCACACGCATGAACAAATGAGGTACAAAAAAGTTTTCTTCCAGTGCTTTACCCACAACATATTGGTAATTCAGGGTTGGAGAAAACAGATTTTAGAAGCACTGTGGACACAAGACAAATTACTACAAGAAAAAGATAAAGATAACCAATAGCTGATGCTTCTGACCCCTCCCATCTTTTAAGGAATCAGTATCAGAAGGAAGGTTGGTTCCTAATACTGCCAACTGGTCAATTAAGAATGAAACTGAAAAAGCTATTTTACCAAACTCCAATGCAGGCCACCTGCACGTAAAGATTAAAAAGTCACCTTCAAAGAAACTGAGAGTAACATAATTTCAAAATAAAATATCAAGGTTTTTTTTTTTCCTCTATTTCAGTGAAAGCCAAACAGCCACTCACTGCTGTTTAAAAAAAAAAAAAATAAATAAAAATCACACCCTATTTATTCAGTTCAAACATAGTGCTGGTCAGCAGCAGAACACCAGATTAATTTTATGTAGGTTGGATTTGAGCTTATTTATGCTACATTTCTATTATATAAAGTAGGTATTACATTTTGGCACTTTTCTCTTTCTCCAAGGGTAATATTTCCTCCTCTCAAAACCTACAACTGATTTCAGTCAACTGATAGATGAACAATATCCAGATTGTATTTAAAAGCTCTTAGTCCCAGGAACTACTCTTGTCCTGCTGTGCACATTAAAACAAAGCTTAATTACAAATTACATCCTCACTCACTTTCAAAATGTGCCTGATGTGCTTCACAGGATAGGCTTTTGGCATTTTGAAGCTCCCAGTAAAAACAGAGAAAAATATGACTCCTTAATTTCAAGAGTGTAGGGGAGGGGAGGCTTCAGGGGTTTGGGCTTTTTTGGGTTGGGCCTTGAGAATGGGAGGGAGGCCCTGATGGCCTTAGTGATTCCAAGAAGGCTGAAATAAAGTAGAAAATTTGGGAAGCCTTTGCTACTTTACATTTTTAACACAGCAATACAAATCATAATTAAGATCAGCTATCAGCCTTACTGTTTCAAGTTTTGAGTTTTCACTCAGTTTCTTTCCTGCCCTAAAAGGAGTATTAGAAGAGGTCTGGGTGGTTTTTGTTTTGTTTGTTGGTTTTGAACAAACACATAATTTAACCATCAAAGCAGGTATGTATGTATTTAAAAAAAAAAAAAAGTCTCCCCAAGCCTTTATACAATTAAATGAACCATTAAAATATTTACTGACATATATCAAAGGCAATATATCCTTCACAGCCAACAATCCACTTGATAAATAAATACATAATTCCATAAATGTACCATTTTTTAGAAATCTGTTTTGCCAAGCTGTACGGCCTTTGTGAGCCAATACACTCAGCTGACTGCATTTTTACTTCCCAGAGCATTAAGCCAATTGCTCACAAGGACTCTGAAAGCTTTTAAAACTAAAAGTAATGATTTTCATAGGTCTAGGTCAAGTTCAAGTCCAATGTATGGGTGCAAATCCAGCAGGCCTCCTCTGGTTCCGTAAACCTGTTCCTTAAGCAGCAGCAAGAACAACTACTTTCTGCCATCCTGATCTAAATGGGAGGAGCTGTCTTGTATTCTGATTCACTGATAAGTGCCAAGCGACATTCTTCCCAGTCACAGAACAAGCCTCTAAAACCTCAAGTGTATAATGCACGCACTAGCAGTCTTAGCTACACAAGCCCAAATAACTTTTTTTTTTTTTTTAACATATATGTACTCTGAAAACACTTCTGAATGCTATCTTTAAATTTGCGAGCAGTCCCTCCAAAACCTTCATTTGCTTACAGCTAAGTGCTTACGGTAATGTTGCATTGTTCACAAATCAATATTACTGTTATAAATATACATAGCAAAAGATCCAAGTACATCATTCTATGCCCTAGATTTTTCCATACTGAACAAACTGCCTACAATAAGTAAAGGACTAAGTCAGACTTAATAGTCTTTACTCACGCAAGCTAGCACAGCTGGTCTGAGTTGACTCTTTCTTTCTATAACCAGAAAGCAAAAAAAAAAAAAAAAATGCTATATATTAAATCTAAAAGGCAAAATTATTGGAATACAGCTTCAGAAATCATAGCAACTTGTTTCATTACAATATTAAAAAAAAATCCCCCTAAACATATGATGGAAGATACAAGTTCCTCTTAAAGGAATTCTGAAGATTTTTTTTTTTTTTAAATAAAGGACCCTGTATAACAGCCTTAAGAATTTAAAAAGAAAAGGAAAAAAAAAAACCACCTTCCCCTCCCCTCTTTTCCTCTTCCCCTTTTTCACCAGAGCAAAGGACACTAGAAGTGTTAAGGTCATTAGCCACTTGGTTTTTGCCTCACACACATACACTCGTTAGTCAGACAGGATCTAATAAGATAGCTGTCTCAACATCTTTCTTCAGGGTGAAGAAAGGACAGAAGGGCACATGAATTTCCTTTGCTGCTAGCATCTTAATTAATTCCAGAACACTCACTCAAACTTGTTAAAGAAACAGCCCTGTTTCTGCAAACAGCAAATCTGCACTATCTGCAAGCAAGCAAAGATCTCACCCTCAACCTAACCACACCAAGCACCTGGTCGTAAAGGTCCCCTCCTAACGCAGGGTGTAGAAGGTGACTGTTCTAAAAGGTGCATCACTGACATTTGCCACATACAGACTGGTCACAAAATTAAATATTAAATCCCATTTCAAAACTCCAGCCTTTTTTACTAAGGCTCAGAAAAGCTTGCACAAGTTTCATGGAGGCATGTGTGTGTTTTCTTTTCTCATTTTTCACTTTTTTAAACATAGCCATGTAAGGCTGGCACCAGGACTCAGCTGTGCCATGAACTTTCATTGCAGTTTTGGTGAAGTCACTAAAAGGAAAGGTTAAGCCCCCTGCATTGAATGACAACATTCCAGTTGATTGCAATGGTTTTAAGATTTTGCCCTCAATCATACTGGGTTTTCAATATTCCCCAAAGAATATGAAGAATGTTTTTTTTTTTCCAGCTCTTCTTTTCTCTGCGGGTTTGAAACCATGTTGTATTTAATTTTCTTCTTGTTTATACCCTCATCCACCTCACTTGCAGTGTCTTGGTCCCTGCAATAAACATCCTGCATTCTTGGCTGCTGGATGTTATACACCAGAGAGGTGGAGAGTGGGTCCCATCTTGGTATACCCTCACAGGTAGACAGTTTCTCGTGAAGGATGGGCAATGTGGGTTTGAAGTCCTCTAGGATAAAGAAGCTTTAACATGAAGGTTTCCCACTTCTGTAGCAAGTGGTTTAAGCACGAGGCTTTATACAGAAACGGAGAACACTGCTTCAACCAAGTTTTTGAATGAAAGTGGCTATTACTACATAGTCAATAAAATAAATTGTGGATGGAGGAGGTTAAGCTCTTCCCCTGATTCACCCTCTAGAGCAAACTCCCTCTCTTCAGTAACTAAGAAGGTACCTATGGAGATCCCACCGTCTGGGCTGAAATCAGGAAGGTATTTACCAATTCATGTTACCACCTTCTAATGATTCATAGGTGTGAAGTCCCCTGGAAATTAACAGTACCACTCATGATAAGCATATACATGCATCCTAACAAATCTGGGACAGGAAGGATCATCATCTCATAGAGGAAACCTCTGCAAGTCTCAGGCAACTCCACAGGACTTGACCTGAGTACAGATGCCAATGTTAGCTGACTTAGTTCAGGAGAGACTCTTTTAAAAACTTTTTAAAGAAAGAATTTACCAGTTGCCTACAGACATGCTCCATAGCAGATTAAAATCTTAAAAATAAAACAAAACAAAAAACACTCAACAAAGCAATCGAATCTAAAAAACACCAGTAGCAGTTTCATAAATTTATAGAAAATGGCTGACTGGAGATAAGCTTGCCAATGTGGAACTGGGGGGAGCACAGGATTCTCCACTTCAAACACGAGACTTCCTATAAAGCATGTAATTATTACTTAAAGGAAAAGAGAACTAGAAAGTTAACTGACCACAGATTAAGAGCATTTTTAATGGTTTAATTCTGGCTGCTTCTTGGGAGGGTAAATGGAGAGACATGGAGGGAGGAGACAATGAAGAAAGGCTTCTGAAACCCATACAGTCAAATCAAGTAAGTAGTACAGAAAACACCATTCCCTTTTAAGTTACCTGCTGTTAATATGAAAACAGGAGAGACCAATTGACCTCACCTCTTGTTATAATATTCAAAGTATTCAAGGGCAAAATTTGGCCTTAATACTTCGGCAATCGCTCATGAAATTTTTCATGTTTCTTCTTTCCCCTCAATTCCAATTAGTGAAATACTGCATCTGACATTAAACTACCTAAAACCTAACTTTCCCTATCCAATTAATTTAATAATGCTATAAAACCCAATGCCTACAATATTAATATCTCTTCCACAGCAATTGATCTGTGACACTGTCAGGAAAATCAAGCACAAGGAGTTCACAGAAAGAAGAACAATATTCTGTTAAACTTAAATTCAATAAAAAAGTAATAAACACAGAAAAAGTAAACCTAGACAAATAAATGTGTATTGGAAGATGCATTTGAACTTTCAAAAGAAACGTTGTAGTACTGGTACCTCACTATATGTTGCTGCTCATATATTAAAAAATGTAATTTTGTAACGTGGTTACATATACTTGGACAACTTTTGGTCATACAAATCAAACGAAAATAAGTACAGTATTTTATTTGTATGGAGGACTTAGAAAACCATAAGGCAAAGCTCTGCCCAAATGTAGCAACTATCCTCAGAGAGCTGAATGAACAAACCCGGCTGAGTTACTCCGTGGAATTCAGATCCCCAACACACTACCAAAACGCACAACAGAGGCTACTAAGCTTTTATTTATGCTTCATAATCGGAAAATATGACATGTTTCCAAATTTAATTAGCCCCCAATTTTTTTTTTCTTCATTTCCAAAGACATCTCATGTAGCTACACTGAACATGGAGTCGACTAAACAATGCAGCTTACTAGCACAGGACAAAAGGTCATTTGGAAGGGATGTGCCTTTAAGGACTTACAAAGGCTTCATCCTCACTCCTGTATTGAAAGAGGAAGCCCATCTCAGTAAAGGAAGGATGCCCACTTTAAATAAGGAAATGAGTTTGCAGGATGTACACATGCTGCTTTCTATTAATGATAAGCAAAGTCTACAGAAAAAGCAATAGACTTTTTCAGCTTTGGCAGAAGTCATCTTCTTGTGGATTACCTGTAAAAAACTTTAAAATAAACACACTGCAAATAAATGTCCTCTACTTTTTTTTTTTTTTAAGCTAATTTATGTATGAATAATAGGGATTAACAAATGCTGATTACTATACTCTACAGCAGGAGATATAATTACTGACTGATAATTTTGTATGTAGGCCAGAGATGACAGCAGTGGTTTGCGGCACCAAAAACAACTAGTTGTAGTTCTTGACATTTTCTTGTTCAAGCTGAACTTCCTAACTATAGAAACTAGCCAGACTTAACGTTTTCTAAGGATTTGCAAATTTCTCTCTTTAAGCTTAACAAACTGTCACAAAGTGATTATTATTTTCCATTAAAAATCTGTCATTCATTTATAAATATAATAAAAAATGGATTCTGCTTTGCAGCAAGGATTGAGTATCCGACTAGAACTTTTAAATAAAAAGGCATAGACTGTTTTGCTATAGTCTCATTTCACTCCTCTATGAATACATATTATTTGACCACTGAGGCTCAAGAGAATGCATATCATACATAGCCCCAGTCGAATTACTTTAAGACTGGATAGGGCACACATGTAACAACATACAGAAATCTGTAATAGTGATGTAATTAGTTTAAAATATACGTCCACAGATGCACACACACATTCTTTAAATAAATATGCAAATCTGTTTATGCGCACGTAGTGATTCAGATACAAGGGTAAGCTCAAAAGGCATTCGCTGCCTAAAAAATCATGGTTAATGAACACAATCAAGTTTCCCATTGCCCTTCAACGATTCCAGGATTCAGTGCTCCCTCACATTATTATTATTACTTCATAAAACATTTTGGGTTTCAAAGGGGGATTTTTTTCCTCCCCTTAGAGTCTTTAAGAAGACCACAAATTCTGGCTGGCTTAGAACACTGAACAGACATTGCACTGTACTGGCTTACAACTGAGTGAAAGAAGCAGGCACACTAGTTCACCGCAGCTTGGATCATCACATCCAGCTGGGCCGCATTCTTGGTGGTGCTCACTTTCTTTTCTGCAAGGTACTCAGCGCCTCCAAGCTCAGAGTCAAGTAAGCTCGTTAACAAATGCTGCACACTGTTTCCAAGTTGAACATCAATGAACCTCATTAAAGCAGAAACTCATCTCTGCATGATTGGCCAGAACAAGGCTTACACTCCACATACCACAAAAATCAGCCGTTTTATTTTTTTGGTAGCCTTTGTTATGTTTTAACAGCAAAATCCCCAGCCAGTCTTCCAAACAGTAATAAGCTGCACAAGGAAATTGTTGTGGCATGGAGTTAAGAACAACTGCATACCAAAGTGGTTGTAATCCTTATTTATCCTCTTCCACCACGTTGCAGAAACAAGTGTAAGAAACCTGTAGACACAGAAGCACCCAATATTGCTCGCATTTTCTTAGGTGCCAGAGCCTGACAGTTCTGGTGATGGCAACACCTTTTTTTGGATCACATGAGACTCATACATGCTATCTGAAAGGGTTTTGGTTTTAAAGAAACCATTTGAATACAACTTCAAAGCATCTAACTCTAAAAAAGCAAAAGTCTTATTACACAAGAATTATTTGTTCAGCTAGCCTCAGAGGTGTCAACGTTTCCATTATACAATGATGTGTTTAATGGTTATTATTCCACTGTAAAGAAAATTGCTGTTAGCCTAAAACTTGGCATAAAAACATTTTTTAAAAATTCATCGAAAGTCCAACTGTGTATTATATTACATAATTTTTTTTTTTTTAAAAGAAATAATTACTAGGATAAAGCTCTTCTGGGTGCTTGTGTAATTCCAAAACAAACAATTTTCCTTAAAAGTGTCTCTAGGTATTTATGGGAGAGAAGGAAAGAAGGAAATTAAAACTGACCAAGTAATTTCATTTATAAATACAACTTTCTTTATATATTTTTTTCAATCGAGCATTTGTAAGGATTTTCAGCAAGCAGACTTTACACACATGTATGGCAACCAAATGAATATGGATTGACCACAACAGGTCCCAAGAGTTGTTACTGTCTATTGGGTCAATAATATGCAAACTGAGAAGGATTTACAAGCTGGACCATAATGGCTCCTTAGGACCCATTACTTTCTGATGGGTAAATAATACTTGTTTTCTAAACTATTGCCATGCCAAAATACGTGTTTGCCCTTCAGGCTGTAAAGGTTCCAAATAAACCAATAGGATTTATCAGATAAATAATACATTTACAGAAGCAAAATACATGTTTAACTAAACAAATAATGCACTTAAATGCTGACTGAAAGATGTAGAGATGACCCTAAACACTGTACATAATTGGAAGATTACTGGCAGCCAATGAGCAAGAAAAAAGGTTTTACAGTAGCTAAAAACAAAATATGAAATACTAAGTAGGTATAAAGGTCTTCTTCGCCCTTTTCTGATCATATTTTTAGTCAGCTGACTGAAATACCTGTCAAAAATCAAACCCTATATTCAGACAATCAAAGTAGCAACTACTGAAACTGTGTGCATACAAAAGGCAACTACAGATGTTACAACCTTTTGGGGCTCTAAAGGTTGTTACATTTCTCAAGTGTTCTGCATTTCATGGGACATCCTGTTATTAAGCCATTTTCCTGACCATGTCCCAGGACGCTGCTCTCACATCACGCTTCTGTTGTCTCTGGACTGTCTGATCTCCTCACACCTTCCTCCCAGCTTTGCCTGAAACCTGTGAGCAACGTGAGGAGGGAAGCACCGATCAAAAGCTTAAGAATTAACCTGATGATGTTGGGAAATGATGAACTGTGATCCCAATGCTTGGGAAGGGGAGATAACACACAGAGATGGTGCAGACAGCACCAAGGAGGAAGGAAAAGTAACAAAAAAAATGAAGGGGAAGAAGCTGATGGCAAAGACAAAAGGCAAAGGAGGAAAGGAAAGATGAAAGGACCACATACATTATATAAAAAAAGAAAAAAACAGATAAGGAAGAGATGTCCCACATTTCAGAATGCGAGATTTTGCCAAGTAATCTTTGTCTCTTCCAGAAGCCTCAGGAACTGTGAAACACAGCAAGCACAAATAGTGAGTTCAAGTATAACACCAAAACCAACTTAAGTACTCTAATGAACCAGCTCTACTTTGAACATGCATTTTTTTCGGGGAGTGTTTTAAACACAATAGGTAATTTTGCTTATTTTAAGCTACAGTATCTGATGACATGAATGTCATCTGATGACACGAAGCAACATGTAACACCTCTCGTTCTCACATAGCGACAAATACAGTCTAATCATGACATTACTGGCAAATCCAATGAAAAATTAACCAAGTTACAAAATAATGGCTTTGGGACTGACAGGATGAATCAATCAAGTAAATTTAAGAAGAACTGAAATAGCAGTAATGACCAATAGATGGACTGTAGCAGGGAAAGGCGGTGTGCTTGAAGACTACATGTAAAGAGCACAGGTGATCAAGTGTCAGAGCCTCCACTTCAAGGAGAGCTCTAATTTTAATCAGTAGTAGGTAGTTAAAAGAAAGGCTGCAGTAGTTGGCAAGGAATTCTGTGTTATTTTTGTCCTGCAGCCCAGGTAAACCTTTACAGTTGGGTAAGGAGGGGATAGATACCAAAGTAAGCCAAATACTTGAACAAGACCTACATTTAGTCACAGCAGCAAAAGCGTTCTTCTGTTTCCCTTAGACTGTTTGGAAAGCACTTCCTAAAGGGAAGGTAGTAAAGTTTGTATCGTTACCATTTTCAAAAAGGATCCCGCTGAATAAAGAATTTCTTTCATATCTGCAGGAATGACAAAATGAACAAGATTCTCCAAAGGCACATCACAACCCTTTATTTCTGAAGTTTACAATAATTCTTGAAACAACAGGCCTGGACAAATCATCTTTTGTTCATTGCTCCAGATACAAAGGAAATTCTATATTCAATCTTGACTTCCTTCAACAGCATTCAAATCTCACCTTCGACATTCAACAGAATATGACAGAATTTTGTCGCTATTTTCACATAAAAATTAACGGTTTCTTTACAAAGTAGGGCAATGTTTCTGCAGCTAAAATCAGTCATTTTATAATAAATTGTAACTGGTGATGTGCATTGGGGAATATACTTTTTTTTTCATGCATTTATCCTGCAAAAACAAACATTAGGCTATTCTGTTTTGACAAGCTTTTTAAAAGAAATCTAATGGGCATGTTCTTGGGTGTAAAAACTTCCAGTTCAACCTCCATATCCCACAACTACCCAATAATAAAAATCAGCAGAACAAAATTAATGGATAAAAGAAAGTTTCCTTTCTAAAAAAAAAACAAAAAACAACCAAATAAAACAAACAAACAAAAACAAAAGCAAAACAAAAAAACCCTTTTCCGGATTGCAAACAATCAGCCCCCTTAAACACTAATACTGTGCTATAAATACTGTTGAGAACAGCCTCCTGATGTGAGCTTTAAAAAGCTTACAAATAATGGTAAAAATGCAGGAATTTAGCATTAATTTCAAATTTAGAGGAATGAAATTGCAAAAAAAATTACTGTCAGATTTAATCCTTTCCAATTATTAGCTCACACATCACAAAGGATTACATGGTAACATACAGCCTGCCATTTTTCAGTCCCACATTAACTTTGCTTATAATTTGTACTATTAGGCATAAAGTACTTGCATTTATATCCTACAATCAGTGAATAACTAAATCCTTTGTTCAGAATCTGTTGGGCAAGAAGGTAGAAGAGATGATTTCCTGGATCTAAATGTCTTTGCTCACTTATCTAAAACTCAGGGTTCACCAAGTTGCATTGCTGTATTTTTTTGAAGCGGCCATGGCTCAAGGTGTAGCAACCTGCTACTACAGCATTTAATTCCCAAGGATGGCCCTTGGCCACCTAAGTACTCAAGATCCCTGATCACTGGGACTTGTCATCATCCTTTAAGGTGTAGCTATTGCATGCACATTTGCCTTCCTGACAGCTTCCATTTCTCTGAAATATCTGATAGGTGACTATGCCAGTCTGACCCTCAGAAGAGAAGTCTTGCTTGATCTCCTTTGCTGAAAGCCCTCTACTACTTCCTTACATTATTAAACAATAATAGTTGTTGGTCAAACACCTAATTTAAAAAAAAAAACAAACTGGTGCTCCTGAGGCGAGTCCTGGCGTACAACCTTTTTTTCCTTGCTCTTCTTGCTTCTGATTTCCTGACTCATAACAAAGAATAGAGACTGTCGGGATTTACCTGAATATGGTCCTGTCTTAATAGCCCTTATCTGGGCCACCTAGACTCCCCATTTGGTGACCAACTACAATATTTTCCTTTATGGTTCTATTTGAAAGTTTAGGATATCTGTCAGTTTTAATAATATGTACATTAAACCTAAACTAAATTTTTACTAAGATCAAAAACTAGAGGTTGTCCATCAGAAGTTCATCAAATACTCTGACCACCAAAGCATACATTGTATATAAAGTAATTTTGGGGAGTGCAATGGTGAAAGAACACCAGCCACATCTGCCTTTAGTATTGAACAATGCAGATTAGAAAGTCAAAAAAAAAAATCTATGTTCTGCCTGTTTTTGCTAACCTTTGGAATTCACTAACACTTTGCTCCTCAGAACCAATGATACGTATATGCCTCATATTTATCTCCTCCTTCCTTTGGGGTATGATTCACATTCGCAAAATACTTTGAGAATCCAAAAGAAAGAGCAGTATAACAACCCACAGAATGTGGCCTCCATTCTGCATGAGGCCTGCTAACATTTCATCCTGGGCAATTGTTTCTCTTGGACAAGAAAGAAGGCCCATACAATTTATAAAAATTAAATCTACCACCTCCACCAGGAATATAAAAGCATACTAAATCAGTATGATCATCAACAACACTCATTAAGTCCTTTAAATCAGCCATGGAGATAGCAAAAACAGTTCTACAGCACCACTGCTAACACTTCTCAGACCACTTCCTTGTAAAGGCTGTTTAATCTCATCTGCTGCAATAGTTATGCCAAGCCAGTAGCTGGATGGGGGACGTTGGGAGGATATTTTCCATATATACTGTAAGAAGTTATACTGAGCAAAATAATCTGTACTGAAGCAATGCTTCAGGAAGTCTCTAGGTAGCAATTTGTCAGCAGAAATAACATCTTTCAGGCAGGAGGTATTATGATAGATGCCAGGGCCCTTTTTGGGGTACAGGTTGTATAGCACTGTATCCTCAGTAAAGCTCTAGCAGAGTATTTCCATTGTAGCTGTGTAAATTCAACCTGTCTGGATTTAATTCACTGAGGATATCCTCAATCACTCTTTCAAGCTGGTGTAAGCATATTTGCACATTCTTCCACATTCTGTAGAATAAAACATTTATAAACAGCCAGATTAAATCATTCTGATAAGTTACTTGAATTGATCTAAAATGAATATTGTAGAAGGGTTTTTAAGAGTCTTCTGGATCCATGACGTTATTTATTACATGCATAGGGAAGTGGAGTAAATACGCAGTACTGTAAAGTTCTCCATTCTTCCACATTTCTTATGCATTTGTTAAGTTCAAGGAAAGGAATGAAAACATGATCTGGTTATAGAACTCATTTGCACAAGTTCAAAGACCGATATATAACTCATTAACAGGACTTGTCATAGTTCCGTCAAAGTAACCAAGGTAAATTGTTTCTAGACTTCACTTATATCCCATGAATATGTTGAAATTCAGAAGAAGTTGAATATTTAACACTCCCTCCCTCCTACTCTATCCCTAGGAAAAGCCTCCTGATGATGAATACTCCTCATACAGAAAGGCAGTTGCAGAAAGTCATTGTAAAACTGTTCCAGGAGGAACAGCGAACCACAGCCTGAGGATAGTTTTGCCATCAAGATGACTGAAGAGAAGGTGGTGTTCAGAAGACTGCAGCATGATGAGATTCAACAACACTCATGGTGGCACAGGGATAATCTTCTCTTGGGATGCCTGCGGTCTGCAAGGTGAAGCATTATGCCACAGCCTGCCAAAAATTAGCAGATTATCAGTGTACTTCACCCAGCTGAGAGATGGAAAAGCCTGACAAGCTTCAGATAGACATTGGAGCCAAACCTGGCCGCATCAGTGCCCCAGCGGGAATTGTCCTGGCAGGATGGCATTCCACTCCAGCCATTTTCCTGCTTCACTTATTAATCTCCAGAGACCTTGAAAATTTTAACAACACATCTATAAGCTAGAGGCCAGCGTACAAGGTAAGGGGGAAGGACGGGGAGCAGAGCAGCAGGTGCCAGGGCAACACCCAAATCATTATTCCAGTGAAGATCCCAGGTGCTGTAGACACCTGCTAAGAACAAAGGTATTTTCAGCAAGCTATATGAACTTTGCTTGGCAATAGTTCTTCTGTATTAACTTCTGGCTAATATGGGAGGTGATTAATAACCACCCAGTGCCCAGTTCCACCCCACACACCTCCCTCTGACACAGAACTGAAAACAAAACAAACAAAAAAACCCACCCTTGCTATTCTCCCCTGTTTTTTAATCCACCCTAGACCCTCTAAACTACTGGGTGGTCTGTTATTTTACTTTGCCATCCCACAGCTGCTGCAGTGGATGGGGTTTGGGTTTGCTCTGCTAATCTCCTCCCTTCCCTACACTGGACCTCTGTTTTCTGGGTTCTCCAGGCACAGGAATAGCTCCGAGTGTCAACCCATGACACTGCCCATGGCTTTCCAAGGCGCCGGCGCCGGGAAGCTCACCGCTTTCACTGTCACGCTTGGACTCTGAAGAGCAGGTGTGGTATTAACCTTTTCTCCACTGCTTGCCTGAAACCGCATTAAATCTATTCATTTTCAGAGGGTTATGTTCACCCCCACGAAGGCTGGATATTTAACTTGTGTTTGTTTTTCAGTAAGAAAGCAAACACTGAAGAACTGGTGAATTATTTTCCCCACTCTAAATGTGCTCTGAACCTGCCCTTCTACAGTTATTTGAACTTAGTCTACCTTTGAATCTATTTTTATTTTTTATATATGGAAAGAAAAAAAACAGAATGGAAATAAATATAATTATAGGCACACATTCACACCCTGTATCTATATTAAGGACATACCATTCCACAGATGTACTGATTGATCTGGTCTGCTATACTAGCACTTGAAATAGATAGCTGACACTTTCCAGAAAGGTGAAATGGCAATGAGTAGGGGTTTACCAGAAAGCAAAAATCCCTATAGCAGTGCTCCGAGATTCACATTTTGGCTTTTGCATATTTTAAATATATACACATACGCATATACACAACTGCATTGGGGAAAATACCTTTTAAAAATAATAAAGTAAAAATCTGGAGCTATGCTTGATTTTTTTTTTTTTTTTTACCTTTAAAGATTACAGGAAACTAACCCCAAACTTGAACAAGCCCCATAATACAATGCTGTCCTTGTCATGAGCTCTGAACCAGCTCTGCAGCACATAGTGTACATATTGAAAAACAGCTGCTGGGTGACAGACTGCTAGCTGGGAAGTTAAAGTTGAGTGAAGTGGTTAACCCACATCCCTTCCCCACTGATAAAGTGCTTTGATAAGCAGGCCATACTGGTGAAAACTAGCCAAAGAGCCAGGGCTGAGACTTTTAGGAATGAATGTAAGACTTGTTTGGTGGAAGCAACCTGAATCTCTTGCACAGCGTTCTCCAGTTGTTGTTTTTTACCCACCCATCCTCAGTTACTTATACTACATGCTTGTTCTTTCTGTTTGCAGCAGAACCAATTCTTTGATATGTCAAAGCAATATCCTGTACATGTGGGAAATAAAAACAGAAAACTCTGCTAAAAAGTCTCCCTCACTGCAACATTTTATAAAAGTGTTTTCTGCGATTCAAAACGTTACTAGTGGTGTAGCACTAAAAAAAGGTCTATATTGGAAAAAGCAAGTCTGGACTAACCACAAGCAAGAAACACATGGGCTTTTTTTTCTTTCTTTCTTTTTTATATTAATAAAAAGTAATTCAAAGAAAAAAGATTTCTTGGGATTAATTTCTGAGCTTCAGCTAAGCACTTTTGAAAATAAACTTGTTAATTAAGTACAGATGTCATGTAGACGTACTAAAAACTTACACCACTTTTCACAAATCTTACATTTTAGAAATGTCCACAAGTTGTACTTATTAAAAAAAATCCTGCTGATACAAGGATGTTTTTTCTCTTAGCATGTCATCCAAGTTGTTTTAAAAGTTCATACATATACAAAATTATATAAGAGTTTCCATCCTTCCAAAACAATACAGTAAAATTACAGTTCAGTTCAGTGGGACATAGGTGTATTTAAAATGCTATAAAAACAAACAAACACACACAAACCAAGCAAACCAAACCAACCCCCCCCACACCAAAATCATTACCTGCATTTAAGTTTGCTGCACTGAAGATATGCACTGACACACCGAATATTCAAGTTCCAGAATGATCTGGTCTTGATGTCTCTATACTTCTGGTACCCTGCCTCTTTGAAAGTGGAGAAAAAATTACCTAGCAATTGTTGCTTGACCCCAAGAACCATGCTATTGCTGTAACTTAACATACAGTTACTGCTTCACGTCTACTTGCACAACAGCCTAGATGTGGAGTAAGACATATTTGTAGATGAAAAAAATAGAAGTTTCTCAAACAAAACCTTACTTAATGTTAGACTTTCTGCTGCTAGTACGGACTGAAGTCTTCTTCACCGACACATTACTATCTTTTCAAAGTACAAGAAATAATTCATTGAAAACTCCCAAGGTTTAAATGAAGGACTTGAAAATGGAGGAAGACTTGAGGCTTGTTGTTCATTGTGGCAACACAAAGGAAGGGCAGCGAGCTAACATTCCAAAACCAATCTTTTCTGTAGGGACTGATCTCTGGCCCCTATGAGCCAATTTTGCCTGCAGCCTCCTGAAATACTCGCATCAAACTACTGCTGACAGTAAAAATTTTTGCTTTTAACAAATTACCACAGCTATTGCAGGATCAAAACCAGAAAACAGACAATTCCCATTTCTTATGAATGCAAATATGTTAGATGCCTAGAACAGTGCTAGAAAACCCAAATTAGATCTCCCTTGATGAGGCCACAGCCTATGTTCACCAAGATATTGGGGTGGACTTCGATGTACAGATCAGTCGCAGCACATCATGCTTTGGGGGAATATTTTAGTACCTAACTCACAAATCAATGGCAGGGAGTTGCCCTGGCACTTTAAGAGAAGCGGACTAGGCATGCACTTGTGTCTTCAAGGATTATACTGTGTGAAAAACGTGGCCCTGAGGACACATTCACACTAGAACAAGTACAATTAGAGGCCACTCACAGATTTAAAAGGTAGCACCTGCTGAATACTATTCAGGGTGACTGGCAACACATTTGCCTGGCATTAGGTGTTTTTCTTATTAAACAGCTTTGTCATGAAGCTATCAAACTGATTCAGCTCCTTCCACAGAGCTGAGGGTGATGGAAGAAAACAAATGAGTTAGCCAATATTAAGACTTTTGCTTTAACAGAAAATGCAAATGATAGCTTCATTATTCAAAAAAAATAGGGAATAACTCAGAACTAGAGGACTACAGATAATTCTTTAATTGATATGTCAGCAGAGGAGATTTAAAAAAATAATAATTTAACTACAATGTGTTTTTTCTTCTCAACGTAACTCCTACTAACACAAATTGAAACTGGATGGGAAAATATAAAGGGGAAAGTGGGTCTTTAAATGTTTTTCTGTCTCAGTATTTAATAAATTTCGAGAGACAAACCAACCAACCAAGCAAAATTTTGGCTTTCAGAGGCAACATACTTCTATAAAAATATATTATGATAGTTATCTCAGCCTATATTGTGTTATAAAAAAAGGCATACTACGAAGCAGGTTTTCCATTATGCTACTGAAGTACGCATCTTTCAGCTGCTAGTTCAGAAGTTACAAGACAAGTTTTCATCGATGACAATATTACGCTTTGGTGTGAAACCCGCCCTATCCACATCATCTTGCAAAACAAGCTTCTCTGCCACCCATCCCACCTTTCTTCTCCAACAGCCAGGGTAAAAGACAAGCTACTCGCCCACTTATTCTGACAAGAAAAGTTTTTGGTGTTGCAATATTTGCAGAATATGTATTAAAATCCAAACATGCTAAAAGTATTTCAGTCCATTTTATCACAGCAGCTTTATGACAGGAAACTGTCCCAGCTTTACACATATTCAGAAAAAACCAAACCATTTCTTTTAAGAATAGTGTACAAAGATTGTGTAAAAGCTTTAAGAATCTACCCAGAAACACTAAACAAATCCTGTGCCAGGACTGCGACATAACTGTTGGGATGTCTGCAGGGATTTCTAGAATTAAGACGTGGAGAAAAAAAATCGTATGCTCTTAATGAACACAAAATTGGTCAGGTTACTTGTAAAAATGCAGCCTCAAAGATACAACTACATATAATCACAGTAAAATGAAATGTCTGTAAATCTCACTTGAAAAATGATCTCGTTGTCTCTTCTTGTTCTTATGCAGAATGGAGCACACAACACAAAAGAAGAAATAGAAAGCTCATTCAGTCCGTAGAAGACAAAATAAATGTTTTATTATCTGGTGAACTGCACACAAGTTTGTGTCAAGATGATAATTATTAAGCGATTTCCTAACTTCATAGTAGTGTATTATTCCTAACTTTGACCCATTTCAATCTCATTCTATGCAGTTAAATTTGTATAAATTCGCCCTTTTTGGCTTATTCAGAAAAAACGAGGACATCCGCAGAACCAAGATCTCATTTCAAGCATGTTTCAGTACTCTATATAGAGTAGGCCCACTGCCCACACTTTCGCTATTTCTTATTCCAATAAATGATTAAGCTCTTTGTTACACTCTTAATCCTTCATGTAGAACCAAGGGAATGTGCGTGTTCATGTATAAAATCTCCACTGGTCTCGTACAGTTGAATTCTGAATATCTACAAGGATAGAGCATCAGTGTAATTGAGACAAATCTTGTTTTGCATCTTTGTAAGAACTGGAGAAAGATAAAAAAAAAAGGAGAAATATGTACCTATAAAACATAAAAGCAAGGCTACTTGCAGTGATGCCAGGTCAGTTCCAAGATACTCAATATTGACTTTGCAGTCTGATGAATATCAACACCTTTGGTCCCCTAACATGTGCCTTTCAGAAAATTTTCTGAAGCTTCAGTACTGTGGGTCTAATAAACACTATGTCCTATACACTGAACCCAAAATGAGCAGAAAATGCTACCAAGGCAGTGGTTTAAGCCAACTCCCACAGGGATAATAAACGTGTGCCAAAACACGGGAGGAAAAAAGTCTTAAACTTCTATTACTCATCAGAAAAAAGATTTAAGATTTAAAAAAAAATTACCCTTTCATCTCAAATAATGCTCTTACATCCTATCATAATTACTGACTCCGTTATCCAAGTGTCTAGATCCTACATTCTCCATGGGACCGACACGCTTATGGAAATATGGTTATGATGTTTTTACAGATGTGGCCCCAAGGAGAAGAACTTCCTACCAAAACTGAGTCTTAGCTGCTAAAATTCAGAAACTGGTTTGAAATCACACCTTCTCATATCATACCACCAGTGTGCTCTCATTCATTTAAAGGCATAGGCTTGCTCTGTCTCAAGATTGCCTAGTATGCTCCACTGTAAGGTTTTGTTTTCAGCTGTTCTTTGTCAAAACATTAACCATTTATGAAGCCACTATTTCTCATATTTGCTTTCTGCCTAAGGCTGTGGGGTTTTTTGGTTTTGTTTTTTTCAACTTCACACAAAGATACAGTTCAGGATTTTTTGCAAAATCAAGGCTAGGAAAACCTTTTTTTTTTTCTTGCTAATGTTTTTGAAAACGTAGATTTCACAGAAGAGCTACGCCGCCTATGAGATTTCAGGTAGGAGCACAAATTATGATCAGGTGGGATACAGGTCAGAAATGTGGATTTGCTGACCATATGGAAATATGTTTAGATGTTGCAGAGTTGTTGATCTTCCATAATACTAGCAGCTGCTTACAACAAGCAGGACTTGAGTATTTCATTGGCCCATAAAAATACAGTTTCCAAAAAGCTAATCAAATTGAGCCCAAACTCAAGCATGAGACCTAAGTTGCAGGTGACAGTATACCCCAGTCAGCATAGATGTTGAAGCCCCCTGAACGATCAGATTAAAAGAGGAAGACTTGGTGACAGTATAACTTGTCAGACGCAGACTAGTTTCTGTATACCTCTCCTCACTTGGAAGATGACTGCTATCCCATTCTTCCTATTCCTATTTTATACTATTTGAAGGACTGTCCCTGAAATATTCAAACCTAAGAGGTAGAAACACTTCCTTAGGATTAAGGAAAAGCAAATTTTATTAGAAGCGATGGCTTTTAGCAGAACCTTAGCAGGAGTAACTTACCTAGCTTATATCGTCAGCCCATCACACCTCAACATGATTATGTGGGATTAGCTGAAGATAACCAGAGTACAGTGCATAACATCACAGTATCTTTGCACATACACTCTTCCCCTAGTCCCTGCTGCTGATCAACAGAAGGGTCTTCCTTAGAGCACAGCATGCCTGAACACAAATTCTACTGTGCCTATGTCAAAGCAGCCACTTCCTTCCCATGGTCCATTAAAGTCTACATTTAACCTTCAGCTTTCCAAAAGCTGGATGTCAGTGCTCCGCAGGAATTTCAGCATCACCACCATCTCCTGTGCTCCTACCTTCCTCACGTCACAGCACACAGAGTGAAGGGGAAAAATGTGGAAAATATTATTGCCTTGGACTGGAAGTCAGGAACACAGCAGAAATGCAGATACCGTAAGGGACCGACTTATGATTGCTACGAAAGGAGTCAGGTCTGCTTTTGCCAACTTCTTAATCATGTGCCATCAAAATATAAAGATTCTTTTGCCTCTTCTTTTATCATACATACAGTAGCTGATTTAAACTTCTCCAAACAATTAGTATTATATAGAAAGCAGCACCATGGAGAAGAACGGAGCATCTTCCACAAGGCTTAAAATTAGTGAAAAGATAAGAATTTTCCTGCTTATAGTCTGCTACTCTTAATACTCTTCAGTAGTTAAAATCTTGCAATTTTATTTAGTGCCTGTAAAAACTGGAATCCTGTAATCTCAAAAAAGAAGTATGGGTAATTATCTCAGTTACGATAACAGAATTTCCTGTCAGAAAAATAAATGCAAATGAGTCACAGCCCTGAAATTATCATTTTCAGTCATGAAAAGAAAGCATCTGCGGGACACAACAGTATTAGGCTACCACTTTACAGCGACCCCCAGTTCCTGTGCAGTTTGAAAGTAATTTTT
>VXAL01001185.1:59530-83545 GCA_013399475.1 Chauna torquata | reverse complement strand
ATTTTGGCTCACTGCAGGGAGATGGTTTTCCAGCAAACACCAGTAAGGACTGTCAGTACTGCTTCCAAAGCACAAAAGACATTTCCCTTCCCTTTCCGAGGGAAATCCCATACAGAATTTTCTTTTTTTTGGGGTGGGGTGGGGCACAGAATAATTCGGGTTTATAACAGCCTTTTAATTCTGATACATGCCTCAGTCACAGGCAAAGCATGCAACAGAGAAAGTATGAATTGCTTGTTTTTGTTACATTTGGAAAAATTCCAAGCATTTAAAAAAAATTCAGAAGTAGTTTGCATGTGTAACAAAACTGATACCCAAATCACGCCCCAGATTGCTGCCCTTATGCAATTGACATTGGCCAGCGTCCATGAAAAAACCCACACAGCTCCTGGCTCCGTGCACTAAAATTTGCTCTGTTCAATTTGAAATCTATGCCTTTATTCTTATAGCCAGAGCAATGTTCTGCATATCAATGTGAGAATACCTCTGCAGAAAGTCAATATAGCAATATTTTCTAACCACATCATCCCTTTTTCACACACAGGATATAATGAAATTTTGCATCTACCATAGGACCAGTGAAATTGTTATAAAATACATATTTATAAGGTAGGAGGAAGAACAATAGTAGACTTTTTTAATGTATCATTTGCAAAAAGCAATGCAAGTTGTCTGGCAGCTATACTTACGATACAACTTTTAAAGTCATGCTTACTTTTAAAGTATGTTCTTTTGTTGTTGTTTATTTTATTTTACTTTTACTAGTATTAAACTAACAAATCTTTCTAATTAAACACATAGTGGTAAATAGAAGATTTGGTTCCTTTAAAGTCTGCACATCTGCTCATTTATTTTCTTTGAGTGTGAGAGATAACTATTACCAAAACTGAAATATACAGATTATGCTGATATTAATGCATAGAATTTTTGTACTACATCTCACAGACTTTTTTGACAGCAAAGGGAGGGATTTGCAAGATATCTGCCCTATTGTTTTAAATACATCCCTGAAACATGAAAAGAAAAAAAAAAGGACTACCTACAGTATATTCAAGCCATCAAAAATTCATCTATTGCATTTCATTTTATATAATTTCTTAATCATATTGCAGAAGATGAAATTTCTTTACTGTGAACAGCGGTACATATAATTAATAAACATTATTTCATAGTAGTCTGTATATATGACTACTGTTTTCAAAATTACTTTACGTCATGCTGAAAAAACTAGGCACTTCTATGAAAGAAAACACAATTTGATAGCACCCTGAAAAAGCCACCATCCACTAACATTTTTAGTCTTCCAAAAAATCATACTAATGGGAACCAGGATTTTTATTGGAAAGTAAAAATTTGCTTCATGTGGGTTTCCTTGGAGAAATAAACAGACTTTTGCAAGCTTCCTCAGGAAACATAAACATACTTAAAGGCCCAGAGTTTTAAATGTGTGAACCCCCATGGCAGGCTTTAAAGACACAACGGGCATTTTCAGCATTTCTCTTTCTGCTCCTCCAGCATGGAGAAGACCAAGAAAAGAGAAAAACACAACTTGGGATATTTATGGTGATATCCGTATTTGTGGTCACACCCAGTTAATTAAAAATGTGGTAGTCATATAGTAAAACATTTACATAGGCAGATGCCAAAAGCATATCAAAACAAACAAGGAGATAAAAGGTCACCGGTTGATGCGGAATCTTCCTCTTGGTAGGAGGCCAGCTATATTTTTACATAGCAAAACAATCCCAACTTCTAATATCAAGCAGATATCCAATTTCCAAGCTATAGAACAGAGTGAATTCTATGCAAAGGAAAAAAAAAATCTTTGAAAATTGTTTCAAGCCACACAGTATATAAAAGTAATCCTTTGGAAGAGAAGGTCCCAGCAAGCCAAAGCACCTCCACGCTGCTCTCAATGCACCTTTAAGAAAGAATAAGGAAAACAAAGGAAAAAAAATAAAAAGTGTTATTCTGGCTGGTGAATTTAAATATTGGAAGGGCTCATTTCAGCTGAATGTTTGTTTCACTCACATCTCTGCAGCTTACCTATAAATCACAGAATGGCTTTTCAAATGTTGACCATATGATTAACCAGATAACCCGTGCCAAAGGTTGGTCAAAGTGAAAAATTAGGTAATGTTAATAGCAGATTTTTAGCATTAATGATTCATACAGTAATGCACTGTAAAAGAAAGCTCCTCTGAAGAGAACGTTTTTTGACTCACTAGTACGATACTTTTACAGCTTCTTCAGAAAAATGCTAAAGTAAAAAGAATGGTACAGAATACGCTGCACTGATAGATAAGTGTAATTTCACAGAAAAATTCATTTAAAATTTAGTCACTGGAATTATGCTGAAGTAGCTGAAATTAGAAACTGATACCATGCAAAAGAATAACACACAGCCTTACCGAGACAACAAACTATCTTAAGCTAGTCATGATCTTTGCCACCAAACCCAAGTGGTATCTATCATACAATGAGAGAAAGGCCACAACTAGTGAGAAACGACTCATTTTGCTCATAAAATGTCTTAATGCAATTATTAAGCATGTTCTTTATTTGAATTTCTATCTAATCCTTTAATGTTTCTTTCATTATTAAGTAATTGTTGCATTCTGAGTTTTCAAAATGGGATGCCAAAAGCTTTTAAAGAGTTAACTAATTTGCATAAGGAGGAACAGAAAATCACTTCTGATGTTATGGCTTCAGTAGAACCACGAAGTAGTACCAGTCAGTTAAAGAAATAGCTAATCAAGTTAAACTATTTAATTTCAGGCAAAATGTATTTTGAGTTTTGGAACATATGTGAGCATGTTTAGTCAGAACTGTGTACAAGCACGACTTACACAGTTTATGATTTAAACAGATAGGACAGACTTCTTTTCTAGGACAATCAGCAGAAAATCTTTATTATGAATTACATATGTATAATATTTCTATTACAAACGCATAATCCCAAGTGCCATATCATACAATCTGGAGAAAAAGATCAATGAAATATGCTTTGTCATCCTCTGCATATTATGAACTTCAAAATTCAGTAATTACCTGCCAGCTGACAACTTCTCCCCTCCTTCCCAATCTGCTTCCCTTTAAAGGTCAAGATTTTCTGTAACATCAGTCTATACAAGCCCCTACCTATGGAGGCATACGGGCTAACAGCAAATCCACACTGCATGTGTGACCACAGAAGGACACCCAACTCATAGCCAGCAGCTGCAAAACTAAAGACCTACCCTAGACCAAATTCTGCAAGAAGATGACCAACGTGGCCAGCAGGGAAACTGAGCTCACGTACAGTGCCAAAAAGGACAGAGAGAGCAATAAACCTCCACTCTGGCATGCCGGCAAAAAAAAAAAATCACAGCACTTAGTGCAATAACCTATAATCTAGTACATAATGTTGCCTTTATGTGCGCCTCTTTCACAAGCAATTTTTGTAGGTATTAAGCACAAGAAGTCCATTTCTTAGTTTCTCAGCGCACAACAATTACCTTATTGTCACGCAGTCCACTGTGCATTGTATGTCTGATTTCATGTAACAATCCTGCTGCATGCTGTCATGTCTGGGTATAGTGACTGTGGTATTTGCACTGTTCAAAATCCTGCTTCCAGGATGACAGATCCCCCCCCCTCCTTCCTCTCTCCTCTCTTCCGCCTGCCTCGATGGGAGGACATTTTAATCCAGGCACCTCCACAGCAGAGTGATGACCTTTAGTTACAGTCACTGCCTTAGCTGCAGGACTTTGCTAGTTGTTGAAGGTGTTGAAAGGTATCGCTGGTTCACTTCGACACAGGTGTTTCAGAACCGATCTATCACATTTGCGAGGCCAGACTTGGTGAAAAGCCAGCCACTTAAAATATTAAAATATTAAAATATGCTTTTAGTCATCCTTTCTAAAATGTTTGCCTCAAATTCTACTGGGAATAATTTGAAAGGAATGGTTTTATGCTCAGAAGCAATAGGCTACTAGGTGCTTTTAACTTTTCTTGATTGGTTTGTCCTCCATTCAGACTTTGTTTCTCCATTGGTTTATGCTCCACAGTTAAACAGTTTAATTACAAGGCAAATCAACCAAGGAACTTAAAACATACTAAAAAGAGGTGGAAAAGGAAATTTTTTTTGTTTTTTAAATAAAAATACATAGATATATAGAGAAATAGCTAACATGTTAGGGTGTGAGTATGAAAAAATTCATTTTAACTCTATCATCAAAGAAAATACATTTTTTATTCAAGAATGACAGAAAATATGTTCTTCAAGCACAATAATCTTGTCAAAAAAAACATGCTGGAAAACCTAGGAGTCTTATGAGCAAGTTCATGGTCCCCATTCACATTTGGCCAAAGTACTGCTATAGAAGTGGAAGTATAGACTAGACTAGTAGTAGACTAGTATTACTAGGCAGATATAGAAGAAAAATTCTGATCTTACCTAATTTTCAACTTACAAGTAAATCACTCTATATATTCTTACTAAATAGGAATATTTCACGAGAACATTTTGAGGATCAAATCAGATTCCAATGACATCCTTCTAAAGGTTTCACGAAAACCAGCGATAAAGAATGTATCAAGCACTAAAAATGCCATACGGACTGTAAACACTGACACCGCTATCAGCACTTGGTCTGTTCCAGAGGGGGGAAAAGCCTAATCAGAAGAAAAGCAGTGGGAGAAGGAAAAAATACAATTAACTTCAAGTATTGATTTCTAACAATAAAAGACATTTGAGACTGAAATTCCAAGGTCTGCCAACCATATCTCCCTTTTTGACTTTTTTTTGAATAAAACAAGTTTCTTTTATCATGTAGATTACAGTACTTCATCTATCCCACAACGTGGTAGTTTGTTTTTCACTAGCAAGGGAAAAAAAAAAGGCAATAAAATGAGACAACTGTCTTTTCAGGCAAGTGACAAGAAAAAAGATGAGGCTGACAAAGTCTAAGCATTTTGAACCTGTGCTTATTCCCAATTAATATGTTCTTTTCTTTCAACAAGATAGTCAATTCACAGTTAAGCTTTCCAAAGCCTTCCATCTCCTTTTGGAAACTGATTTATTTACTAGATTAGTGTTGATAAATCAACAGCTCCAAAGTAAATATAATCCAGTGCCAAATGTAGTCCAACCATGTTGCATACCAAGAAATAGCTCTCCCTCAGACAAAAATTAGTGGAATGGATGTCAGCAGGGTAGGCTGAAGGTCTCTAGAGATGGTGGTTCCACCACTGAGATGGTACTGCCTCAGCCTTTTAAGTTTGGCACCCCAAATTCCCTCTAGTATCCCGGCAGGTATTTTCCCCTCTTCACTGAACATATATGGAGCTTGGGTACCCAATGTGCATCTTTTGATTCACTCTCACATTAGATGACTAAAGCAACATGGCTACTCCTCACTCAGCAAGTAATTCTCAAGAAATCATTGCAATGCAACTCCAAGAAAAAACACTTTGGACAGGTTTTCTAAAAAAACGAAACAAAAACAACAAACATTAAAAAATGGGAACATTTGAAAGATTCAAGGCTACTTTTGAATGCAATGACCCTACCAGAGTTGTTCTATTGAACTAATTCAGTGGGATTTTTTTTTTTTCCTTTTACTTACATCTATATGAACAGGAACATTTCATTTCAAACATTTTTCAACAGGAGATATTATTCAGTGTTTACTGCTTGCAGTTATCACTGCTTAAGGTCATTTCAGGATACTTAAATCATAAAGGTCATAATACAGATACTGTTTCAATTCCAGCTACTCTGTTGTCCTGGATTTAGAACTGCAATTATTCTGTTAAGCTGCATAGTGGTCAACGTTGTGAAGGCCTGTATGGCTGAACACCTTTGCTTCTAAACCATGGCCACAAAGTTTTGAAATGTCAAACTTCTTAAACTAGTCATTTTGACACTGCTTTGGTCTGGAAGCTGCATTTTCATAGCCATCTCATGAAATCATGAAGGTAACTGTGTGGCTTTCGCCCTCACATTGATATTCTCAGGAAGTAGAGATGCTGTATTCATTCTTTAAAAAGCCCTCTGCTGAGAAGAGAATCAGGTTAAAAGTGCTACGGACATATTAAACAATGTCTACAATCTTACCTTGGAGAAATTCACCAATTTAAAATTAATAGGAAACTTGCCACTGGGCATGATGGAATAAAGTTTCATCTTCTTTGCTCATTTGCCTCATAACGGTATTTGCAATCTATTTTACTGATTCACAAAACACTTTTACACTCATTGAGATGACATAAGAGCAGTTCTAATATTTTCATATCTATCATTTTCTTGTTTTCAACATATTAAAATAATATGTTTATATATTTCTCCTCAACAGCTACCTCCACCCACTCAGTTGCTATGATGGCCTTTCCAAGTCAACTTTCCTGCCCCAAATAGGCTGCCAAAATTAAATATATAGTTCTCATTGAAATAATTTGTAAAACAAACGTTAGAAGGCATTTTCTAACTGCTTTTAGGGAGAGCTTTCAGATCTGTTTTTCCACATTTTACTATAGGTATAAGTCAGCCTATCTTTTCCTGCATTTAACAGAATTGTGAAGTTCTGTATGTTTGCCAACGTGAAGCCTAAATTTCTATTTTTTGTGATTGGCTTGTGCTTTTCCATTCCAACTTATTATCAGTGTTGCATGCATTGTGTGGAATCATTTAGACGCGTTTGCTGACACAGGGAAATAATTAATTTTTTCAGATTTATATGATCATCTTGTATGTTTCTCTTTCCGCTGTGTGATTTTCATATTAGTACGGTAACTGAGTGCTCTTTTGACTGCTAGCATATATACCACATATATAAGTATATAGCATATGTACTATACCCTTGCCACAGATCACATCAAAGAGCAAACTGAGACACCCCACCTGCTTTATTCGACTACTGTACTGGTAACAATTTTGTCTCAAATTCAGCTCCAGCGGCCAATTTTTCCACTAGATTCTATATTTCACTTCAGATTATAATCAGCTCTTTCTTTTACTGAATTTATGTCAGTGAGAGCCAGAAAAGATTTCTCTACCAACTAATACAGCAGCAATATGCAAAGATCTTTACCCAGCTTACAAAGCATGTGGATAAAAAAAGCAAGTTATGATGGTATAAACCAAGCACAAACTTCTACTGCATCAGGACCTTTGCAGTTCCCTGTACGCACCAACTGCTTATTTCCATGCCATGACAGCTCAATCAACTTAAAATCATATAAGGGCACATACAGCAGTTAACAAGTACATCTTAAGTTCAAGCACTGGCTTATTAGG
Source organism: Chauna torquata (assembly GCA_013399475.1). NCBI lineage: Eukaryota > Metazoa > Chordata > Aves > Anseriformes > Anhimidae > Chauna > Chauna torquata. The sequence continues at coordinate 76,266 of VXAL01001185.1, read as the reverse complement.
TAGTAATTCATTCATCTGCCTACATGTTTGTAAGGAAGACTTACAAAAGAACATACGTAAAGGTGAAGGTAATCAAGAACGAGGACCACCAGACGTCATTTATGAATAGTTGTTGTAATCATCCTGAAAAGCATTTACAATGTTCTTCTATACCGTAGATTTTAAGAACAGTAAATGCTATTAGCAGTGGGTTAGAACACACAAGTGCTCAGCAGAGGAACAGTGAAACAAATCCACCTTTTAAACATTACAGTAGATTTCAACTTTAGGCGAAGCTTTTTTTTTTTCCAGGCATTATAATAACATTGGGAACATCAAATTATAAAGGCAGCATTACTACTACCAGATTACTTTGAATACTTTAAATATACTTTGATATACTTTGAAAAGCTATATAGTTTTGGATAACTTTATAGTGAACTTCTGAATGTTAATGTTTGGTAATACCTTTTCAATTTATCTTGAAAGGAGAATATCAACACATACAACAACTTAACATTCAGATATTTAGAGATATTTAGGAACTTAGTGATAGAAATTCCATAACTAAAATACCTATCTAAATTTAGTCTGAAATCTTACAGAAACAAGATTTATTAAATGGTTCACAGAACGACCATCCTAAAACTAAAGTATCACAAAGCCAACACAAGACATATCCTAGGCTGCAAGTGTTGAAAACAAACAACACAAGAGATATGTGAGACAACAGTAAAAATGGATTAAAAAGGGATTAGACAATTTCAAAGAAGCCAAATTTGTCAGTAGCAATTCAAATAAAGAGTGGTGACACCACAAGACTTGGGAAATCACTAATTCACTCACTGCCAATTCCTTTTTAATTCAGGGACCCGCTTGGTCTGGGACCTCTTTCCAATTCCTTGGTAATTCAATGATGTATTAATTTACTTCATGTTGCAGATACAGCAATTAATTACAAACCCTGGATTAAGTCCACAGTATAATCATTACACAGTACTTGGTCCTGACACTTACAGATTCAGAAGAGGCTGGGTTTCCTGTTTCTATATTAGTGTCCGCTTTTCATATGACAAATCAAGAAGTTTCTGGTTTGCCTTACCTGCTCAGGCCTTTTCCTTAACTCACAAACAACTGGGTTTTTGCTGACAAATTTCAAGCTTTACCTTCTTTCTGCTTACAAGTCAAGAAACTTCTGAAGAAGCTAGATTTACCAAGAAGTCTACAGTCTAGGGGTTTAATACCCACCTGATTCCTCAGGCTGCTCCTCGTCACCCTTTCTGCTCCAGCATCTGAGAACAACTTTTTTTTTCAGCTTAAAATAACCTGAATACAAGGCAATCTAAGTTATTAACACCTCCGAATATCACTGAACAAAAGTTTCATGGTTTGTTCATTTTAACAGAAAACTAGATTCTAATTTGCATCCCTTTCTGTCCCTTGTTACCTTGCGGGTTTTGAAATACTCAGAATTATCCAGATAATCTTCTGCTTTACACCACATATTTTACCTGCCTGAAAACTTGAGGCTATTAAAAAAAAAAATGAAGGCAGTGCTTAATGCAAAGCTAAGACAAGGAACACAAGAGCCCAGCCTTAGTATGCACATACAACTTTTCATTTAAGCGGAACTAAAGTTGACAAGAAGTTCCTACAGTACTGTAGCCAGACTTGCTACAGCACCATGGCATGCCAGACATCTGGGCAAGCCCAATGGTACCTCAGAGAGCAGGCTCACAGCAGCAAATTGCTGGTCATAGTGAGGTCCTGTGGAGCTGTGGTCCCAGTGCTCAGGAAAAACTAAGTAACCCGGTCCCTTACATTTTGCATTACTGACATACAGAAGGCCTTCCCTTTGACATATCTTTCCAATCATTACATGCAACAGAGAACCCACTGTAACACTGACAGTCTAAACAAAAATAAAAATAATGGCAGTATTTGCTTAATCTCCTGGTGGTCAACAATTGTCTACTTTTAATGTTATACACGTGACATCATAGCTTGCTTCCCACCAAGATACTCTTGCACAGAGGTAACAAATGTGAACTCCACCAGTACCAAACCCCACTCCTCCCCCCAAAAGAGAAGACATCTCCAAATACTTTATAACCAGAAGCGGAAGTTGCATAATTTAATCTCCCCTACCCACTGTCAGACAGCAGTTTTAAAAGCACCGTTTTAATAAATGCTGCTGAAGAAAACAGAATTTAAATATTTTATTTATGAGTGTATTCCAACCTAAGTGTGAAAGGTTAAAAATAAAAAAAAAAAAGCATGCACATCTAAATCTAACAAGTAATTCACTGTGGAAAAACATACAAAAGAAAAAACTTTTTACTCCTGTTGTACAATTTGTTTCAGAAACAATGCAGGGAAAAACTCAATGTCATTTATAAGGCTAACTCTTGCAGGCATGTTCCAAGTCCAATAAAGAAGGCTAATGCTACAATGGCAGTCAGAAACATGCAAGTCAAAACACAATCTATGAGGAACAAAGCACCCATACAACCCAAATTTCAGCAGCACTAAATAATATCCCACCTGTCATTATGTCAAACAGCTTGGCATGTTTCCATTACAAGACAAAAGTCACTTTTGTTTGAGTGTCAAATGTGCTGTGAGCAAAAGGGAAAAAAAGAGAGAAGCTTATGGAGAGTAGAGACAGTTTTGAGAGGTTAAAAACCCAACCAATAAATAACAATCATGCTTACCACCTTTGTGTTTATGTTCAAAAATAGCTTTTTTGTTAGCCAGATGTTACAAATATAGTTACAAACACATGTAACGAACAAATTTAGACATCATTGATTCAGGGAAGATAACATGGGGTGGAACATACCCCACAACTTAAAAAATTATCTGCAATTTACAAATTGGATCTAAAGATAAATGTCCAAATGTTAATACCTCACGTTTTCCATTTCTCTAGAAATTTGTCTGTGCTGATTTATATTTTTCTGTTTTTCCTATGACAGCGGAGGGGGGGAGGCAGAGAAAGAAGGTGGGCAACATGATTTAGTGTTGCTTTTTGGTTGCCTGATGAATTTTCACAAAAAAATTAAAAAAAAAATAAAAATCAGTTTAAGTCATCTGTTCATGTATTTTAAACACAAATGTTAAACGTGGACAAACAGTGATCTAAGAGATCACTTTTGTCTCAATACAAGATGAGAGGCCTTACTAAGGAAGCAGGCAATCTGTCATTGGTTTTAAAATCCTTGGTTTTGTACAGTCTCTAGCAATGACAATAATTGCTTTATTCCAGAGTGCATAGGCTGTCAGACTACTTGGTTTGGAGGACAAGAAAAATCAGAGTTGGAAAACATAAATGGAAAGATAGACAGTAATACTTTACCCTTCTGTCCCTGGATGTCAAACAACTTTACAGTCCCGAAATATAAGCCCCACTGTGGGAAATGAACAATATTTAATGATGATGGTCACTCCTAGTAAGAAAACAAAAGCAACCCGCTTCACATATTCATTGCATTAGTTTACAATAATGAAAAAAATTAACCACTGGAAAATATAAAAGAATATTTAGAGTTACATGAAAGCATTTAAAATTACCTAAAATTTACTCTGCTGAGGTTATCCCCAAAGATCTGAGCATATGGCCCACAAACATGCTGCAGTTGCTCTTCTTTATCTCAGGTGTAAATTCCCAGATCAGCCTGAGGGGATATTCAGCTTCAGCTGAGCCTGAAGCTCCCCCCTGTCAAAGGAGGGAGAAGGAGGACTAACAGCTCCCTGTCCAAGAAGCCATCTGCAAGACCAGGCAGAGGAGCCACCTGCACAGCTATGGAAGTCCTATGTCACACTGGCGCATGAAAGGCTGCAAAAATGTGCAATGTAAGCAGGTTTTCAGAGCAGCTTAAGTTATATATAAGAAACTTCTCTTGTTTTTGAAGCAGTTATCTTAATCTGTCCTTCACCTGATTTACTAATTCTGTAAACTTATAATGGAAGTGTAATCTAGAATCTCTGCAAGGCATTAAGCACCCTTATAACACACTAGCTGGCTTAATCAAGCCCTTAACCTTTTCAGTCTCCTACTTTTGTTCTTAGATCCACCTCCCTCTCTAGAAGGCAACTCCAAGAACTTTAGATAATTTTTCCTATCACTGTTTCAGTCACTTTTGGGTGGTTTTCAATACTGGGATCAAGATTCCGAGTATGAGATTCAGAGAAAGATATAATCTTTCTATTTGTAGGAATTAAAAAATACAAGAATACCTTGTCAAATGAACTTTGGAATATCGGCTTTATTCAACAGAAAACTGAGAACTAAAACCTATGACAGTGTTTAGCATTACCTCAAATTGCCTGTTTGAGGTGTGTGAGAGAAAAAAATGCAGTATGAAGGACAGAATCCTAGATCCTGTAAGACAACAGTCAGGCACAGAAAAGTGTCAATTTGAGAAGAAAAAGATTCTCATACCCTGCAAAATAACTGAACGCAGACTAGGCACATTCTTAAACAGCTACACCTGGATACTGGAGAGTAAAATACGGTGTGAAATATACTATGTAATATTACACAGGAAAGCATAGGTTCAATAATACTGCTAAGTAACCAAATAAATCCTTTAACCTTTTTAGCTGGATGTTTTGCCTAGAATATTTTCAGAACATTGGAAACCAAAAGAAAGCTTCTGGAAACACCTCGGCGACAAATACCTGATCTTAAGAAAAAAACTCCTGTGAAAGGGAGGCAAGTGGAAGTCAACAAGACAGCAAAATTCAGTGGGAGGCACAAAACAGATATTCTAGATGCTTTCACCTATTTGGAGAAAAAGCTTATAAAAATTCTATATATGAATTAATGTAGAAGTTGTACTCAAAAGCAAAAACAGGTTGTTGATCCAACAACTGCAGCATAGGAGCTACATTTGTGGTTGTTTTACTTAATTACTGTTTAAGATCAGTACGTAACTGATATTGCTAACCTAGACGAAAGATATTAGGAATGAATGAGATCACCAATTATCTCATAAGGGAAGTCAGAGCATTTACTCCATTCAAAAAGAAAATTCCAAAAATTTGTACAAAGAGTAATTCCTATTCAGGGCAGGGAAGTCTTTGTGGAACTAATCTCATGGGGTGTCTGAACCAGAAGGAAAGTTGAGCCATTCTGGAACTCAGACTTCAAATCAGAAGAAATTCCTATGGAAAGACAATTAAATTACGCTTTTTTAAATTTTAAACTGTCATGTGTACTCCCTCTTATGTAAGCACATGCTCTTTAATTAGAAGGGTCATAAATCCAAAAAAAAAAAAAAAAGGAATTACATACAGATATCCGGTAAAGTCAGGAGACAGTAGTTGGTAACAAAACAGATTACAGCTTAAAAGCATTTTTATACTATTCTATGAAACATGTTAGTCACCACATGCAAAAAAAAAAAGTGAGAGTGAAATCCCTGGCCCTGTAAAAGTCACTGCAAGTTGGTGGGGAGGGGGGGGGCAGGGTGGAAATCAGAGGAAAAAGGGGAGAGCTCATAAAATGTAAGGTTTAAGGAATGACACTGGAACACATCCAAGATCAATCTCCATTCAATTTCAAAATTTTTGGGACAAGCAGCAGGTCCTTCACACTGCATGGAGTAAGATCACTAAATGCCAAGAACAACAGGCATAACTCTTTCAAGATCATTCCATCAGGATTTTGCAAATGAAAACAGATTGAAATATCTGAAAAAAAGTTGCTGAAGAGAGCAAAATTTTCACTTTGCTCTTCTCTCACCAAGTTAAATCTACTTCCCCCCAAGTCACAAAGACCTTTTTACAAGAAAAGTAAAGAAGGTGGCAAGTGAACACCTACCTAGGTGAAAATTTGAAGTGTTCATTGGTCTTTTTAATATTTTACGTGAGTCTTCCCAATATTTTGTTGGTTCTCTTCATGTACGTTTTAGCTTCAGAGGCTCACTGACCCTTACACTGAAATATTAGCTAACAGCTTTGATTTTACACTGCAATGTTTGTACTAGTCTGCCACTGCACACAAAATTAATACAACTCCCACCTGCAGCCACTGATGTTAATTTATGCACATGCCACCTGCATGCTGGATTCACAAGAACACCTCTGGATTCTCCTGGAGGCCTCTCTCCAAACATCTCCAGTTACGTTTGGTCTCTGCGGTATCCCAGTGGGGCAGAACCATGGCTGGTTTTACACACAGGCAAAGGTAGCGGTAGTCTAGAACTGCAAATTGCTGGGGAGCAGCAAAACAATCCCACGTGAGGGTGTCCATGCCCATACGCTGCGTAAGTCAGAGGGGTGAAGAGCCAAGTTGGCTGCTACAGCCCCAAAGGGAGAAGTCTGAACGAGGCAGCAGCCTTTCCCAGCTCCAACAGGAGACAAAGGCATCTCCCACTCCCATTTGCTGTGACAAAATTAATTTCTGGTTGCAGCACATAGAAGTTTTGCATTGTCGCTGGTAGAACCATATACTGGTAAATCCTCAAAGAAACAAATGACAACAGGACCCCAAAACATTACGGAATGTGTGTGTTGTAACACGTACAGATGAGACTGCTCTTACCTGATTTCAGAACATCATTCTGCTCATTTCTAGGAAGAGTTATCAGAGCCCCTTGGTTTTATGCCTTTCCTTAAAATTCCAGCTCATGGCAAAAAGATACTCAACACTCACTAGAAAAAATGTTTCTAATGAAAGTCTTCAAAGTTTTATTCATTATATATTTTTTTTCCCCCGACAATTTATACTTGTGATTTGTAAAGTTTCCCTTTCTTCTGTCAGATTCATGGTGCGCAAGTGCATGGAACTGTCCATACTAAAACAACTGTTAAATACTAACATATAAGAGATCAGAAAACGGAAGCAGCAAACCAGTTTATGCTACAAATTTTAATGGTGTAAGTTCTCTATTCAATTCTATTGATTTCTTCCTTGAAAGTGAATTAAGAAAAAGGAAATGTAGTTTTCAGTTACAGACCTATTCTAGCATTGAAGATTTCAAGAAGTCTACTTTCACTAAAGAATTACCATGACTTGCCTATGACTGTCAAAACAAACACCTTTCTTTCTTCCTCATTTCTTAGTCTAGATAGACTATCACTCCTTTTTGAGGCTGTACACTATCCGTGTGCTTCTGTAATTAAACGTATAACCAGAAAACACAAATAAAACAACTTAAGCAAGCTAATGGAAGTCAGTTGAAAAGTGTACGTTAGAACAGACAGTCAAATGATTTTTTTTTTTTTTTTAGTTATTTCAGTTGTAATACAAGTTGCCTGATAAAGTTTAATTAGGACCAGAACTATATCCACAGTTACTTTTCTCATCTCACAACAAAAGCTCTCAAAGTTTTTCTGTCAAGGACAAACCATTTCATGACTGGTCTCAGTCAGGTGTTTGTGAGAATCAGGGGAAAACTCAACAGGTGTTTTTGCATAGAATAGTAAGGAAAAACATATTTCAACAAATTAAAATTTCATTCTTAGCGTTTTTGTCAAACAAAACACTTATGTATCTGTGAACACATACAGTCCTTTTTAAAGATGCCATGATATATGGAAAAAAGGTGTTCCAGTAGTGGAGAACTAAATTAGACTATACACAGAACATCTGTTAAGAGTTTAGCAATCTTTATAAAACATTAATTCCTCTTAACATTACAGTGAGTGGAACATCACCTCAGTTTAAGGAAACTTAGGGTTTTATCTGTGACAGCCTGCAGAAGAGCATTACTGAAAGATCTCAAAACCAGAAGACAATTAGTCTTCCGTACCAAATTTTAGTGCAAGGTCACCACTACCAAATTCTTTTGAGTAAATCGGGGGGGGAAATGCAAGAGAATGGGGAGACAGATTATTGCCTTCTAAACACCACATTCCTGAATTCCCATGATAAAAAAAAGAGGGGATTCCTTCATAAAGAAAATATGACTACTCCTTAAGACTAAGAAGCTTTCCTTAAGAAGCTTTTTTGAGAAAGAATACAATACACTAAGGTCTTAAATACAAAAAGACAAAATACAACTATGGCTAAAACCACACAATTTTGAGTAGCTGGATTGGTAATACCAGAAAAACTACTTCAAGGTACATAGAATACATAGGCTAAATTCTAGCAGCCCCTGCAGGAGTACTTACAAAGCTGAAGAGGTACACTTCCCTCCCTCACACGAGCACTGAGCTGCCAGAACACTGGTGGTTGAATTTTATTTTAAACATAGAAACAAAAAAATATGGTACAAGGGGAAAAGTCTAGCATAGCTAGCAGTTCCACCTGAATAAGGCAGAAACCACGTGGCTAGCTGTACGTGAGTATGTATGTCCACGAATATATGAAAAATACTTCAAAAACAAGGAAACATTTTAAATAACATTGAAATTATAATCAATTTTCTTTTCAAATGATTTTTTTTTTTTTTTGCCTCAGTAGGCACAATACCTCCTGCAAATGCATTTCTGAATCCTCGCTACAGTGCTGTCCAAGCCCTCCCAAGAGAAGCATGAATTTGCTCCTGCCTGCATCTGTTCTGCAGATGTGGCACCGCTGCCTTTTACCCATCCTTGAGGGAACAGCCTATGGATACCACAGTATGAAATCGATCTTGTCCCACACGTTTTACTACCAGCTAAATATGCACTCCAACATTCTCATTTTATCTCAGTGAGGCATGAACTTCAGTGACTGGCTAGGACGATTTAAAAGCTATAAAAACATTGTTTTTCTCTTCATCCTGCCCTTTCCCCTTTCCCACACCTCCATCCCCTGAAAACAAAAGGGATGGAAGAAGACAACTATTCCTAACATAGGTTACTGTTTAAAGGAAAAGCAAAGAAAGGCAAGGGAATGTAAAACTAACTCATACTGTGAACGAATAATATCAGGTAGAACACTATTTACCTATTTAGACAAGCATTAATTGCACTTGTATGACTGACTGAGAATGACAGTTACTTCCAAACAGCATCAAGAAATGCGCTTTGTCATACGGCAAATTAACTCTTTTTGCAGACATTAAAATGTTAGCCTCTTTACAATATCTTTGAACATCAGTAACTTTTACTTTGCACGTTAAATAAAGGGAAGTTTTAGTGCAGCATTCCATCCGGTATGTTAATAGTAAAATCATACTTGTCTAAACACAACAGTTTTGGCTGATGCCTCAGTATCATTTTGTCCTGTTAAGAAGCTTATATGTTCTTGTTCTTCTGCCATGATCCAAAATATCTGCCAGACACTCTCCTAGTTCTCTTGGCCACATTTTTTAATGAATGAACTCACCAGAACATCTCAGGGTGATATTTTGTTTTTAAATCACAAGCATAAAATTGTTTTAAATTTCCTACATCTCCCTTTATATACAAAGAGGTTCTCTTCACCCCCCTCTTCCCGTATATATAATTTGGCAGCAGAGGGAGGGGTGTGTTTGTTTGGGGGCTTTTTTGGTTGGCTGTTTGGTTTTTACTTTTCCCATGCATCTGTTGTGGTTTCACTCAAAGTGCCAAACACTTAAGTAAATTGCGGAGTACATCATTAGCAGTACTATAACCTTACTCCTTACTTCTGGAAAAAAAAAAGTGTATCCTGATAATCTGTGAAATATCTGAAGACCTGAGAATGCACTTTTTCTAATGGAAGGAAGGTGTATGCACTCATCTACTCCTAGAGAAGCATTCTGTTCATGCCAGACTGCTCCCTGTACAGTAAGCGACGTTTTGTTTTGATTTTTGCAGCTGAGTGAACTGTACTAATGTCTTCAGCCAATATAGAAAAGCTCAGGGGAGGAACTGTAGTGTTAATTAATATCATAATTAATTGGTACTCTAATTTACATCTTAAGGGATTATAACAGGTCATTATATTTGATGAAAAAGACAGGAAAACATACACAATTTTTAATGAAGCTTTCATATTTGCTTGTGAAAAGCTTTAAATAATTTTTGATGCTTTATAGTTTGGAATAACTGTAGAAAATCTGTGCCTTAGAGTTAAAAGAAGGGTCATCACTGGGGTGCATAAAGTTTTTAATAATTATATCCAAGAAATAAAGCTGAGACAAAGCAGTTGCTGCTGCTTATTAAATATAGCTGTTCAGCTATATTAAATAAATTCCTTAGCACACTGCTTTCCACACCCTGTTTTGTAAGTCTCTGATGGTCCACAAGCTCAAAGCAAATGGTCTGGTTTACAGAACCACATCTCATTTAAGTGTTTTTAATTAAAAACTCATCAGAAATACATACAGCCCTCCATGAAAAAGGCAAAGGGTGAACAGTGGCTCGTTGGTACAGAAACTATGAGAACCACTGTCCCAGTAGAACGTCAAAGGGTATGATGAAAAAATAAACGCCAGTATACATTTCACCTGGCAGACTGACATCAGGTTCTTAGTCACTTCAATATTAAGAAAGGAGTCAGCTTTATATCAGACACGCAGGAGTAGCTTTTCCAAGCCACCTTAGTAACACGTGAATGTTTCTTGTACACCAGACTAATGGTTGGACACTGTCAAAGTCTCTTTTCTTCAGTTCCAGCTGAACACCTGACTTAGAGTAACCAGTCAAATGTGTGAAAAGTTGTGCTGCTCCTTATTGGCCACCGCAAAACAAAACAAAACAAAAAACAGTCACAAGACTAACAAGACCCAGTCATAACAAGCTCCCTTTCCTTGTATAAGCTATGCACCAACTAAACCAAGCAAGCATGCTAGCATTCTGCCCGAGTACAGTGAATCAACAGAAAGCCTGAATGAACATCCACCAAGCCACAGGGGTCAGCCTATCACAAAAACTCAGGAGTAATCAGATTACACCCAAGAGATTTGGGGCATTATTTTTTAGATGGCCTCTAGTTTGCCCACACAGGTAATGGGAAAATGCTTGCACATCAGTTCATTAAATCCAACTCAGAGATGTTACTAAAAGAACATTCTGCCTGCTGCAGTCGTAGACCTTTACTTTGGTGTCACAGCCAGGGAAAATCTATAATCCATAAGCTTTCTTATTCATGGGGACACATAACTTCTTTCTCTAGAAGTCTACAGGAGAATAGAATTGTCATTGGAACAGCCAATAACGAGGCAGCCCATTTTCCTAAAATAGCTAGTACAAAGGTAAATTGAGTAAAACAGGAGCTGTAACTTTTTGCAGTAGTTTTTAGCTCTGTGTTGCCACTTCACAAAAAAATCACAAAAAAACAGGGTATGCTCAAAATGGCATTGCAATTCTGCAATGCAGCTCCCTATTGCTCAATTAAAATCTGTCTTTAGATTTAAGAACATTTGAGTTTTCTTCCTTAAAGCTCCAGGCAACAAGCTACCAAGTGACAAACTGTTCTACTGGTTGAGCAATAAGCATCTCATTACTAACTAAATCAGCACACTAAAAAAACCAAGGGCAAATCCTACCACCAGCAGTGTATTCAAGGGTATTTCCAGACCCAGACTTTCAATTACCTTCTGCTCTTCCCAGAGAATTAATAAAAATATGTGAATTCATCCGTGGAAGCTTGATGTCGCACCAGCTCTTCTGCAGGTCAGGAGCATGGAGGCCAGAGTTCGTTACCCAGCTTGGTCACTCCTCTTGTTGGATTTCTACATCTACTCGTGCTGATTTGTTGAATCCAGTTGTGACAATATGCAGCTACCCATTCCAAACCGCATGCTGCACTCACACCATTCTGCATATTCTCATCCTAAAGCAATGATAACAATAGCAGCAACAGAAGGCAGCACATTCTCAGGAAAATACTAGGACTAACTCCTAGATGGACTCAAGAGAGAAGCTTTCTAACAGATTTTTACTCTAGTGATTTTAGAGCTCCAAATGGGAGGACAAAGGCCGTTTTGGTGGCAACGGCACACTAGGAAACCAAGTCAGATTTTGTTAAAGATCCATGTATTCTCTGCCAAATCAGCAGTGCGTACAGAGCTGGGGAAGTGCTGGCACAGCTTCTGCCTCTGCTACATCTCCTACACTCAGATAGAATTAGCTGCTGAAAATCTCCAGAAGCTTCAGAACCACACGTTGCAGCCCAATATGGCACAGACTGGACTCATGAGATTAGAAAACATGGCTTGTTTTAAATTTGAATTTTAGAGTATGACATGGCTGCTTACAAAGATGTGCACCCAATACATCCAAAAATAATGTATCTACAAATGCAGATCTTTAATAAATATTAGTTTTTCCAACTCTGTGAACAATTCTTAGCATTTGGTTTTCCTCTTAAAGTTACTCAGGATACTAAGATCCCCTGTTATTCATGAAAGGATTTTTTTTTCCCTTTCTCTGCTAATGATTCAACCATCTCCAATACATTTTCAGCTTTATATAAGTATTTTGACATTAAGGTAAATCCAGCAAAACATGAGGTCTAATAATCCAATAACTGCATATACCTTGTTCCTGCGAGCATTTTGTTCAGAGTTTTGTTAACAGCTTGACATCTGTACTTTGCCATGCCATTGCTACTGAGGAACAACAAGGAAAGTAACACTCAAAGATTCTCCAAGATAATTTAAGAGAGAAGTAAAAGAACGGAGGCTCTGTTCTTCGGTCTGAACAAGCTTTTTTAGATGAACAACAATTGCTTGCATATTGCAAACAAGAGCCAATGAAAATAATTTTCGGCGTATCTGTTTGCATCATAAATCTTCAAAACAAATCAGCAGTCTAAATAAATGATAATAGCAACACAGGACTTTACACAATGAACTGCAAAGATTGTAACAAGCAAGCATTACACCACTCTGCATATCAAAACCTTAGGCTGCTTTCACTTCCCTACAATCAATGGTGAGGGAAGAGTTAAAACCCTGGACTCCTACTTTTAGCCTAGTACTTTAACTATTAGAATATGTGCCCTACTAATCTCCCTTTTGCTCTTAAATATTTTCAATAATGTAGATTATTTCACGGCTCCTATCTGCAGAACTCTAATGCAACTACAAGAAGTATTTAAGTTTAAGATTATCAAGTATTTTCAGGATATAGAAAGCAGGAAACAGCAACACATTATGTAATTCAACCATTTTATACTGCCATAATAAATATTTAGAAATTCCAAGACTCTAAAGAAGCCCTTCGTGCACAGTATCAGCATTCATCCCTTCAGGGTGTAACATGCAGACTGCTTCTCCACAGGGAGTTTTATCTTATTTCATTTTCGTGCTGCATTCCACCTCTATGTCGCCAACCAAATTGCTTCCTGTTTTATTGTACAGAAGACCAAGAAAAAGTTTAGTAGTCGCTATCTACTTTTAATGCATATTGATGAAATTACATAGGGCATCTAAATACTCACTGTTATTTAACTGTAGGAAATCAACAGGGTCTCCGAAGGTCTAGAATACTGCACGATTAAACACATGCCTAATACTTAAAAATACTTTAACATGTATTGGAATTGCTTCATTCTGATAGTAAAAAATTCTGCATTTATGAGCTTATGGGTATAAAATGCTTTGCTCATTTAAGAAGGAGTAATGACAACATAATTTAGAAGGTACTTTTTTTAATTTCTTTTTTTCAAGAGGAATATTGCAACCTTGGCTACATTACAACAATGTATAATTATTATGAACACTAGCACAGTCTTCCTCTTCTGAAAAACCTCAGTCTTTCTAACTGGATATCACGATGAGCAAGTTGGGAAAACATATCTTTTCCAATTTTTAAAATAAAATCAAAGCAATAATTTTGTTTTAAAATGTCTATCATCACTTATAATACTTCAAATCTGAAATAAAAATATATCTGTAAAAACAAATTGAGTTAAATCGTGATAAACCGAGTTACAGAAACTTCCCAAATCTTAAAAGTTCACTAGACCCAAGAGAAAACTAGAAGTGAAACATACTAGCTCCTGAAAGTGCAATATCAATGTTATACAGAAGCAATGACCAACAAAGCTTTAACAGCAGTAATTTGTGGGTTTGATATGATTCACAAATAGCCAAACGTTACATAATTAAAACATAGGAACCAGTAGGCCTTTCTAAAGAGCATACTAGTTAGCACATTACTCAAAGATGCAAAGACTGCAATGGAAATAACAGCCCTCAATGCAAACATCTAATGCAATGTCTGCGTTAGAGATGTTTACAGCTGAAACCATCACCCTTCTGTCTATGCTTCTGATCCTGACAGGAGTCACTATCATCTTGATTACCTCAATGAGCAATTACTACTGGTACACTGAGCAAAACAATGCTAACATTCACTGTCTAATAAAATTACTAATGTTTTGCTGTCGATTCAAGATACGTCTTTCAGTTCCTCTACAGACACTGTGGGGAGAGGAGATGGGAGAAACCATCCTTTCCTCCTCCTATCAAAAGGATCAGGCTCTGGCTATGAGCAGAAACATTAAGTGGAGTGCTGACTTAACTGGACACGTCAAGTGCTATATACACCTGCAACACAAATGGAAAAGTATGCTGTTGTCTTAGGCAAAAAGAAAGTCAACATAAAAGAACAATAAAAAAAAATCCAATGTATTAAAAAACAGAACATCTCCACTAGCTTTGGGTATAGTCATGTCATTTCTGGAGCATGCCAACAGTGCCTGACAAAATAAAAACAGTTATCACACTGCAGTCTGAATTATTCCCACAGAACACTTACAAAAAAAAACAAAACAAAAAAACCCTAAAGCATTTATTTTTCCAGAGCAGTTTTATAAGCATAACCTAGTCGTTAGAGTATGCGACACTACTACTACTAAGTGACTGCAACACATACATTCTAGTGGGGAAGCATACACAGTCCTGAGAACAGCCCATCTTTGAACCTCTATATTGCAGCTCTTTGCTTTGAAGTAGGAAGTCAGAAACAGAAGTTGTTGCTTTCTTCGCTTCACAGAGAACACGCATGGTCACGCACGTCGGATGCCACAATGGCAGATCTTGCAAAGCAGCCAGTAACACTGAGGAGCTATACTCCTTGCTGCACAGAACTTCAAATCTACACCAGCAGCACAGTTCAAATAGACAACCAACATGCCCTCCCCCACCTTGTTCATGCAGTTAAGCTCTGCTACTTTTCACTGTGGAAATAAAGCAATTTCTTACAGCAGCAGATGCATACTCTACAAAAATTTGTTTCAAATGAGTTAGCTCAAGGAACAGCAGCATCTTAGTTACAGCTGTTAGAACAGGCCTCAAAAGTGTGCATCTCTGCAGGAAGGACTTGAAAAAGACAGTTAAACATTTGTAGTGGTAGGGAGATTTTTATTTATTTATTTATTTATTTTAAGATTACACACAAAGGCACTCATGGTGTGGTGGTAAAAGGGTAGAGAGGCAGTTTGAGTCCACTGCCAGAGAGTCGAAAGGCAGTTTGTATCCACTCTCAGCTGCTCACTAAAGACCTTAAGTCAGAGGTGAGGCACAATGGTGATTTGAAGGTAGTGAAGCAGCCCAAGCACAAGTAAATAGTTTGCACCCAACTCTGTTTTCAGCTTTACATGTAGCATATAAAACCCAGAAGAATACTATTCCTGAACCACTCTATGGGAGTACTTTTTTTTTTTTTTAAATGTAAAGTCAAAATAGCAGGGGTAGTATTAGGACACACAGGCTGCTTTACAAGTCATAGATGGGACTGAAGCAACAGTCTAGTCAGGTACCAACACCAATTCCATAGCACACATTTCTGTATGCTGTTTCTGTATACTTGGGACCTTCTTCTTCTGAGCAACACCTGAGAAGCATACAAAAAAATAATTCCATGATCCTCTATAACAATAACAGTATCCTTTAAAAAAAATCTTCCACAGCACCTATAGTATCCAAACAACTCTGCAGTATTTAAAATACGACCAACAGCCTCTTCCCTGCTTACCCTCCACGAACACACCTACACAAATACAATTTGTCTTTCGTGACTGGGGACTACATTAGCCACAAGCAACCTTTGTTTAGGTTCGACAGGGATGCACAATATCATTCATTTAAAAAAAAAACACCCTGAGTTTAATTCAAAAATTTGGTTCTCAAAGTTGCCTGAAGAATATTTTTCTTCCAAGAAGAAATACCATAGCCTAGGATCTGACTCCTGTTAAGTACTGTATTTGGCAATCATAACCCTCTGATGTAGGTACACAGCTGTTGTAGAGTTCGTGTTGTGAAAGGTGAGGATCATGTCTCCAGTACATGGGATGAAGCCCAGATATGCCATTAGTAAAAAAGACATTCTCAGAGTGGACTTATTACAAAAAGGGAGATCTATCTTGGGGTGAATGTATTCACAGCAAAACTGTGTTTATTAGTGAGAACTACGCCAGCTTCAGCTTTTGTACACTATGTGGTTGTGTAGTTATAACACGCCGTGCTCACAAATCACTGTAACAGAGTCCATGCCTGTAAAACGCTACGCTGCAGGACAGTGCTGTTCACGTTTGCCTGCTTTCCCCCCACCCCTTCACATGGGCTAGTATTTCTACCTCTATTATCTCACTGGCCCCTGCAACCAGTTCAGACAGATGTCAAGTGCCAAAGAAACCTAAGCTGTGGAGGACTACACATACAGCAGTTTAAACACAGCTTTGGATTCAAAGAGACCAACACGAGACATTAGTCCCAGGGAGCTGCCATTTACCTCTTAAAATCACCTTGTTGGTAGCAGAATTTAGTGATCAACCATATCAAGGAAGAGGTACAGCAGGATGGACGCTCATGGGGGTTTTGTGCATGAAACGCACTACTCAAAAAGCACTATCCCTACACTGAACCTTACTCTGATGCTTGCAGGGGAATTAATTTTATTTACAT